>OZ024708.1:0-600000 GCA_964016945.1 Microplitis deprimator
AGGGAAAAGGGAAAGGGAAAAGGAAAAGGAAAGGGAAAGGGAAGGGAAAGGGAAAGGGAAAAGGAAAAGGAAAGGGAAAGGGAAAGGGAAAGGAAAGGGGAAAGGGAAAGGGAAAGGGAAAGGGAAAGGGAAAGGGAAAGGGAAAGGGAAAGGGAAAGGGAAAGGGAAAGGGAAGGGAAAGGGAAGGGAAGGGAAAACTGAAAGGGAAAACGGTTGCTATGGAAACGGTTGTTATGGTTTTTTCATTCTAAATGCAATTCTGAATCAAAATCACAAAGAGTTACCCCTCAGGAACGGATATATTGTGAAATCACCTTTAAATCGCTTTCAGAGTCTCAGGCAACGTACGGGAACGTTTAACCTTGTTTTCCGTGACTTTGGGGAACTAAAACTTTACTGTCCTCTGTAGGGTATGAAATAAATCAATGTTTTTTCATTCTAAATGCGATTCTGAATCAAAATCACGAAGAGTTACCGCTGAGAAATGGATTTCTCGCAAAAAATCGACTTCAAATTGCTCTCAAAGTCATAGGAAGACACGGGGACGTTTTACCGTATATCTCGTTATTTTCACTTACATTCTTTTGTTTGAATACGAATGTGTCAACTATTAGAATAAAATCTAAAATTTCACTTTTTACATTTTCGATGTTTTTAAATGCAGAAGGGAACAAAAAATAAAACCAAATTTTCTACAATTTTCTATTACATCAGGATAACTCTGGCAAAATTGCAGGATTTCTACGCTATTATTACCAAAAAAATACGACTTTATCGTTATAAAATCATCGTATTATTACGGTTTTTATATAGCATTTTTTTGCTAAAAATTCGGCATTTTTGTCGTAATATTACTGTAGTAATCTGGTAACTCTACAATATAAGTACAGTAAGTATATGGCATAACTACAGGGAAAAAACTGGCCAATATAACCATATTACTACCAAATTAGTACGGTAAATTTACGGCATGTGTATAAATGCCGAAAATTTACGGCATTTTTACGGCACTCGCAAAATCGCAAGGGAACTTACTTATATAATATTCATCATTTGTTATATATCAATATATTTTTGAAAATAAACTATTTAAAAATAAAAATATCTATTTATTTTAAATTATTAACATCGGCCGGTTTTTATTGTTACTGTGCACGTTTTATGTGAGGTCGCGCTTCTTTCTTGTCAACACTTCTTGCAAGTGGCAACCCTATTTTTCTTATAGACTATAATCAGTGCTGCCAGACCGTGCGATATTTTTACCCCCTCCTGAGGTGAAATAGCATTGTGTGTAACGGCCGGAGGGGAAAAAATATCGCACGTTGTGGCAGCACTGACTATAATCTATATATAGTCTATTCTTGAACACGCGTCACCCGTCGTCTCGTCGTCTATAGTCGGGTAAATAATATGTACAGAAAAAAAGTCATTACACATATTTCTATTTATAAATATTGTAAAATTTATAGGTTAAGTCTCGTAATAATGTAAATAAACAAATCATACATTTAAATTTTATTACTATCAATTTTATAGTTATATATTATTACTTGATCGCTAAAGCATTTTGTTTCTTATAATGGGGCATTATATCAAGAGTAAGGTTTTTAATTACTTTTTTTTGTTAACCAACATTATATCTATCTTTATTTTCATTTAGATAACCTCAATAATCATGAAAATTACATTTTCATTTACTCTCTTGTCTGTGGGCTCTGCGGAATTTATTTATTTTTATTTGGTTTTTTTCCTATTGATCATTTCAATCAAAACAATAAAACTACAGCATCTATGGACGATCTCCCAACATACATCAATGATATTCCGTACGCATACTATCAATTACATTTATTATTATATGTAATAACAATAAATATCAATCATTAACTTGATATTTTTTTATTTTCAGCCTCAATCCAAATACTTTTATAAACCACGAGTTAAAAAATTAATAATAATGGTTATTGACGCATTCAGATGGGATTTCGTTTTTAATATTAATGAAAAATACAATAAAACAATGTTTCTAACACATAAATTATTAGATAATAATTTGAGTTCTATTTTTCGGGTTAAAGTTAATATTCCGACAGTAACAATGCCAAGAATTAAGGTACCTATCATATATATATATATATATATATATTATTGTTCATCATTTATTACTTAACTATCAATAAATAAAATATGCTATTTATTGAATTACTATTATCATTATTATTATTATTATTATTAACTTATTATTAGTCCATTACTACAGGTACTGTGTCAAATTTTATAGATGTTATTTTTAATCTTGGTGAAACACGTGTTTCAACTGATAATACTCTTACAAGCTAAAAAACATAATCATAAATTAATATTTTATGGTGATGATACGTGGCTTCAAATGTATAATGATATATTCTTCCGGCATAAGGGAACTTCTTCATTTCTAGTTTCTGATTTCATTCAAGTTTGTACAAAATATATTACATTTTATTTTTACTATTATTAATCATTTTATTTGTTAATAAAAATATTTTTTTTTCAGGTTGATAACAATGTTACTCAATATATTGATTATGAATTAAATGAATCTAATGATTGGTCGATAATGATTCTTCATTATTTAGGTCTTGACCATATTGGCCATGTCTATGGTCCTAATAACCGTTAATCGAAGTTAAACTTGAGGAAATGGATAAAATTATTGATAAAATTTCAACAAAAATTATACAATGGGTAATACATTATACACTTCATTTATTAAACAATAATACCTAATTATGTATTTTTTTTTTTTTTTTTTTTTTTTTTTTTTTTTTTTTTTCATTATTATTATTTTATTGGAAATAAATTACAATAGAACAAACAGAGTAAAGAATCATTATTTATAATATGTGGAGATCACGGTATGAAAAATTCTGGAGGACATGGTGGAGCAACGCCAGAGGAAACTCTGGTTCCTTTAATAGCTATTAGTGGCACTTCTCATTACACTTATAATCATAATAATAATAATAACTTATTGTATGACACTTTTAATCAAATTGACCAAATTGATATAGCAGCAACTTTATCTGTAATGCTCGGAATACCATTGCCATCATCAAACATAGAAAGTGTTTCTTTAAACATGATTATTAATAATTACAATCTTTCATTAGAAAATCAACTATACATTCTTTATTACAATGCTAAACAAGTATTTAATAATTTTAAAACTTTATCAAACTACAATTACAAACGTATGTATTACTTGCATTATTATTATAATTTATATATATATTATATATTTTTTTTTTTGTTGTACAATTATTTACATGAAAATTTTTATTTTTTTTATTAGAATGTTATTTTAATTATTTAAAAGCTATCGAGTTACATTCAAAATGGATAAATACAACTGACAAACATAATAATTATAATAATAAGAATAATGAGAATAAATTTGATCATGTTAATGAAATAATTCATTTATATGTAAATTCATTGCAAGAAATGAAAAATTTACTCATTGAAAGTATGATACACTATAATGTTATCTTAATGAGTATTTCTATCGTTTTAATAATTCAAGTTAGTAATTGAAACCTTAATATTTTATATTAATATACATATCTAATAATAATAATAATAATAATAATAATAATAATAACATTATTTATATTTATTAGGTTTTCATAATTATTTTTACTTCTTTCAACGTTGACAATAATATAAAATTTTCATTTAAAAAATATTTATATACGTGGACATTTTTTGTTATTTTCTCATATTTGTTAAATTATTTATTACAAAATTTTATTGATGATAATAATGAAGAATCATCAGAAATAACCAATTTTTCAGTAGCTAATATTATTATTATATTTATATTATTTAATATAAATAGCTGTTTATTATCTACACGACTTGGTTTTTTTGATATTGATTTTAAAAATTTTAATTTTTTATTTTTACTGGCTACAATATTGCACGCTTCAAGTTTAGGTAGCAGTAGTTTTATAGAAGAAGAACATCAAACGTGGTATTTTTATTGGGCAACATTTATTGTTTCTATATTTATTTATTATATTAAAAAAAGATTTAATAATTTTTACTATAAAAATAATGTGATTACTACTACCAAAGACATTGGAAAAATTTTATTTTTATTAATAGCACACCGATTATTAAGAAAATTAAATAGCACTGGTAATAAATATGCTCATCAACCAGATATTAACGGATGGCTGAAGGCATTAAATCAACAATCTAATGTTTATATGACTTTTATTTTATTAATTGGTAATTTTTTATTAACTACTAAAATAATGAATTTTAAATAATCAACTAAATTTAGTTATATATACACAATTAATTAATCATTTCTTTTTTTTTTTCAGCTCTTGGATTATTACTATTTATTCTTGCATTCAAATTAGATAATAATGAAAAATATAAACGATTACACCAACGAAATAAATTTATTTTTTATTCATTTTTTGTAATATGTATATATTTTCGACATGCTTCAGAACATAATCTTTTAAATCTGCCTTTTTATCCTGAATCTAGGTAAATAATTTTTGTAGTTTAATATAATAAATAACCAATTCAAATATTTATTCAATTTTCAGAGGAATATATGAAGTTAATTTATTTTGGATTGTTTGTGCCATTTATTTAATATATTCTATAAAAAATATTATTTACTGCTCAACAAATACAATTCAAAATTTAATAAACCAATTTATATATTTATTTATCGAATATTGGATACTAGTATCTGCAATTTTACATCGACCTTACAATATCATATTATTACCAATCCAAGTACTAACTCAAATTATTATCAATGATTTTTTAAAAATTTATGATTATAAAAAAATATTTCATCAATAACCTACATAAGTTATTGTATTGGCAATGTATTTTATTTTTATCAGGTATTAAGATTTTTTTTCACAAAACAATTCCACCCAATTTCATATTATTTTAATTGTTAAGACTATTGAAACTATAAATATCAATGTAATTCAATTAAATTTAATTCTTGTGTAGGGTAATTCAAATAGTTTAGCAACTATTGATGTTTCTGTAAGTTGTGTTGGCTTACAAACATATATAATATACATTGCTGGATTATTTGTATGTATAAATACTTTTTCATCTACAGTATTAGCCTATTTAATGTTAATATATCATCAAAGTAGTACATCCAAGGAAAACACTGACAATAATAATATCACGTAAGCAAAATAAATACTGAAGCATATATACAATTAATTACAACAAATACAAGATGATAATATAATTATAATTATTATTTTTATTTACAGCAGTATCTGTCAGAAACTATTCCTTATAAATCGTCAGTATGCGCTATTAAAATTATTTTCACTAATTGTATATACAGTAATAATAAGTATTGAAAGATATCATTTATTTGTATGGTCAGTTTTTGCACCAAAATTATTATACGAAGCCGTACACTGTGCAATAATATTTGTTGCAATTTTTATAATTCATATTTTGATAATGTCAATTAAAGTTATAAAAAAAATATGAATATATTTTTTTAAAACAAATGAATGCGATTAAAAGATACTCATTGCAATTATATTTTAATGAAATTAAATATTTTAATATATATATATTTTGATTAGCTATTATCTATATTTTCAACATAATATAAAAATACTTAATTTTTAATGCTAATAATAATAATAATTTTTAATAATCCTCAATCACTCATTGTACATTATATGTATATTTAATACATCTAAGATTAAATTTATATTGTTAATTGCTTAAATTTTTAAATGCTCGTTATTGTAATAATTATAAAAAATTTAATCTCACATATACATCTAAAAATTGAATAACATACGAAAAAAAAAAAAAATAATAATAATAATAATAATAATAATAGTTAAAGTAAAATAAATTTTATTTCATCCGATCACTAAATTTGAATTATAAATTTTAAATATACACTTTCGTAGTGGGTATGCGATTTTTTTATATTTTATATTAAATATTGACAGAATTTTCTCTCATTTTAGTGATTGTGTACAATATATTTTTAATTTTACAATACTTAATGATCATATAAGAATATTATTATTATTATTATTATTATTATTATTATTATTATTATTATTATTATTATTATTATTAATATACACAGTGTTTAGTATTTGGCATTAAACTGTAAACATGATATTGAATAATTTATTTACATTTATTATGTTTTTTAAAACTAAAAAGGTGAATTCATTCCGAGTTTCGTACCAAACTCTAATCGTGCCCTCTTTTGATATCGCACATTTGCTCTAAAATGATTTTATTCAAATTTAATAAATATTTTAATTTTTTTATTATTTATTTATTATTACTACTTACTTAATTTCTTGCCATTTTACTAGCTCATTTATTGTAAAAACTATCGGAATAGATATTAAAAAATATAATGGCAATTGAATTGGAAATTTTGAATTTTTTTGTTGTTCTTCTTTCAATAAATTATACAATGTGTTACCAGAAAATAGAGCTTGTAATCCTAAACTATGATAATTATTGTTAATAATAATTATAATAACTTATAATTATTTTATAAATAATATATTTTCAATTAAATATACTTACACAATAACTATATTACAAAACCAAAATAAATTATTAAATGGCAATCTTCGGAAAATTAAATATTCTCTATGGACAAAACCTGATGAAATTGTTACTGTAATAATATAAATGTACTTATTAACATAATTAGTGACAATGCTAATCGTTTACACAGTTTAATAGTATTGTCAAATTCATATAATAATTATTTATGTACATACCAAAATGTAAAACTGTTAACGTTAACGAAAAATGCTGCATCATAAATATAATATTTGGCTGAGAATTCCATCCACCCCAACTAACATCACTATTATTAACTTCAGGATAAATATAAAAACATTCTCTATTAATTGTTGGTGTTGTTGTTTTTATTGTATAAAGTGGACATAAAAATAGGTAAAAAACCATTTGTGACAATACAAGTGTTATTATTGTTGGCAAAAATTTACTACCATAGCACCAAATAACAAAAAAAGCTACCTTAAAAAAATATTAATAATGATGATGATGATAATGATGATAATAATAATAATAAATTTTATAAGTTAATGATACCTCGCCATTAATGACACACTGATTTTTTCCCGTAGCCCTTTGCATAATTGTAGGATCTGTTGGTGTGGCCATTATTGACATAGATAAAAGTGGAATAATTAAACAAATTAACCAGATTACTTGGCTTATTGAGAGTAAAGGTGGTAATAATAAAAATACTGATAACGCTTGGGCAAAAGAAAGTGTCACAACACAGCACAGCCAAAATTGAACACAATTCCATAAGCACCTCATGTAATCTCTGGCCTATAATTATGAGAAAACAAAAAGAAATAAAATATCATATATGTTTATTAATTTTAATGTATTTTTAGAATTAATCAATTTACCTCCATTACAAGATGAAATAAAGCTATTGGATCTTCACGTTTTAGACTTAAAGAACAAGCTATTGAGTTAAGAGCACGACTTAAATCTACTGGTGATGGACCTTGATAATCATGAGTATTCATCATTACAGGAACTTTTTGACATACTTGTGGATACAAAGGTTCAACTGCAACTCTATAATTATTAATATTATGATTGTTTATATAGATTAACAAATAAATTTAAGACATTATTGTTGTCAGAAAATGTAAAAATTAATTAAGAAATAGCTAAAAAAAACTTGTAACAGCGAGTCATTGAATTCTAGCTTAAATCCAATAAATTTTTTTACCCAGCATCTGCTTGCATAAATATTGGCATATTTTCAGCATTAGCTGATGAACCAAGTACACAAACAACTTCACCATAATCTTGCATAATATGTAACATTTCCCGAGTTACTGTTGTATTACAATCAGTGAATAATGATACTAATAAAGGTACATTGTCAACCATTTCAATATGCGGACGAATTTTATCTATTCCTCTTGGTAATTTTGCCTACAATATTTTTATTATTATTATTATTATTATTATTATTATTATTATTATTATTATTATTATTATTATTATTATTATTATTATTATTATTATTATTATCATCATCATCATTAAACTAGTTTACTTACTCTATTAGATAAATCAAAATTAACTGGAGCACTCTGTTCAGTACTATCAGTAAGACAGCTTAATGATCTCCAAGCTTCATGCCCAGATCCTAAATCAACACTTTGAACCAGTACACTGTCCTCACTTCTAACTGTATCATGTTCCCTAGAAAAATAAATTTTAACTCTTATTATTAGTAATTAATATTTTTAAATAATACTTAAGTAATAATTATTATAAATTTTTATTTTTATTCTAATCCCACTTGAGGTTAAATTATTATAACTCATAACATAAAAATCGTAAATAATAAAATTTTAAGTATTTTTGTTACAAACCTGTGACTCATTGCACTTTTTGTATGCAAAACAGGCTCTGGGTTCCATTCTGTAGTTTCTTCTTCGAATTTGACAGTAGTATAATCTGTATTTATTGCACTTGGTGCAGACATACTAATTGCCCGACTTACATCCAAATTAGAACTGTAAAATTTTTATTTAACCAATAATAATAATAATAATCATAATAAAGTTATGAAATAATAATATAAAGTAGTAAATAGCTTGAAAATAACAATTAAAATTAATTTTATTGAACTTGATTTCAATATCAAGTGTTTATTAATGTTAACAAAATAATAATGAATATGAATATGAATATAAATATTAAATTCCTCGGTAGGTAAAATATTTAATAACATACCGAGGACATACACGATTAAGCAATACGCTGGTCTCCTCGTTCATCATGCAGGAATCAGTATTATACTGATTAAATTTGTCAGAAGACGTTGGTGAGGACATAGCAGCTGCTTGGCTCACCCAACATCCTACTGGACTCTCTGACCTATTGTCATTTTGTTAGTTACATCATGTACACATACATACCCACTTAAAATGTACAATTTTAAGATTAAAATATATTATATTATTATATACTCCAAACAATTAAATTATTAATTTAACAAACAAAAAAAAAGTTATTATATTAAATTATCAAGCAAATAATAAAACTTAACAACCATAAATTATTAATATATTATAAAAATTAACATTATTATTATTATTATTTTAATAGAATATAACTTTGAACTTTCTTAATTTTCCTTTTATAATTTATATACGTCAATTAAATTATCTACATCTAACATCAAATACAAAAATTTATTGAAAAAATTTTATTAATAATAATAATGATAATGATTTATCGATAAATATCAAAAAACTAATTATTTTTTAAAAATTAACAATTAAAGCCCAAAAGCATAAGTGATATCAAAAAATTAATTAAATACAATATAACATAATATGATATATTATGTAAGTCAAGAAGTAGACATCGAGAAAAAAAAAAAAAAAAAAAAAAAAAATAATAATAATAATAATAATAATAATAATAATAATAATAATAAATAAAAGTTTAACTTTTAGTGTAAAAGATTATTATTATTATTATCATTTTATTTTCATTTTGTTTTATTAATTAAATAAATTATGATAAAATGAACGAGAGTTAATAATACCTAGCTCTTTCGCTGAGTAATGAAATATGACAATTCCATCCACTCTCAAGACCCATCTTCTCTGAGAATACACGCGAACGTAATTCATTTTCCTTGCTGAAGTGAACAAATCTTATACACGCCCTTTCTAATTGTTCAATCAATTGAACCTAATAATCCCATTGTTATGGTTGTCATTGTCAGTCACCAATACAATTAAGAAATTATTTCAATTAATAACAAAGTATGAAAATATATTATTTTTTTAATTACTATTAATATCTTTTGCAAGCATCAATTAAACAATAATACTTTTATTAAGTAAAAATATTGATAATGATAATTATAGTAAAATACAAACCATATCTGCTTGAGCTTGATACTGCATTGTTACCATTCCAATAAATATTTGATTACATTGCATTTCAAAACAACTATCAATATCATTAATTTCTTCATCTTTATTTTCTGTACAAAGTAATGAATCTATAATAAAAAGTAATCCATAAATATTTAAATATTATTTTATTATTATTATTTTTATCAGATAAAATATTTACCTGTAGAATGAAATTGTCCTAATAATCCTTTAACACGTGGATCTAAAACATTTCGAAAATCCCATGGTAACGGTGTTGGACTTTTGTGAGGAGCGTATAAATGTTTACTATCAGATGGAAGTTCTAAATATATATTCGATAATTTATTGTTGACGTTGTGAATCAGTGGTCTGTATGCAAACGCAGTACAGTACGATGTTAAACTTGTTCGTTGATAAAAATCTTGGATTTTTTTTCTACATATTTTAATAATAAAAACAAAAATAATGTTAAATTAAATCAAAATAAAATAAAAACTATAAATTATATAGAACTAATTATGTTAAGATAAACGAAATATATATAATTTTAAACCTGTCAGAGGCAGTTAATGGACAAAGATCATGACCATCCCAAAATTCAATACACGAATCCAATATAATATCAGCAGTACCTTGGGTTAATAGTTGTAAACTACCACCTGTACGTTCTTTCATAACAACTGCTACCATATGGGGAAATGGAAATTTAAGTTTTGTTGCAATACTTAATGATCTAGCAAATTTAATATCACGTCTAACCATTTCTGGTTGCTAAAATATATATTAACGTTAATTATCTAATTAATATCTAATGCTATCTTTTTGTTAATAAAATATACATACAACATGTCGAAAAGTTGAAAGCTGTTGTTCTAATTGAAAAATTTCTTGAGCTTGTTCTTGAAATCCAATTTGTTTGGCAAGCTCACATAAACACCTGTTGAAATATATAATTTTTAAAAATCCATAAATGAAAAAATGAATAAATAAAAAAATAATAATAATAATATGACAAATTAATGAAAGTAAAGTAGTATTGGCTAAGATTTATTTACAGAGTTCGAGGTTCACTCACCGCAAGAATATGAATCTAAATATAATAATAAAAATAATACTAATAGTAGTAAGAAAGATTGAAAATATCTAGTTAAGAAGAGTTTACAAGTAGATTAATAAATTAATTAATAATAATAACAATACTAATATTAATAATAATAATAATAATAATAATAATAATAATAATAATAATAATAATAATAATAATAATAATAATAATAATAATAATAATAATAATTAAGTGACATAATTTAACTGACCCCGTCTTTCCAATGTTTTCAGATTCCTCGACGATTAAATTCGTTCGCCTCGAACTTTGCATTATTGTATCTTTCTCGTGTGAATCAATTTTATCGTTGTTGCTGTTGCAGCTGACAAATTTATTATTCAACACAATTAAAGTTGTCAAACCATTATTAAAGTTAATCGTTTACAAACATGATTATTTATAATTATTTAGTTTTTTTCATTAAATTATGTTTTTCAAAATATTTAATTTGTTATTTATCATAATAATCATATAGTGACAATAAATAAACATATATATATATATATATATATATATATATATATATATCATACATATTTTATATTACTAATTTAAAATACCTTCTGTTAATAACTGGCACTAAATTTTCATTATAAAGAGCTTCACAGGTAATGTGACAACAGAATTGAGTATAATGTTCTTGAGTTTCCATATTACAGGTATTTAAAAGTATCGCCAGGCCCAAAGGCTTCAAGGAATTCAAATGATGCCTCCATGAGGGATCATCAAATTGAAGACGAAATGGTAACGCATGGTCGTGAGTTAAATCAAGAACTTCAGCTACTAATATTTGTAATATCATATATTATTAATAATACTAATTAATCATCTATTGTAACGATAATTTAGAAAATAATAAAATTTTACCATGGTGATTGCAAGAAGTTCGTTGACTTTGTTGTTGTTGTTGTTGTTGTTGTTGTTGTTGTTGTTGTTGTTGTTGTTGTTGTTGTTGTTGTTGTTGTTGTTGTTGTTGTTGTTGTTGTTGTTGTTGCTCTTGCTCTTGTTGTTGCTGCTCAATTACAGGTGGTGGTTCTGTTGTTGTTGCTGTTCGAGGTGATTCTGAAGGTTTGTCAAGACTAATAGAACTAAAATTGAATATATGTAAAATTTATAATTAAAATACTAGTTTCATAATTAAAAAAAATTAAAAACATCATTCTTGAATTACCTAGATGTACGAGAAACAGCATTGGCATTACGTAAAAAAAAAACTTTTTCAGCGGTCGGATTGGCCCAAGATAATATTCCTTTTTTATCAATGCAACATAATGCCGTAACTGATCCGAGTACGTGAAGAATACTTGCTGAACGTGACATCATAAACTCTCTACCAGAAACTATTGCAAAAAAATACTCAGCCAATTCTGACCAGTTATAAACAACCTCAGGATTATTAGGTCCTGCTATGTCTGTATCATCAAATGGATCAACTAACTATTGTTATATGAAATAATAAATATAACACATTAACGATAATCATATATTTCAATCCTTTATAAATAATAATAATAACAATAGTAAACTAACCGAAATTTTACTTGATGATTGATAAAGTTGAAATAAAGCTTTAAATCTTGCCATTCCAAAGCAATTTAAAAAAATCCAAAATACAGGAAAAATAATTGGCAATAATGGAAGTGTAACTGCAACTGGTTGTAATAAATATAACTCAGTCCAATGGCCAGTACCAGCATACTTGTGAAAATATAAATGTCGTAATAAATTTATTAGTAAGACAATTATTAAAAGAATAGGATAAACCAATTGTTCAATGCAACAAATCATAAGAAGATGACGTTTACGATTATGATAAGTAACCGGTCGGTCAAGGGCCTGATCTAAAGCTATTCGTAAATTTATCAAATAAGGAGTTTCTTTTAATATATAAATTTGATTTTTTAGTGGAATTCTTGGTTGTGGTGATGTAAATATATCATTGGTATTGTGATTAACATTAGGACTGTAGATTTCTTTAGCATGTAAAACTGGTCCATTTGGATCCTTAAAAAATAAAAAAATAAAATAAATAACAAATATATAGTAATAATGAATAATATAGAAATTTAATAAATTACATTGTACGGAATACAATATCCAGGTACTTGTTGACCAGGTTTAATTATAATAACATCACCTGTAACCAGCAAAGCCCATGGTAAATTGACGATTGCATTATCCCGGTAAGTCCATTGTAGAGTTACACAGGGTGACAATGGAGTACAAAGATGTGGAAAATTTTCAGGTTTCCATTTGCATAACGATTGTGCAGCTATATAAGAACATTAATTTAATAATAATAATAATAATAATAATAATAATAATAATAATAATAATAATAATAATAATAATAATAATAATAATAATAATAATAATAATAATAATAATAATAATAATAATAATAATAATAATAATAATAATAATAATATTTTATATAAATTATTATTTAAAAAATAATGATTTTTTATACTTAATTATACCATTTATTTTTGTTAAAAGAATTTTAATTCTGTGAGGTATTTCATTATGACGTAAAATATTGTCAGAAATTACAAAAATAAAATTTAGTACAACAAGACCACAAACAATTAATCCTTCGTATGGCAGTGATGAATAACTCCTGCAAAAGTGATTATAGTAATAATAAGTATAATAATAATAATAATAAATAAATTTACCTTAGTTCATGGGTATTAAAATAGGCAATTATTAAAGTAATAGCATTAATAAACAATGCGACAGCTGATGTCCAACAAAGTGTAGTGTATTGACTTTTATGATGTAGTGTATCTTTTAACCAATCTCGATATTTTCTATCAAAAATAGATTATTATAAAAATATATGTATGTATATATATATATATATATATATATATATATATATATATATATATTTTCTACTAATGAGAAAAAAAAAAAAAGAAAAAAAAACAACTCACTTATTTTTATAATAATCATCTTGATATTCAATTAAAACACGTTCTATTTCATCATGAAGAATATTCAAAGCCTCTTTATTTGTTAGTCCTAATTTATTTTCCATTTTACACTGATGATCTGAATTTTGCGCATCTCTTGAAAAAATATTTGAAGCATCCCCTCCAGAATTATCTCCTAGCATTTCTCAACAGAAAAGTGGATAAACATCATTAAGCTCAAAAGTTATTTTAGTACACAAATTTTAATAATAATAATAATAATAATAATAATAATAATAATAATAATAATAATAATAATAATAACTATTAGGACTATTATTAATTTACAAAAAAAAAACACGATTAAAGCTTTGAAATAAAACTGATAAGACATTTATATAAATAATACTATTTATATTTTATAATGGAATTTACATAAAGTATTTAAATAGAAATTATGTAAAAGTTTGGTATAAAAAAAAAAAATAAAAAAAAAAAAAAAAAAATCAGATGTATATAAATTTACCTACAGATATTAATATTACATTTGTTATAATATAATATCAAATTAATAATCATTTAAAAAATATAGTAATCATTGTTACAATAAACATTTACATAAATTTAATTTCTGTTAGTTATTGTAATTACATTTTTTTGACACTTCTAAAAATTATATATCATATTTGCTTAATTTCCATTACAATAGATTACAATGTAACTGGAGAAAATCATGAAAAACTTACAGAAAAAAAAAAAAAAAAAAAAAAAAAATACGAAAAAACTTGCAAGTATACCGGGAATTCATTATGAAATAGATAATGCGAAGTTGGCTACAGATTTTTTGGAACTTTCCAGTTGGTAAGAGTTAGTCTACATAATTTGCTGATGAACTATAGCTAATTAGAAAATCCAACTAGTGACTCCACCATGTGAAAACTACCCTAATAGTCACACTCTGAATACAATTGCTTATATTCTGAAGCCAACTTAAAGGAAAGTATTATCCAGCCAAGGTTTGCCAGAAAGTTTCTCGTTAAGTTAGCCGTAAATGTTTCACTGCAACACTTGTAGAGCAATGTCTGGTTATCAGGGTAAATTTACATACGTACGAATTTCCACCCCTTATTATTTTTTCTAACTAACTGCTTTATTTACTGAGGAGATCTTGAAAAAAAATTGATTTAACCTAAAATTTATTTAATCTTTTTATTTCTAATTATTTACTAGTTTAATAAATTTTTTTCATATAAATTACATTACAATCTATTTTCCACTGAAGGACATCAGGGTCAGCCAGAAAAATAAATAACATCAAGAGGGTAATACTCACAGAGATACAGCTTAGAATTTACTTCTTGTGATATCTAGTAGTCGATAAGATAATTATTAATTATTGTATCACAACAAGCTTGCTCCATCTTGTTTCTTTGGTATATAATTGTATATACCTATCATCTCTTTTAATCAATAAGTTTCGACCGCGACAGTTAATTTTTAACAACGTTCGTTGTCATTATTTTGTGTATTTTCACTGGCCGATACGATCCACCCGATCTACCTTTCACTGCATGTACTGCATTAAAGGAAAATAAAGGGAATCTTGCTATTTTAACATTATAAAAATGGCTTGTTCTGCAGTACGTTCTCCAATTTTACGCAATTCATCAGTAAGTAAAATAATTAACAATCCTAGTTTTTTTTTTTTTTTAAATATATATCTGTGTTTACATTTTTTTTTTTTTTTCTGTAAATATATATTACATATTTTAAATCTAAAGTTGAGCGTTATGTAAAACCGTAGACATTTTAAGTTTAATAATAATTTTAAAAATCATTATTTAATACAATAAAGTACCACTAAGTTTACCTTTAATATTGATTTTGATTATATTGCGATTTTTCCAAGTTACGTAATTATCATTTCATTTCATTTTCTAACTATAATTACAAGAAATTAATAATTTTTTTTTTTATAAAGCGATTTTCAATATTTTTCAATTTCTAGGTAAGAAATTATGCAGCTGCAGCAGCAAAAGCTGCAAATATTTCACCAGCAGCTACTACTATTGCTGATTCCCAAGTTTTAAGTAATAAAATTACTGTTGCTGCACTTGACAACAATAGTCCTGTTACTCAAGTGTCAATTGTATTTAAGTAAGATTTCCAATTAATATTTTATAATAATAATAATAATAATAATAATAATAATAATAATTATTATTATTATTATTATTATTATTATTATTATTATTATTATTATTATTATTATTATTATTATTATTATTATTATTATTATTATTATTTGATGAAATTTATTATGTACAGAGCTGGACCACGGAATGAAACTTATGATACTCAAGGTATCTCACATGTTTTACGATTAGCAGCAGGACTTACAACATCTCGTGCAACAACATTCGGTATTACCCGAAATATTCAACAACTTGGAGGAAGTTTATTTGCTACAAGTGATCGTGAATCAATTGCTTATACTCTTCAAGTAACTCGTAATCATTTGTAAGTAATATTATTATTATTATTATTATTATTATTATTATTATTATTATTATTATTATTATTATTATTACTATCATCATCATCATCACAAAACAATATAGCTATTAATTTTTATTTTTTTTTTTTGTTATTATTAATTTAGAAATGAGACTCTCAATTTCTTAGAGGACGTAGCAACACGCCAGGTATTTAAACCATGGGAAATAAATGATTTATCACCGCGATTACGTTATGAACTTTCAACAATTCCTGAAGCTACACGATTACTTGAACTTTTACACAAAGCAGCTTATCGTACAGGCTTGGGTTACTCTTTGTATTCTCCAAAACGTCATATTGATAAAATACCATCCGAAAGTGTAAGTATTTATATGTATATATATACTTTTTTTATTATTATTATTATTATTATTATTATTATTATTATTATTATTATTATTACTAATAAATAAAAATGTAATACTTAAAAAAATTTTTTTTTTAAATAATTAGTTGCAGCACTTTGTCAATACTTGGTTTACAGGACCAAGATGTGCTGTAGTAGGTACTGGTATATCACTGTCAGAGTTATCTAGCTTTGCAAATACTTTAAATGTTGGATCAGGCGATGGCAATCCATCATCAGCCAAATATTATGGTGGAGAAATACGTAAAGAACGTAATTCTGATATTGCCAGTGTTGCACTAGCTGTCGAGGGTTCAGGTTTTAATAATGACAAAGATGCGTTAGCATTTGCTATATTACAGCAAGCTGCTGGTACTGGCCCTCACATTAAATGGGGAACAACAACAGCTCCATTGCAGCGAAGTGTTATCTCAGCAGCTGGCAATGATCCGTTTGCCATTTCTGCTTTTAATGCCAGTTATTCTGATTCAGGACTTTTTGGAATTATTATCCAGGCACCTGCTAATGTTGCTGGACCGGTAATAATGACCAATCGAGTATTTTATATTTAAAAAAAAAAAAAAAAAGTATCATTATTATGTAACAATTTTTTTTAAGATTACCAAAGCAGCTTACAAATGGATGAGCTCTCCGAATATCACTGACGCTGACATTGCTCGTGGAAAAACCGAATTGAAGGCATCAATTTTATATGCCAGTGATAATAATACAAGTCAATTGGAAAATCTTGCTCACCAAACATTATTTAAAGGACGTCCAGTGTCTAGTACTTCTCTTGCTGCTGAAGTTGATAAAGTTTCATCAGCAGATGTTAAAAAGGTAATTATTATTATTAAAACGTAATCTGTAGAAAATTAAAATTATTTCAAAATCATGTAAAGCTCAATATTAATTGTTTATTTTATTTATCATAATTAGGCGGCTGGAAAACTCAGTGGCAAAATTTCTATGGCAGCCATTGGCAACCTCTCAACAGTCCCGCACATAGATCAATTAAATTGAATGTAGTAGAAAGTGAAAAAAAAAATACTAATAATAATAATAATAATAATAATAATAATAATAATAATAATAAATAATCACCATTAATAGTATTGTAACTATTATTATTTATATGATAATAAAATGTAACAATGAAAATAATACACATATTAAATGTCATCTGTTGAGAAAGATGATTAAAAATCCAATTACAATTAATGTAATTGTGTACATAATAATAAAATATTAATCGTTAATTCTACATATTTATTTATTTATTTATTTATTTAATTAATTTATTAATACAATTTAATTTGTTCAATGGAATAAAATTTATTAAAATCTTTACGAGAGGGTTTTAAAGATTTTCCGTTGATAATACGTTGTAGCATTGGTCTGAGATCTTGTATATCTTTAAATATTTGAAACTGAAAAATAATGATAATGATATTATAATTAAATGATTTAAGTTATATATATATATATATATATATATATATATATATATATATAATGATATTATAAACTTACATGATCGTCGATAATGGCATGTAATTTTTTAAGAATAACAATAACTTGAGTATCCTGAGACAATAAATAATGTTGATAATGTGAATCAAGTAATAGACTAACCCATTCATAAAGATGTTTATCGCTTTGTTTATCAATTAAATTATCATCAATATTTTTATAAAAATTTAATTTTTCAATAGTATAATTAATTATTGTAAGAATTTCATTAAAAGTTAATGTAGATTTAATACATACTAGTAATGATAAATCAGAAAATGTTTGTTTAAATATTGTATCTAAAAATTTATATCTCGTTATTATAGATGATTCATTATCAAAAGTTGATGTTTTATTTTGAATAGCTGGTGAAAATGTTTCATCATTTGTTCTAAGTCCAAATGCCAATAAATCAACTAATATTTTTTCTGGCAAATCTTTAAAATTATTAATACACCACAATATAGATTTAATATCATTTGATTCAATAAGTTGAGGCATAAGAGTTTGATGTATAGTTGCATCACTAGCTCCTTCATTTAACAAACTATTTATTTGTTTAATGATAATATCTGATGATAAACCTTTATTTATTGTCAAAAGTTTATTTGACAATACAGAAACATTATTAGTGGGTGAATTATCCCAATTGACGATTACTGTTTCTCGTATCTCAACAATATCATTATCTATTGATTTTGATATTTTATTATTATTATTATTATTATTAAACCTCAATGATGAACCAAGCATTGTATCCATTTTTTGTGATGCCAATTTAAATGGAGCAACAGCTAGATGACGATTGGCCGCAAGTAATAATTTATCGTCAATACGCCAGAGTTTTGCATCTTTAGTATAAAGTTTTAGTTTTTGAGTTGCTTCTACAAGCTTAAATTCAATATTGTATATTGATAATATAGCACCTTCTTCATTAGCATCAGCACCATATACAGCAATTGTAGCTTCATTTAAAGATATCATTGCAACTGGATGATTGGTACTTATAAACGAAAAAACACTTATTAATGTTCCAGGTGCTGGTTCAGATGATGAACACGTTAATGGATAACTATAAAGTCGACCATGTGACCCTGTTAATAACAACAATAACAATAACAATAATGAATAAATAAATAAATTTGTACATAAAAAAATAATAATAATAATAATAATAATAATAATAATATATCAAGTACGTACAAAGAGTTAAGAGATATGCATTATTTTTATCTTGACGTATAACATGACCAACAAGCCGTTCAGATTTTCGTTTTAATTCAATTCTTGTTATTGTTTGATTATTATTTTCTAAATAAGTTTCATCTTTAAGCTCCACCACGATATAATTCAATTTTGTACCTATTTTAGTTAAAGCACATAAATATGTTTTATTATTAACCTGAATCAATTTACAATCGATAAATTTTTCATTAGGTTTTAAAAATCCTTTATTTGAAGACCATGTGTTACGATTATCCAATGCCCAATTTAATGATGCTGTAGCTCCATTTTCTTTTACTAACACCGGTGAATTATTTTCTAATGTAATAATTGCATAAAATGAATCGCTGAATTTATATTTTTTTAATTTATCCAAGTCTAATTCATTTTTATCCCAAATTTCAATGTACTTTTCGTTAAATATTGCGGCATAACGATTACTTTTTTCATCATATATTACTTGAGACGTAAAACGTTTTTTGCTAGACCAACTACTTACTTGTTTTGAGTCATGAAGCTGAAAAAAAAAAAATAAATAAATAATAATAATAATAATAATAATAATAATTAAAAAATTTAATTAGTAATAATAATAGTGTTTATTAAAAACTAACCTTATAACGAATTGCAATATTTCGCCCTAATGTAATTATAGCACATCCTGAATCCGAATCTTTTTCAACTCCTAATAAAGATTGTTGATCTATCAATGGACATAACGTATAATATGAATGTAATTTAGCCATTACTTATAATAATTATAACAACCAATATTAATAAAATAATTATTTAAAAAAAAAAAATTCGACTACAGCAGATTTTAGTGATGAATTAAGTTAGCTTCCATTTGGCCACGTGCTGCATGTTGCGCTTTAAAATAATAATAACTCATCTATACGCACATATATATGTATGTATATACCTATATGAATCTGCTACTGCTACTAAATGAGTCGCATAAAAACAGATTTTCTACATATTATATATCGATAAATTAGAAAATTACTGATACCGTCTACTATACGTATAGGTATAATACAAATAAGTATCAGAAAAGTGAGAGGCAACGACAGAGAAGAATCTCACTACGCATGTGCAAAATTTTTGAATTTTACATGTAAAATGGGATAACAGCTAAATACTAAATACAACGCTGCATACTAAAATATTTCTTATTGTTGATTGTCATATGAATAAAAATATTGAAACCGTTAGATTTAAGCTATATTGTATTCATTATTTAGTGTTATTAACAACTTTTAGTGTTTTAATTCAATGATTTTCTAATGTCTATTGAAAAAAATCGTGTCATAATAGAGAGTTTCATCATAACTTTGTTGAGATTTTAAAGTTAAAATAGAAAAATGTGTACTCTGTATGTGTTTAAAAATATAATAATATCTGCCGATAGTTTTATTAATTAAGTAAAATATATTCCAAATAAGTATGTCGAGTCTCTGTTACTGTCAGAAATTTTATTATTTCAATAGGCAAGATAACATCCATAGTAGGTGAGTCAAAAAATATTTTTTTTTTTTTTATCATATTATTTATTTAAAATCTATAATATATTCTATTCAATAATAATGTCAAATTTTTTAAAATTAACAAATTTTTTTTTTTATTTAAATTGATAAACTGAAAATTTCTTGCCAGCATTAAAAACAGGATGAAAGTACATAATAGACATTTTTTATTTCAATAATATATCACACTATTATATAATAATATACTAATTTAAAATAAATAATCTAATGAATAAATGAATATAAATATTTATTTTTATTTATTTATTTATTTATTTACAAATAATTTATGCCCATGTTTCTGTTTGATATCGTCCAGTTTTTTCAAGTTCTTTAACAAATTCTTCGGATTGATCATCATTAAAATTGCCAAATTTTTTTGATAAATTAACAAATTCGTCTCTCACATCTTTTGGCATATTTTTTGAACTACCCGACAAATAAATTTTACCACCTTTAGATAATAATTCCCAGCACAATTCTCCTTGGTTACGTATAATATGTTGAACGTACCTAATGAGAAAAAATTAAATAAAAAGTATAATAATAATAACAATAAGAAATTAAAATTTTTATAAATTTTCTAAAAATTAATTAAATAATATTACACTTTATTTTCTTGATCTCGTGAAAAAGCACAAAAAATTTTTAAATTGTTGTTATCAATTAATTTTTCAATATCATTACGACAATGATAATCTTTTTCTTTATATCTACATCCAAAAAATAAAACTGTATCGGTTAAATTATGTTTTAATGATGCTCTTTCAAGTAATAATGATCTAAATGGGGCAAGTCCAGTACCAGGACCAATTAAAATCATTGGTTTATTATAATCAAATTTAAAATTTCCTTTTTGTAACCAACATAAAATTTTATTTTCTTCATTATCATTATTACTATCATTTAAAACTTTTAATGATGCTAACCAATTAGAACATAAGCCAAAACGTGGTATGACAAGTTTTGTTTTATATTTAACAACAGCTACCAATAATTCAATTTTATTTTTTGTATATTTATTACTTGAAGCAATACTAAAAACACGTGGTTTTATCGGTGACATTATTTCAAATAATATTTGTTCATTTAATTTTTTAGCTGTATGTGGAAAATCATTCAATACTTCAATAATATTTCTTCTTGGTCTATTAATATAATTAAATAATTCTTCTTGTCCAGCAGGTGTTGTAAATTCAATAAATTTATCTTTTTCTAATTGATTATCACTAATAGAAGCTAGTAAATTAATTGTTGATCTTCTTGGTTTGTAATTTAAATCCCAATATTGTTTGGCAAGTTGTTCAAGTGTTACTGGTTCTTGTAAAATGTATGGTAATTTTATTTCTTTTTTTTTAAATTTAATAATAGTATTTCTATCAAGTGGAATATTATATTTATTTAGTAAATTAAAAAAATTATCAACTTGTTGAGATGAATTTTGTGGTCTTAAATAAATAACATCGCCTGGTTCATAATTTATTAATTTATCAAATGATAATTTAATTAATCTTACATCTTGATAATGATCTTGAGCTGTTATTCTTGTGTTACCAATAATTTTACAAACTTTCAATTCATCATTAACATCTAATTCTCTCATATATATATTTTTATTAACTTTGATATCCGATAACCGATCTATTTTATTTAAATCATTATTATGATTACTTAAGATACTTATATCATAACGTTCTTCTATTTCTTTATTGGTATTATCATAAATATTAAATGATTTTGTTGTTATTAATGATGGTATATTATTATATATTCTATTTATTTCATTCCATAATTGTTGTATCCATGGATCTACAGTAGCATCAATTCCTAAATCATGTTGATCGTCAGCTAAACCAATTGATATTAATGATGTACCACCTAATTGTGATAGCCTTTTATTTAATTTTTTAGCAGCATAATTGTATTTTTCATATGAGCTATCACCTAATCCAAGTACTGCATATTTTAAATTACCAATAAAATTATCAGGTAATTTTTTTTGTAATAAAAAACGCCAAAATTTACGCATATTTGATGGACATTCTCCTTGGCCAGTTGTTGAAACGACAAATATTATTAATTTTTCGTTAATAATATTTTCGATATTGTAATCATTCATAGACATTACTGAACATTTTAATTCGCACCTATAACAATAATAGTAATAATAATAATAATAATAATAATAAATATTTTGATATATATAATTATTATTGTTATGCATAACCTCTTCGCTAGCTTCCAAATTCCTTCAGCAATATCTTGGGCAGTTCCTGTTTCACTTCCATATAGTATTTTTATGTCAAGAGCTTCCATTACAATATATCTATATATATATATATATATATTAATTTTTAAACAATTACAAATAATGAATAAAGCATGTGAGCTTAATGTTTAAAAATTTTTCCGCAGTCATACATATGTTTCTTTTTTTTTTTTTTTTATTTATTAATCAACTTTGTGCGCGTGCGCATTACGATTCATGCGCACAGTTTTTTCGCGCCGTTTTTTTAAGTTCAAATTAGATTAAATTTCGATTAATTTTTCAAATTGGATGATATTAATAACGTAAGTACCTATATCATTCAGTATTGTCAACAATAAGCTATATAAATACTTGAATATAAAAAAAAAACTTACTAGTTTTTACATTTAAACTAAATATTTATAATATTGAAATATACTATGTATATATTATAATAAATAAATAAATATATAATTAAACGTTGATTCATAAAATTAAACTATAGTTAAAGTGAAACAGAGCTTGAGGAATTTGTAGACCTTTTAGAGAAATTTAATCATGATGAAATTATCTAAGGAAGTGCCAATAACTCTCGTATTTTCTATTATATCTATTTATTATACAGAAGAGCTACTCGTGATATTCAATCATTTATTAAAATGTATATAAGACGTTGTAAAGTAGGTTACGTAAATTTATATATTCGAGAAAATTTTTCATCTATTTTTTAATTTATTTTAAAATTTCATATAGATTAAAGTGTTAAATGTAGATTATAATGTGTTAACAAAAAATTTTTTTTTTATTAATAAAAAAATATATTCATGTGTTTAAACGAAATATATAAAAGAAAATCAAATAAATTAAAAGTCACTTGTTATATATATATATATATATATTAAAAATGCAAAGCGCGTTCAATTCTGGCATATATTCTCATGACATCGTGGTAATTCTCTCTCAACAAGAGAATAAGATAGTTTCACAAGCGAAACGGTGGAGTTGGTGAATTTCATTAAAACGGTCCTACTACTGTGGCATTCCCGTGACTATCTGGTACAACGGTCATTACATGGTAAATAACTCGAATATATATGTAGTCTATCAAGTACCTTAGTAAAATCGGACTTGTTTGACTTATACATCAATATTTAATGAAACACTATAAAAGAAAAAAATACAATTAATATTTAAGATATATATGTAAATGCGTAAGGAGTTTATAATTATTGCAATAAGTGTTATGATTGTACTATATCCATGTCCTATTTCACAGCCATAAAAACGCTCAAATAATCATAAATATTTATTATTATTATTATTATTATTATTATTATTATTTTAAATTATAATAAATATGTAGTAATAACCAATAACAATATAATAATATAATAATTAATAAAATTATGTTAAATTGACATCAATGAATATTAAATTGAACAACAAGCGAAAGTTAAAACAAAAAAAGTATTATTTTAAAAAATGAACCAAAGATTTTATAACGTATAAAGTAATGTAAAGTATGTAGTGGGGAACGTGCTTTAAATACAAGACATCGTTAAGAAAAGACTTCATTCTTATAGCAATTCGTGATCCATAAAGAGTAGTAAACTTAATATTTTCATTTCTTATGGATAAACAAACAAAATAAAAATTATAAAATATGTATAATTAATTTCATTAGTGGTTATTTATAAATTATTTTACAATTTTAAGTTTATTTGTTTTATGTGAATGAAATCACTTATTAATTGAAATTGTATGTGTTGTTAGTTTATTATTATTTATTCTGTTAAAAAAACTGGCAACAATATTGCCTTTATATAAAAAATAAGGATCTCAATATTATTGGAGACCTTGTCCTCTTTAAGGATTAATCGAAGGTGACACTTTATACGGCAAGGTTTGTGTAACTTGAGAATTTGTTTCGTAATAATAGATCTGCGAAATTATAGTGTTTACGTATAATAATTTTTATTTAAGTTATATACGACACTGTTGATGTTTATGAGATTAGTTATAGAAATTTTGAGTCAATTGACAACACAGCATTTATTAGTCATAAATAAGTTACATAAATATCAATAACATGGTACATTTCGAGTCACTTTAAAAAAAAAAAAAAAAAAAAAGAAAAAAATTGCCCAAACTTATAAAATTAAAATTTTTAATACTCGAGGAAATTATATTATTGTTATTATTATCATCTAAATCTAAATCAATAACAACTTTATTATAAATGATAAAAAAAAAAAAAATAATAATAATAATAATAATATAAATAAAATAAAAAAAAAATTACAACACAGTTCGCACGTGCTGGATATAAAACCGCAACAAGTTTATTATCATATATAATCCAGTTTAAAACGACAAGATACCTACTTTAATTCTCATAACATATTAAGTTTTTTTTTTCTGTTTTCTGTTTTGTTTAAAATTATTGAAAATTTTTATAGAGTAAATTTAATTGACAATCACAGCAAAATAGCTTTGTTAATATCTTATTAAAATGAATGTTGATTTTAATATAAGATTAAAAAAAAAATTTTGGAATGTAACAAGTCATAATGAAGATGACAAGTAATAATTTGTATGCACAATATTTTTTTTTATTTATATTATAATACATAATATATGTACAGTAGTAGACGGGTTTTCAAACACACTTGAATGCCAAGTATGTAACTTGCTAAGTGACAACGTTGCATTGTGATTTTTTAACAAACGACACGTTGATGATCGAGACTTATCAGCGTGTTAAAATTTTACTGTCAGCCTAGTGATTAAATATAATTTAAAGAATAAATTCAATTGCTATAATTTATCAATAAGTTTACGAGTTTATAAAAATATATATATATATATATATATATATATATATATATATATATATATATATATATATATATACTATACATAGTAGCCAGTTTTTCATAGAAATAGAAACCTTTTTTTTTCTTCCCTTTTCTTCTTCTGATAATAATGGTTAATTAAAATGTACATTGAGTTTTGTTATAAAATACATTTTATATATGTATATATTTATATTGGTAGTATGCCAAGTTTACGTCTGCTAATAAGATCGATACAATTTGTCATTTTGTTAGCGTCATGTAATTTCTAGAACGAACAACTATACTCGTTTCCACTGCACAAAGATATTTTAAATTTAACATTTGTTTCCTTATTCTTGATTTCATGCCCAAATCCAGTATATGTATTTTTATAGTTAATATTTAAAAATTTTTTTATGTTACAAAAAAATAATTTAATTGAAAAAATTTTATATTTTTTTTTCTATTGATAAATTATAAATTGAAATATTAATTTTTTTTTTTATATTATATTATGTTACATAATTAAAAAATTACAAAAATATTCACATGGTTCATAAATATATAAGATTTTTGATTACTGTAAAGACTTCCGCCTATTTTTTCGTTCCCCCGTGTTGTAAATTTGCATTTATCTCTCATGTAATTAAAAACTCATTGAGGTCATTTTTTATCCTCATTAAGTATTTTCTGATAAATGATAGTACATGTATATATATAAACACAGGGATACATATATAGTTTTTTTAAATTTTATATGAAACTATTGAATGATAGTTTGCAATTTGTTCTTGTCGGGTGAGTAAGGATTCAAAAACAATAAAAATTGAAATTTTTTGCTTGAATTTTAAAAATAAAAAAATTTATCTGAATAGTAAAAAATGACAATAATCCATAGATAAATTTCGCAAATGTAATACATTCGTTATTTGTCATATGTAATTGTTGTTGAATTTTTGTGAGTCAAATACTTAATATTTATGTACTAAAGTCAAACTACGTAGCGTGCCTTAACTTATTATCAATTATTAAACAAAAATTATCTGAGTTATTGGGATTAAAAAAATAAAAAGTCATTTAATTGTAGAGAATTCAACGAATGTGTATGTATTAACTCTTTTGCGTTTGTGGTAATGGTATACATATATAGTAATAACAAACGTTTGATGGATCCATAAATTAATGTTATACACATAGATTTAAAAATTTTTAATTGTAAAAACTGCGTGTAATTAAAGTGTAGTTCAAGTTTTGTGTGTTATATGTATCAATGTACACGTAAAATGTTTGGATTTTTGAAATCTTTAGATATATATATATAGGTATCTTGCATAGGTTCTTGTAGTATACCTATGTGGATCTGCTACTGATATATCTACGCTTCGGTTGCTTAACCTGGGAAAAAACTTTAACTCCCTATATATATATATATATATATATATAAATTGTCCTTCAATTTGATAATAATATTTCCTCAATTATAATTAATAACATTATTATGTTGATAATATTAATTCTTAATCACTAAACATAAAAAAATTCTTTTTTATTTCAAAAATTAATAAAAAAAAGTATATACATACAAATATACTAAAATTAATATTATGTATATGTATATATTACTAAAATAAGAAATTAATTGTGTAAATTATCGGGATTTTGCTACTGATGATATGGAATTTTTTATTTTCTCTTCTCTCTTAATTTGCTGCTATTATCATGATTAAATATTATGTCTATATATTTAATTGATGGTTATATTATTATTATAGCATACTTAGTACTTGATGGTATTCGCATTTGCTATTGTCGTTGTTATTATTCAATGGATAAATTATTATAAGAATATTACATTGTTAACTTTCCGCATAATGTAATAACTAAAAACAACAATATACAGCAACATGTTATTTTCACACGCTTCTACTTAAACTGACTTCTGAGCCTTCTGAGTTAAACAACAGCCCTGATTGTACCCGGTTGGTTAAGATTTCACTTCCTTGTAATATCGTATACAAATATATAAGCCTCTCACCATGTATATAATGGGTAAATAGTATTACCATAACATAGTATTACCATAAATTCTTTACTATAGAACTCGACAAATCATTATCGAAATCACACAATAGGTCAAAAATTTTCATCAATAATCTGCTGCTCACTTATTTTAAAATCTTGTAAAAGTTTTTTCAAATTATATTATAAATTTAACTACATTATACATTATGTATTCCTAGTTTTAACTTTATCGTTTTTTTTTTCTCTTCTTTTTATAAGAAACACACTATAAATGATTTTAAAATTATATGATAAATATATAATATATATATATATACATCGTACACCTTGATTGAAATATTTTCTCTGCGTATATCATTATAGATTTTGAACTTGAGAAAGATAATTATCAGTTTAGTAAATACTTTTGTATCCATATTGGCCGTGTGCGCACACGTAACTACTATAAGTAAAAATAAGTATGTTATGTATTGTGTATACATATACCCCCAAGAAATTTCGGTCCTCTTTTTTGGTGATTCTGTCATTTTTCATGTATACGTCTCACACTAATAGTTTAATAATATTAATATTAATATTTTCGTCCACCCTGCCAATAGCACAAATTCACACAATTTAAATATAAAATTTTAATTTTAATACTTAATAATATATTGCAAATAATTTAATGTTGATTTAAAAATTATCTCGATAAACTGATATAAATTACATAAGTTTTCAAGTTTTAAGTTAATTTTAATAATATAAAAATTTTTATTGAATTACAGACACAATAATGATGACTTGTTTGGTTATTATAATACTGGTTGTGATTACTGTTACGGCGGCACCTTTAAAAGTAAAATTATCGGATGATATTGTTGTTAATAATGACATAAAAAATGATGACCAAGAATCTAATAGTTTAATTAAAAAAATAAATGACAGCAATAAAGAAGATAAAAAGGATTTATCAATATTAAAATCAAAAAAAGATAATTTTAATGAAAAATCATCATATCATCAAAAATATTCGTATATGATACCTGAAAATAAATACTTATCATCGTTATATGATACAAAGGAAAAATTAATTTATAACAAAAAAATAAAAGATAGTAATATATTTTACGTTCGTTTACCACCAGTTCCTTATTTTTATGTACCAGGACTTGGTTACATTTCAAATCCACCAAAATTCTCTACGTCGAATTTAAGGCCTGGTTATAGTAATAAATTACCGTCATTTATTGCTCAAAATCATCATTACCAAAAAATAAATCCATTTATAAATTTACCGATTGATTTTATAAGTAATGGAAAACCTATTTCAGTATATCAATGGGAAAAACCTTTCAAAAATAAAAAAAGACAAAGTTTAATAAAAAAATTAAAAAAAGGACCTTACGGATTTAATGGTAAACCAACGTCTATATATTTAATTGGACCTGATGCTCAAACATCATTCTATCATCAGATATACTAATAGTGAATTAATTTCATCATTATTTTGGGTATATTTAAATAATAGAGGTTGTGTTTATACATATACAATATTAAAAGAGTATTAAAAACCGGCACACATAAATACCCACAACACAACCGACTGAATATCTATAGATATATATATACTATTCATAGAATATTCATATTGATAATATAGTGGACGTGTTGCAAACTGTAATAAATTTTAGTTTTTTTTTTTTTTTTTTTTTTTTTTTTTTTTTTTTTTTATTTATTTTATTTCTAGTGTATGTCTTTTTTTGCTTATTTAAATTAAATATTATAAATGTCAATTGTCATAATTGACCTAGGTCAATTAATCGATAATAGGTCATTATATGATCTAAAGTCAATATCAAATTCGTTTAAAATTCAATAAAGTCATATGAGATATGTTATTATTTATTTATTTTTTTTTTTCTATAGTGATAATAGTAATTATAATTATAATAAAATAATATATTGTGATAATATAATACGACTAAATATAAAGTAAATAAAAGTATATCAAATAATGTGACAATGTGAGTAAAATAAATGTAATAACATTAAGTAATGTCATATATATAATATTTAATATATATATAACCATTATTTTATACACTGTACATGTTAATGCGTGTCTGATGAGTGATAATAGATGCTCTGAATAATGATATAACTTTTTTAATCAAATATTAGTTAACATAAAAAAAAAAGAAAAAAAAAATTTACATTTAAATTTAAAATTACAGAGTAAGTTGTTGTATAAAATTTAATAATAAATAAGTGCGAGAAATAAGTATAAATTTAAATAACAAAATAATTATTTTATTCAAAAGTTTCATTAAATAGTTGGTAAAAAAAAAAAATTCATATGACGATTTACCTATGTATATTTATTTATTTTATAAAAATAACTATATAAAAGTATAAAAGTTTGTATTTTTCTTAATTTTCTAATATTCATATTATAGTTTATATTGATTACATTGCTATTATTTTTATGTCTTAAAATATTTAAAAGCAAAATTTATTGTAAATTCAACTTATTTTTAAATTAAAATAATTACAGCAATGAAATATATATCTTATAATTATAAAAAAATTTTAACAATAAAATAGAGTATAAAAATCGGGGATGAATTTGGAGTAAATTTTTAATCAGAAGTCACTCTGTTATACTCAGAGTTTCGGAGCTTTAATGTTACAATAAATATATATAATAATAAAATTATTAATTCAAAATCATAAATACATAATTTATTTAAGTAAATATTAATGAGTTATAATAATATATATTATTATATTCCGGGTTTTTTTTTTAATTTTTTTAATAATGATATAAAAATCAAATTATCTCAGTCTCTTGAAGTAATCACGTTACTCTGAAAGGATTACGTAAATAAATAAATAAATAATCGCTCCGTATTCACTCCTCCGCATTTAATTATCCTTTAGTTTATTATTTTTTTTACAGTATACAAAATGATTAATCACTTATATAAAAGAGTGTATAAGTCTCTTTTTCTCTCAGTCTATTCGGTAAAATCAGCATATCAATTATTGAATTATTTTAATTGTCGGTTAAAAATAAAATGAAAAAATTTTCATTTTCTGTATAAGTCATCATTGCTTAAATTTATTGTAGATCCATTGATGATTATTATTATTATTATTTAATAAGATATTCTTTTTAAAACAAGTTAAATATTGGAAAAATTATGGCAATAAAGAATGATAGTAAATTGGCTTGTGGCGGCTCTTTTCCATTACATAAAAAGCTTTTGGTTTTCCGTTACCAGGAAAATTTTTGTGTATGTTGTTATTGATCGGCAATCCATTTATTTTTTTTGCAATCATTGGTGCATAATACGTCATTGCTGCTTTCATTCGGTATTGTTTATAATTGCTATTATTTAAATCATTAGCTAATCTATTTGGACGTGATTTTACATCATAACTATCTTCAAATCGATACATTTTTCGTGTACTATTTTCATTATTGAATTTATTAGAAATTCCATAGATTTTGTTTGATTTTTGAGTATTTTCAGAATAATAATTTAATAATTTATCATTATTTCTTGTTTGCTTTTGAAGAATTATATTTTTATTGTCATTAACTAAACCATTGTATTTATTATAATTATTATTTTTCATGTTGAAATTAAATACTTTATTAAATTCATCATCAATATCAGATTTCGTTATTAATAATGAATTTATATTTTTTTTATCATCTTGATTTTTAATAATTTTATTCCTATTTTCTTTAAATTTTTTTCTTAATTGATTGATTTTAAATTGTCCATGTAAACGTTTTTTTTCAGATATTTTTTTGATTAATGGAAGATTCCAGTGATAAATTTTAGCTGGTTTACCATTACTGTTAAATCCAACTAAAGGTGTTTGATTTATTACACTTGAATCATCAATACCACCGTCAAAAATTACCTTTTCAGTACTACTTTTGCTTGGGATATTATTATTATTATTATTATTATTATTATTATTATTATCTTTATTCATCGATTTTAAGGGTCTCGTAACAGTATAATAAGGTGGACTTGCTGGTAATTTTACCACATATATGTGACTATCATGATGGCCATGACGTCTGCTATATGGTTGATGGATTCGTGATTGTGCACTCGAATAACTTAATGACGATGATAATGATGATGACAATGCTTGAGGTTCTGGTCCAGATACACGTTTCTTGTAATGTCCTTCGGGTATTTCAATTGGTGTTAATCCTAAACGATTTAATACTGCAGCATTACTTGTGTGTACTGTTTCAAAAGTGTGCTCTACTTGGATACTGATGACGTAAGTTATTAGAAATGATCCCATAAGGATGCATAATCTGAAATTATTAATTTTAAATGATATTATTATATTAATTCAATAAATTATGAAAGAAATATAATTAAAAATATATATTTTTTTAAACGCAGGTGATGATAAAGATTATTGTAATTATAATGGAATTTATAACTGTGCTAGATGTGTACTAACAGTTCAATATTCAATCTACTATGTTTATGATTCAAAAAATAAATGAGGAAGGCCTTTGTCTATTATCGTTTATGAAAAATTCAGAACGAAAACGATACAATTGATATAAACGTACAACTGAAAATTTAATTTAAAAAATTTACGGATACTTGGATGTACGCTAGTAGAATACCGTAACAAGTTTTCACAACAAGGAATCAGAATAAAACACAAGTGGAATCCCTAGCAATGGCGTAAATTTATCGTCTAGCTAGTATCATTGACATTTTCAAGTATATATTATACGTTAAACGTTATACGTTATACGTATAAGGCCAACAATCGGTCTTGTTTTATATATACGACATTCTACGTAGTACATAACAGTATATCGATAAAAGTAGACAAACTATTAAGTTTGATTAAAGAAAAACTACCACTATAGGCAATGTGTACTTTATTACTATTTTATCTTTATCTTCACATGCTATTCATCTGTATAACTAAGTCATTCAATCTTTCAATTTGATACACTAATGTTTATTTTTTTTTAATTTTAATTAAATATCACCTATATCTATTTTATCATTGATTGAAATTAAATTTAATTAAATAAAACTAGAGTAAATAGCTAGTTAAAATAATAATTAAATAATAATGATAAGAGGAAAAAAATATAATATAGTTATGATTAACTAGAATCAATTTATTTGGCTTAATTAAATATTAAGTGAATATGCATATAGAATTTTGTTTTATAAAGAAAATACTGTTTAATGCCAGTGATTGTTGATATAAGATTTCTAAGATTTAAGGCAAAAAAATAAAAAATTTGATTATGTATAGTCACTAAACAGTCTAACAAAAACGTGTGTATAGTTTTCAACACCGAAATGCAAGATATATATATATATATATATCTAACATCTAGCGGATGAGGATTTATAAAAAAAAAGATCCTTGAGAGAAATGTGAGACGATCAAATAAAAAATTTAAAAGCGGGTCTTTAGATTTAATAACTTGTTCCCTAATCTTCTTTCATTACTTTCTCATCTTTTTTCTTACATACTTTTTATTCTCCTTTTTATGTATCCTTTCTTAAATACATTTATCATTTCGTATTAATATTATTTATTATTATTATTATTATTATTATTATTATTATTATTATTATTATTATTATTATATCTTTTCAGTTCGATATAAATATAATAAACATTAATATTTTATAATAATAAATAATACCATTATTTATCAATGTCAATAATCAAATTATTTCTATAAAGATGATTATTATATATGTCATATATTAATATCGTGGATAATTTAATATATGTATATATATATATATATATTTTATAGCTACATTTGATGACATTGTTGACCGAATACACACATGTATCCTAGATTCCCGATTCTTCACGTTTGACCCATGCTGATCTTTTATGCATAACGGTGCATCTGTAGCAACCGTTTCCCGCATATACCGTGTAAATTTATATATATAAATGCAGTCGGAACTCTGCCGAAACAATGGTCATTCTAAACATCGAAAATAATTTCATTTTCTATTATATATATGTTATTTATTGTTTACTCGTCTATTTTATACCTTTGTGTATCAAAAAAGTAAATAAAAATCATTAATTGTTTATTGGTTAAATAATATTAAAAAGTTTAGTTATATTTTTGTACATTGGTATTGTAAAATTTATTTAAAAATAACCCTATGGTTAAAAATAATGAGGGAGTATGTATTTAATTCCAGTCAGTGAACCGCAGATAAAATGAGTCAACAGACCCAAAAATGTACATAACGTTTTTGCTTTTATCATAATTTTATTTTTTTTTTTTTCTATAATTAACAAACCATTAAATAATAATAACGAGAAACCGGCAGTCACTACGTGACTGCCCAAATATCACTACTAAATTTTTGAAATACGCAGAAAAAAAGTATTTCTTGCCGAAAAAAATTTTTACTTTTTTTACTGCACTAAAAAATTTTATGCAGTATGGATTGAAAACAAAAATTTTTTTGAGCAAGAAATAATTTCTCGCGCCAAGTAATTTTTCTAGTTCTAAATAAATTTTTGTTCTCAATTTACAATGCAATAAATTTCTCGGGGTAAGTAAAAATTTTCTTTAGGCGAGTAAAGAATTTTCGCGTCAATGAATCCTTTTTTTTTTCTGTGTACGCTCTTTTGGCTTTGAGAAGCTCCCTAATTAACAACGCTATATAAATAATATAGCTATATTCAGTGACATTCAGTCATATTTTGTCTTTTTTCCCCCGTAATTTAAATGTAATTCGAATGATATAGATAAATCTATTTATCTCAATACTTGGCAAGAAGAAAGAGTTTAAACTATGAAGAGGCACAAATTCAAGTCAAGACCTTTCTAACGATACCAAATTTAATAAAATTAACCAATTCTATCATATAGATATGGTGGGAACAAAATTATTCTCTTAATAATATAGATAATATAGTGGTTTTATATTCAATTGAGTTATTATCCAGCTTTCAATAACTAAAATGCTCCAAAATTACATCAAATTTTACTAAAAATTATGAATTATGATGTATATAAAAAACTTTTAATTTACAAAAATTAAATTAAATTAAATAGGATTTATTAACTTAAAATAGATCTTTATCGAAATAAAATACTAACTTTTCTTAGAGGAGTTTTAAAATAAATTCACTTTAGCACGTGCAACGACCAAATATATATACATATATATATATATATATATATATATATATATATATATATATATATATGTGGAAGTGTGTTTAGGCAAAAGCAAAGCCCTTTATTTCAAGCATTACGCTTACCAGAGCAAGCAAAAAGAATCTTTTATCTATATATATATATACAAGTGATGGTCCGATCACATCGAAGTAGCTTCTTATTCGAGTCCCTTTTGCCCTTTTTTATTCTGTACTATTCTCATTGGTCACGTGACTAACATTACTTACAACGTGAGTATTATAATAATCGCGAAATATATTTACGCTTAGGTAGATGTTTTAAACGCGTAGGCGACCCTCACACTCAGTTTTTTAAGTATTATTCTTACATGCAAATACGTATACTTTACAAATAAATATGTATATTTTTAATAAATTCGTTTTATTTATTTATTTTCATAATTAAGATATTGATTACATTAAATAATATAAATATGTTAATAAAAAATGAATTTAAATTACCTCTAATATCAAATTAAATTTTACAAGTAATAATGTTTTTTTTGTATTTCGTGATTTGTTATTTCTTTTATGAAACATAATTAATACACACTATACTTTGAATATTTCTTGCCGTTAAAATTATCCTAGTACTATTTTTATTTAAATTTTGAATTTCGTTAACACATTGATGTGTATTATAAATTTAACAATAAAATGTTGGTACGATTTTGTTTATAAGTACATAATAATTTTATCGTATTCAGTCAATTTTATTATTCATATAAACTAGCAATAAAATTACGTACAAAGCGAGAAAAAGATTAAACAAGCTATACAAAACCAACAAAAAAAAACCGTAAAAAATCAATAATTTTTTTTTTCTATTTTATTTTATTTACATAAAATATAGCATGCATTTTTTCGTGTGTGGGTGTGTTTTTTTTTTCTTATATGTATTAAGATTTTACATTTTTACTGTTTTAAGTAAAATGTTTATTTTATTTTTTATCAGTTAAAAAATTCGAAAACATAAATTATATTTTGGTTTATTAATGTTTAATTTTTTTTCTACTATATATAATAAAATTTATAATTTAAAATTTGGTCTGTATAATAAAAAACACTGTACAAGTACTCACCTTAAAATTGAATTCATTTCTTAATTTTTAAAATTTAAAAAAAAAAAAAAAAAAAAATAACTGAAAAAAAAAAATTTATCACAAAAAAAATTGTTTTAAGTAAATATTTATATAGCACAATGAAGAATTAATAAAATGAAATAGAATATTTATATATTTAGATATTTATGAAATAACAATGATAAAATAAAAGTTGGTTTTTAAGCGACTGCGCATTAAAGACTGAACCTCTCTGTGTGTGCTGTGATCTCTGTACTGAGACCAACTGAGACTACTGACAGTACTGGACAGTACGAGAGTACGACTGAATTTAGATGCCTGCCGCGTTGAAAAGGATTTAAAATCAACATCAACTAAAAGCCATAAGAGTGTGTATCTAGTGCTCACATTACCGAAGTTTCCCGAACCCATCCGATGTATTCTTGAATTTTAAAACATGATTTATAATAATTAAAAAAATAGATTATTACTTATAAGTTATATATGTATGTAAAACTTGTTTATTTTACAATTATAATTATAATAACAAATATTCATTCAGTATTAATTAATTTTATTGATTATTTCTATTTTTAACCAACATACAAACAAAAAAATAAATAATTATTTTTCGTTATATTCATGTGGTATAATACTTGACACAATATTTTTAATTAATATAATGTACACATCATACCTTACACCATTTATATGAATAAATACAGATTTGTATATATGCTGTCATTAGCAACAAGTCTTTCTGTTGGTCATATAAATATCAACAGCTCTATTCTTATTCTTTTTTTTTTCTTTTTTTTTTAATTTGCTCATACTGTCGACATCATACATCCATAACTGACTATTCTAGTAAATAATTTGAAAATTTTATCATAAGACATTTATTCAACTAATAATTATCAAACATACATAAGCATTATTTTTTTGTGTAATTTTATTAATTTTTAAACAAAAAATAGTAATACCAATAATAATAATAATAATAATAATAATAATAATAATAATAATAATAATTATTATTATTATTATTATTTCGTTGGATCTTTGTTTATGTTTTTAAATAATGATTACTGATTAAATATTTAAGACTATTAGAAAATACTTGATTACTTATTCATATATGAGAGTAATATAACATGATTTTAACGATAAAATAAATTAATTTCAGTAGTTTTACAAAAATATGTATTTTTTTTGTAAATAAAAGAAAATTAATTTATAAATATTTACGTTAATCCAATCAAAGTTTATGTTGCTCGTAATATATATTTACATGTTTACTTTTTTTTTATTTATTCTCAATTTAATTAATAATATATATAAATATATATTCATTATTCCAATAGTATGTGAATTAATGAATTTAAACTTTTTCAAGTATACAGATTTAAATTTACCATATATTTTTTATAAAATACAGTAACTTTGAAAAAAATTACATTTAATTAATTTATGTTATTTATAATAATAATTGATAATTAATATTAACTAATGTTTAATCGAATAAAATGGATTGATAAATTGTAAGCTACAAGTAATAACTTAATTTAACTTTGTTTAAATTTATTAAGCGACGCGTTCAATGACTAGCTTGCATCCAACACTAGTTGACGAGGTTTTCCCTAGGTTTTTTTCCAAGAGTAATACATTTCTAATGGTCGATTAACTTTCCAAAATTTATCATTAACTTGGCGTAAAGTCTGTGCGCCACTTAGAACTATGTACTGGCCAGGTTGAGGTGCAATATAAATGCAAAAATTTAATAATCTATCAGATTCTGGTAGTTCTGTATCTAGATCTAATGTCAGTCGCATTGCTAAGTATTTACTTAAATGATCAACTGAAAAAATAAAAAAAAAAAAATAATAATAATAATAATAATAATATTAAAATTTTAATAAATGAAATATTATTGTATAATGTTATAAAATAAAATATAATAAGCATATACCAGTTGCATTAGCGGTTGTTTTAATATAACGAATACTATTTTCTTTAAGTGCTTTAATAAGTGAATTATCACCAGCCATTTCAATGGGATGTGGTTTAAATACCAATTCAATTTCATTGAGCATTAAAGGCTCAGTAGGACCTTCTCCCTCTGTATCAACCATTGAATCACCACCACCAGTTTCAGCTTCTGCACTTGATGAATCATTTTCCGAATTTTGTAGACTTTTTTGACGTTTTGCGGGTTTAGGAATTTGATTAGCTGGATTTGGGGATGGTGTTGTTGAATTTCTTGAGGTTGTACCTATGGATATATATATTTAAAAAAAACATTTTTTTTTTTTTAAATATTATTATCATTTTCTCAATATTATATTTAATTATTTATTACCAGAAATAGCTGGACTATTTGCTGCTTGTAAGATATTATTCATTGAATTTGAATTTGAATTAGTTCCACCCACATTACTAATATTGTTATTGCTGATATTATTATTACTATTATTATTATTTAATGCTGTTGCACCTTGAGATGAGTCACTTTGATTGGTAACAATATTGTTAACTGGATTTGGTGTAGTGGGTGCGCTTACATTCGAAGATATAATATTGTTGGTGTTGTTGTTACTATTATTATTATTATTATTATTATTATTATTATTATTATTATTACTATTATTATTACTGCTGTTGTTATTGTTGATACTATTACTATTATTATTGTTGTTATTATTATTATTATTATTATTATTGCCGCTAGTATTGTTGTTGTTGGTAGTATAACTTGTTGCATTATTGCTATTTTCTGATTCATTGGCTGCTCTTCTAGATCTTTGTGGTCTATTTTGGCTTTGTAATTTAATACCTTCGGTTATTGAATTAACTAAAGCTGCTTGAGAATGTGACTTATTTAATTTAGCTAACACTCGTTCCTGGTGAGCCTCATACTCATCACGACTTGGATAAATTTTCGATATCAATAAATCAAAATTTGGATCAGGTCTTAACGATCTTTTAGATACTAATTTTTTTCTACATGTTGGACATTCCTGTAAATAAAAAAAATATATATATATATATATATATATATAGTGATATAATAAAAAAATGGACATGAAAATTATGGTAAATAAGTTAAAAAAAAATTATTATTTTTTTTATTAAACCTTATTGCCACTTCGTAAAGCTGTAATTATACAGTCAGAGCAAAATCGATGTAAACATTCCTTCGTTGTCATTGTTTTTTTCAACATATCCAAACAAATAGGGCACATTAATTCACTATGTAAACTTCTTGGACTAACTGCTATTTCAGTATTATCAGTAATAGCATCTTGTGATATACGATGCAACTCATATAATGATAATTCCCATGTTTTGTTGGATCCTATTTGCTCTGTTGACGCCATCTTAGCTTTGTTAAGTTAAGGTTAACAACACAACAATACAACAATATAGCACACTAAAAATTGAAAAAACTGAAAACTGAAAACTAAAAACTGGAAACGCACTTTTAATTTTTTATATATTTGATATATGATATTATTTAGAGCAGCTCATAACTTGTAATGATTATTTAAAAGTTACTGTATACAACTAGAACTTATTATTATATTATTAAAAAGTAAATAAATACATGAAAAAACTCACTACAGCTCAATAAATTACAATCTGTGATATTACTTTTTTTTTTTATAAACACTAACATATCATACTGTCTATTTTCATGTATTCAATAATTATTTAAAAAGCAACTAAATTTTAAGTAGTCCACTACAGTTATAAATTACATATGTATATAAACAGGAAATGGCTCGGTAAAGTTTTAGTTTTTAGTTTTCGTTTTTTTTTCATATACGGACTATACGGTATGTATATTATAAATTTAATAGAAATAGCGCGCCATCTTGTTATAGTTAGGTGTTAACGTCTTAACGTTATTATTTAGGTGCGGTTTCCTTTTTGTTTCTGGATTCTGGATTATACCATATGAACTTACAGTCCTGCCGGAGCGCTACTGTAGTGTTATTACTGCTTATTACGGCAAAAAAAAAAAAAAAAAAAAAAAAAAATAATAATAATAATAATTTATATTCACTTGAAGTTAATACAGTATCCATTAGTAACCTATGTCTGGTAAAATCAGTACGATAGATCTATGCTGTTCTTAAGCATCTTTCTACTCTTAGCTATATATCGGGAATAATATCGAACTGGACCTCTCTGAACTTAGCACCTAAAAATAATTTTTTTTAATTTTATTGTAAACAATTTGAATGTCTGTCTTTTGTCCGTCAATGTTCGATATAATTTTTTATTTGTCCGATAATTGTTTATTTTTAAAAAATTAAACAAATTTTTGTTCTAAAGTTGGCACTTACTATTCCTAATCGATTCATTTTTTTTTTGTTTTTTTTATTTGATAGATTAATTTTTTTTATTGATTGTTCGATTAATAATATTATTTGTCCGATTGCTTTTCTATTTTAAATTAATTTTTTTAATTAGTAATTACCATTGCGCATGCGCAGAAGTAAAACAGCTTTGAGAGAGCCACCATATTTGCTTATACCCATTAATTTAACAGTGGTTGTACTCCAATATCGGAGTAGTTATACATGTTTACATAAATATAATTTTGTTTATCATTAACTAGAAGCGAAAAATAAAAGTTAAATTCTATTGAACAGACTTCGGACTGGTATATTTTGATACTGAAATTAACAACCTTTTAGGATAAAAATAGTATGCCCTTCTCTAATCCTCTGGTGGTTGGTATCAGTGATGTGCCATCAGTTATTGTATATCAAAAAAAGAAAGGCCATTTAACAATTATGCGCAAGCGTAATCTCGCCATTTTTAAAAACCGGCAATTCAAATAATTTCAACAAGTTAAAAAAAAAAAAAACTTGTAGATAATGAAATACAACAGTAAAATCGAGATGTAAAATATGGTTGTGATAACCGCAATGGCTTGACCGCAAACCACTTTTTATATTCTCTTTCTGTATATCATAAAGAAGATGAGTCTTAATTATGATTGTCTAAATAATTATTGTTAAACAATTAAATTTAATATTTATTCTATACAAGAAAATAAATTAAGATTACAATAAGAAAATATAATTATACCAAGTATTTTTTATATAATCGTGAAAAGTTTTTAAAATAAGGTAAAAGACCTAGTATCCGATCACTCCATGTATTTGTATATCTATATTTGGTAAAATTTAGTAAATATAGATATACAAATACATGAGTAATCGGGTACTAGTTCCCTGATCGGGTACTGGGTCTCTTACTTTGTATATTATATATAAAATCACTGATTTTCAGAAAATATATACAATTTAATATTAATGACATTCTAAATTCTTAATCTAGCAAATACAATAGTATTAGATTAAGATTATGTATGCTTAATAGAGGATTATAATGCTTAGAAATAGAAACAAAAAAAAAAAATAAATAAATAAACAATAATAATAATAATAATAATAAAACTAATAGAAAATAAAAGTCTAAAGCACTTTTACATGACGCTAATAAAATATAATAACTCTATACTGGCTTATTTAATTATTGCGTATATTATTTAACAATAAGATTTTAATTAATAGTTTACTTAATTAATACAGGGTTTTCTCTGTATATATTTCTTAATGAATCTAGTTGTTTATTAATTCAATATATGACACTACAAGTGTTGCACATAAGTATATGTGCATAAAATGTGTAGAAACTCAAGTCTGGGCGGTTTGGACGATACACGATACACGTGATATGATGCAAACAACATATCTTCACCTCACAGTTACTAAGCAGCCAAGCAGTTATGTACCAAGACCAACCAAGACCAACCAAGACATCAAGTGCACTCTAGTATACAGTAGACAGCAGACAGTAAACTCCTCTAGACTCCTCTAGACTCCTCTATAGACTCGTCGAAATTTAATATAACTATATTTAACATTCATTTTTTAAATTGATTAATTTATTGATAAATCAGTGATTTTTATTATTACAATTATACAAAATATATTAGTAGTTATTTTAATTTAATTTCAGTGGTAATTGTTTTATATTATGTAGTATAGTGTGTTGAATTATTTATTTTTAATAGAAGAAAATAACATAATTTTGTGGGAAAGACACCGGGTATACAAAAATTATTTTTCTTGTAAAATTAAGACAAAATATATTAGTATATACATATGCATATATTTAATTTAGGTTGATTAACGGATATGTATTATGTATATGCATTTGGTAGTGTGCAAAATGCAACTCAGTAGGTCGAATTTTTGAAAAATTCGGCAAGTTATTGTTTTCACCCCAATTTGTGAAAATCGAAATTTCATCAGATGTCGGCGTTTTGAGGTCCTAGGAAGCTATCCTGACTGTTTTCAAAATGATGTCCGTGTGTGTCACAATGATGTGTGTGTGTGTGTGTGTGTGTGTGTGTGTGTGTGTGTGTGTGTGTGTGTGTGTGTGTGTGTGTGTGTGTGTGTGTGTGTGTGTGCGTGTGTGTGTGTGTGTGTGTGTGTGTGTGTGTGTGTGTGTGTGTGTGTGTGTGTGTGTGTGTGGTTAAGGAGGCAAGCGAAAGAGCTTGTTGGCCATAAACTTTTCTGAAAATTTTAGATCATTTGATCAAGTAGACTCGAAAATATTGGCGAATTCTCAGAAACGACTTATACGATCAACTTCAAATTTCAATCAGCTCTAGAATTTAACAAAACGCGTCGATTGCAACATTAAACGTTAGAATCGGTTGATTAGTTCAAAAAACATCGGCGTCAAAATGTTCAAAAAATAACATTTTATGTTATTTTTTCCGGATAAGTCATAATATAAGTCATAATATAAACTCTTGGTCTTTATGGTCTCTTTCGATCCCCATATAATCTCATCTAACTCGTTCTTTAGTTTTAATCATATTATCAATAAAAAAATTTTAAAAACAGTTTTCAACATTTTTCGCGAATATTTTATGAGTCAAAACTCATTTGAATCTTAATTTTTATTACTGACATTGATTTCCACCGCAATTTATTTATTTTATTGAACATAATCAGGACTAAAAATTTAAAAACCGCATGTTCATTAATGATTTTCGATTATTAAATTTTCAAACTTTAACATAAAACGTAACTTGTTGAGCTTAAAAGGCTTATCAGAAAACAATTGCATGTAAAAGCATTTTCGAGCTCGAAAATGTATTCACACTAATGTTTTCGAGTTTTTTTAGCTTAAAAACAGCGGCAAGTTTTGGGGCTAGCCCGCAGGGCCAACCGCCGCCCAGATTTTTTTTGTTGTTATTTTCTCAATATATAATACAATAAATCAATGGATATTGAAAATTAGCAATTAAAACAGCAATATGGGTGGTATCAGCGATGAAATTAGACAAAAGTTTGTGCGGAATCGGAGATGTTGATAATAAATTCATAAGATAATTAAAAATTTTCAACTCACATAATAAAAAGAAAGGTCAGTTTTATATGTTTGTTGAGCCCTTAGTTAATAGAAAAATCCTAAGATACGAGTATTGCAATTGCGAATCTAAGACGACCTAGAAAATAAAGAATGTAATGCCTTGTATATCTTAGTGGCCTCAGTGCAAGAAATCTGGTACTGGAGGTACTGGTAAACCGTTAATAAAGGCGCGTGTATGTACAGTGTACCGACCGCACAGACCGTATAGACCGTATAGACCGTATAGACCGTATAGACATAGTGTACTCTAAAATAATAATATCAAAACAAAACAGTGTTGGAGTACAAATAGAGTACATAGCAGCAGCTTTATCATCATCATCATTGATAATTTTGATTACTACATAACATTTTACAAAATACCAATCTTATTATATTCTGTGAGTGAATGTACTGTTTGATTTAGAAAAAAATAAATAAATAAAAAAAACCAATGGGTAATTCTTCATCATCACAGCGATGCGAGCCACGTAAAAAAATTTACTTTTTTAATTTAATTAATAGAACGTGGGATAGTGTGAGAAAAATAAATATAAAAAACCTAGAAAAAGAAGAAGAAAGAGAAAAATCTATCCAAATTTACCACGATACTACTCTTTCACGATGCAGCATCAGCAGCAGTAGTACTAGCAACAGCAGTCGATGTAATCAATGCGTCGGATTCCATTACCAAGATGTTATTATCTATGATAGGTAAGTTAAAGTTCTACATCATCATCAGCTAACACATAATACATATATATATTATTTATTATTTAGAAAAAAGTTAAATTTTATATATATTATAATAAATATAGGCAATAATTTCACAAAAGTCCATTTTTTAATATATAATCCAATAATAAATAAAATAATTTTAAAAATAATAAGTAAAGGCGTGTCTTGTAAATTTAAAATAATAGTTGTTTTATTTTTTTATTTTATCTCCTCTCCATCTACACATGACTCATCCTTGTTAGATAGCCGAGCAGAGACGAGTCGAGCCGATAATAGTCGATATAAAGTAAGGTAAGGCGGGTAAGGCTTTACCATGCAGGTGGTTTTACATTTACACCGGTACTTATACTTACTACTTAGTTGTCTGTTCTGTTGTGTCAGTATTTCAGTAACAGTCAAGAATAAAGTCAGTAAACCCGCGACTACTCACGACTTACGACTATCACACCAGAAGTTGTTTCGTATTATAAAAAAATAAAAAAACAAAAAGCTGTCATTTTCTAAATCAACTTTTTATTGCAGTTGTGTTATACTTGATAATAATAAATCTTTTAAGTGAAACTTTTAAATTTACTTTATTTCGTGGATCAAAATTATTAAAAGGTATTTATCACATTAATTTACAATTGAATTTATCATTTTTCAAATTATTATAGAATATCAAATATTTCATTTTTTTTTTTCTGTAGTATTGTTGTCTGAGAATATGATTTAGACTTAATAATTTTTTAATGAACAACCAAAATCTCAGTTATGAGGTAGTTTTTTTCTATTTCAATAATGTTAGAGATTTTATTTATTTATTAAAGAGGAATATTAACTCTTTTTAAAATAATAAAAAAAAAATTATTCCATGGAATTTAGATAAGAATGAAAGCCGCATGATTAGTTTGTTCTACTGTTCAGTTATTATATCAAGTATTTCTCTGACAGTTTATTTTAGACATGAAACTGAATTAATTTTTCTTAACAATCGTTTCTCTAAGAATATATATATATATATATATATATATATATTTGTTTATCTATGTATAATTCAAAAACGATTGTGTGAAAATTGCCATTAAAGTTGAAGAAGTAAAACTTTTTAAACTCTTAATTATTATGGACAATGTATATATATAAATATATATAAATTTCACGATAATATGCTTACACTATCAATTATTGTATTTAAAAATAATTTACATTAAGGATTTAAATTGTCTTAGTGATGGTAGTTGTGGTAGGAGACGTTGAGCCCCTCGAATTAATTAAATATCATGGATTTTCATTCAGTTGAATAATTTTTTTCAGTGTGCACAGTACTGTGTATAACTATATACTTTAAATAATTATAATAACAACAACAGTGTATGGGGAAGATGAAGAGTAATAGAGTAAATAAGTGACGAGTCAAAACACGACAGACCTTAATAGTTATTATCAGAGTAGTAAATGTATATCAGAAAATTATTCAGAGCGTGACATGAGGACGTGTGTTTAAGATGATGATACCTACAGTGACTAGTTTATGTGATACGCAGATAATTATTATCTACATAAATATTGTCCCTAGCATACTCACTTTTCGTCACGCCAGATACTTTTATTATTATTATCACAAAACACACATATAAAAATTCTTTATATTAGAGAAATTATTTGATAGAAAGAGGCAATTAGCCATTCCTCTAAATAGATGTCATTACGTATATACAACTGTTCCACTTAATTTTTATAGCATGGCTTCTATTCCAATGACGTTATTATTTATTACTATAAAGAGATAAAAAAAAATGCAAACTATGATTTGTAAAAAAATAAGTTACATTTTTTTTTTTTTTTTTTTTTTTTTTTTTTTTTTTTTTTTTTTTTTTTTTTTTTCCATTTCTTCCTAAAAAAATTGAACAATACTATCGTGAGGTGAAGAAACAATTAGACTGAGAAAATCATATTGATGACATTTTAATTAATTTTTATTGTCAATAAAGTTCGTTTTTTTGTGCTTAAATGAGGTATTTAAATTTATTTAAAACTAGCTTCCCTACCCGGACGTGGCAGCAATCACCTATTACTCCTCACAAGATAATGTACTTAATTGTTAATTAGATACAAAAAGTCAAATAAAGAATAAAAATTTAAAAATATAAATAAACTTTTCAAATTTAAAAACTTAATTTTCATTGTTATAAAAAATGTAAAAATTTTGAAATTTTCCTGTGGTTAAGATTTCATTTTCTTGCATGAGTGAAAAATATTGTTTTTAAAATGAGATTTAGATTTGTAATTATCTATATAAATTTTTCGTTGGTTAAATTTAAATGATCAATAGGTATTGACAAAAAGCTAATATAATAATAATTTGACCTAGAATTATAACAATCGCAAAGACCAAAAACAAAAGTATGGCAAACTATTGTTTCTTTTTTTCATTTGTATAAAAACGATTTTACTATATATCTACAATACACAATACATGTACACATAAAATTAATTATCTGAGTGAGAAACATCCTAAAGGAATAATTGGATTTAATTTAAATTTTTGTATACTTAAACTTATTCTCTTTTTTCTTTTTTTTAAATAATTCTTAGAAAATGAGTTGAATAAGTTTTAGTAACTCTATGTATTGCAAATAATTATGTTTAAAATTGCATTCACATATGTATATATATACATATAAGTATACAGAGCAAGTGTAAATAAAATAACAACAACAAAAAACTCATGTGAATAATTCATTTGCTCTATACAATTGCTGCTGGCGCTCAACAGAAATAAGAAATCAAATTACTAACTACATATACACTATACAGAATATATATACTAATCTGTTTTGATTAAAAATTATTTTTCTTTTACTAATATTATAATAAGACACTATTCATCACCACTTAAAAGAATAAATGTTGCTGTGTATCAAAATTTTCCGTATAAATTGGTCATATTACGCACAATGAGAGCACACGCTATACGCGTTCGGAAAAGATATTATATTATAATACAGTTATGTATTTTATGGTTGTGGTAAGAGATGATGGAAGGATGGGACCTCCAGATTATTATGACTATGGTGATCATCATAATCATAAAAAAAAACTTAAAGTTTTTACATCAACTAGAGAAAATCATAACGGATTATAAATATTGATCATGTTCTTAGCTTTTACATATAATTTTTAAACTTAATAATCAATAATATAAAGAGTTTGAAATAAATTGTAAATGTTGTAATTAATGCTCAACTTAATCAGCAACTTGAATAATATAGGTTTATAAAAATTTTTAATACACACATATCCACATCTACAAAAAAAATACTATCGCGAAACGTAAAAATAAGACACGTGATCTAATAATTGATCATCAGCTGATAGACCGGATTCATTATTATATTTTACTCATATACACCACTCGTGATTTACAATCATTCAATAATTTATTACAAATTACATATCTTTACTTTAAAGATATATATATATATATATATATATACATTAATTAATACTACATAATGAAAGCAACAACAATTATTGTTAGAATGTATACACTATAATGGGTTTAAAAAAAAAATAACAATGAAATACAAATAAATACAGATAAAGAAAAGAAAAAAAGAAGCAAAAGAAATTTATCAAGACAATGAAAAGTATACATATATTATGAGTATAAAATCTGTTGGTATATGCAATAATAAATTCTAACGAAATATTATTTTTTTTTCTCCTCAGTTTTATGTTGTTATTATTCTCAACATGAAGATATATCTTTTCTTGTATATTATAGTTTTATCTCATTGTGTGAACACAAATTATTATTAATTACTACTGAAGTTTGGTGGTAATTACTACTAACAAACTGTAATTTCATGCGTACAAATTTTATACATATTTACTCATATCATTCATCCGCCTATACATATAACGGTGAACATACAACATATATTTATTTATAACTATCACATATAATTACAACTTTTCAACCGAGTTAATATATACAATAACAAGTATAAAATATGAAAGAATTTAATTATTATTTTGGTTTATTTATATGGAAAAAAATGAACTTATGGTTGACGTGATGAGAATTATGAATTATTTAAAATTTATTAAGTATATATGTATATGTATATTTTTTTTTTTTCCATAAAACAAATCATTTTTCTCGTTTGTTTCTATTTATATTTTGATATAGATGTGTATGTGTCTTTATTGTGTAATGAAAGAAATAGAGAGTCGATGATGATGATGATGATGATAATAATAATAATAATAATAATAATATGTACAAATTATAAAACATACATTATCAAGTACTTGAAAAAATCGAGCCAGTAAATAAAAATACTTATGATATGATTTAGAAATGAAATATAAACTTAGTTTTCACTTTGCCCTTGATTTTAAAATGAGGTTATAAAAATTGTTAGTTGATTATATGTATTAAATTTTCACAAAGTTTCGCTTCATATATAAATATATTAATTTGAAATGTCTGATGTTTAAAAAAATTAATTAAGTTTGGCTTTGCTAGTATTTACAGCAAAAAATATGTATATATAATTAGTTTAATAAGTAAAAATAAAATATGCGTGAAAAAAATTATCGTAAAAAGACAGAATAAAAATTTGATTTTTCACATTTATCATCATCTCTCTTCTCGTTATATTAATAACGTTTTTGTATTCTTGATAAAATTCGTAAATCTTGATCCTATACTTACTATAACCAGCATCTACTTTTTTGTCGATCGTTCTTATTCTTACTAAATATAAATATATTATTAGTATACTGAATATAATGTGTATACGCAAGTAAGACAGTAATATAATAATTTTCGGTATAAGTTTAATATTCTCCTTAGGAATATATAGAAATCGTCAATAATATAATATTATAGTCAATAGATCGTTAAATATCAGACTAAAAAATCTATTATAATTGATGATATAGTTGATAAAAGTAAAATGGGAGCAGTTAACGAGTATACAGTATATACTAAATAATAAGTAGTTAATAGTGATGTTTTAGATTAATTTTATTAGTGATTATACTGATGATATAACACAACTATGGGTATTATATAACTCTTATTATTAAGTATATTATCCTATAGAGGCGCCACTGAGGCATCTTTGTCTTCCGGGGCGTCCGGAGCTATTGACGCCTCCTTAGAGTTCTTAGCAGTTCTTAGCTACCTCATATCTTCTGATAATAATCTGATTAACAGAAGCGTGAAACATAGTATAATATAAACGCAACTTGCCTTCCATTTCCATTTGTATCCTGTTTTGTTTTTATTTTTTTTAATTTACACATAACAGCCATAGCTAACAGGAAGTTTAACCGTTTTGATTACTAATTTTTTTTTTTCTTTTAAAGTTACTTTCCATTATTAGATTTTTTATGTTATTTTATTATATAGTATATTTTTCCGTATAAGAAATACTAATTATTTTTAACGCATACTATTGTGTTTTATTGCAGCTACTTAATTTATTCACAAATCTCTCATTTATTTTCTTTTTAAAAGTTGAGAGCTTTTTGATGCAGATTAATACAGTAGTCACATATATATATATATATATATATATATAAATTTATTCACATTAAGTATTCACGTGTGGAACGCTCGGTTTGCTTGGCTCGCGGCTGCTTTAACAGCCATACGAATATATATATATATAAGGGTATTGCTACAGTCCATGGTACATATCTGTATAATCTAACAAAGATGGTTTTTTTCATGAGTCCGGGTGTCTAGTCATAGTATGTGTGTACATATTTTAGTTGTTATACAGTGTCCTTTTCTCAACAACAGCAAAGTTATAGTGCATAAGTAATATATGTATGTGTGTATATTACAGAGTAATGTGTTGATATACGAAGGATTCAAGTGTATATATACGTAACTTAACATCATATACGGGTCAATGCCTCGCTCGACTGTCTGTCCTTAGTTCCTTACATTACATTTACCAACCACCTCTGTATATAGTATACACTTTTCTTATACTTGTGTATATATGTATGTATGTATGTATGTATGTATGTATGTATATGCATTATACATACGACAAACGGGATACTCATCCATATCCATGTCATGTTTTGACCAGCAACCCGACAACTTAGCGGCAGCAACAACAGACAACAGACCTAACCGACTTAACGTATAGGGATAGGGACATGAATCTACTCCTCCAAGTTTTAATTTATTCTTCTTATTCGTCGATAGATGATCTTTCTTATTATTAGTGTGTCGTTGTCTATATTGACGTAATAGAGTAGAGGTTAAAACCACTAATAAGTTCTGTTATGTAGCAATTTAATATAAAAGAACGACAGCTTTCATCAGTTTACATGTTTAATTATTAAATTTTTGTTTTAGTGACTCCGAAATGCCACCTAATGCAGAAGAAGAAATATTGGCTGTTAAACCTTGGAGTTTACAACAAGAAAAAGTAAACTTTTATTAACTTATTATTAATGTTAATTTATTTTTTGTTATTTTTAATACTATCGTTTCCTTAAAAAAATACTTAATCAAGGTAAATTAAATAACCGTATTCATCAGAATGCAAACTCATCGGCAAGTAATCACCAACTACCTCCGTTAACCATCAGAAACTTTGTGTAATACTGCGTATATAATATAATATAATATAATATAATATAACGTATATAGCGTATTAGCGTGATCGTAAAAATTATAGCAACTTGTTCAACGATAAACCTTTATGAAATATTCATACACCAAAAGATAGAATATATATACATTATGGTAATTACACTCAAGTCCAGCTCTACGTGTATTAGTCTGTAAAAATTATTCTCTATTTCTTTTTAATTGAGTAATCTTAATTTTTAAATAAATTATAAAAAATATTTTAAAAATGACCTAAAACAATCTTTTTTTATATATTTAAACATCAGTATAAAATATATCAATTTATTAATTAAAGGTAATTTTTTTGTTTTAAAATTTTTCTTTTTTCATTTATCCCTTTAATTAAATAAGCTAGAGAAAAAATAAAATTCTGTCATGTAAATATATTAATTATTTATAGGAACGTTTACGTCCACCAACATATAATGCTGAAGATTATGCAACAGCATTAAGAAGATGGGGCAGACGTCCCATTACTAATGATCATGATTCTCAAGGGACATTACCCTCAACAACGAGTTCAAGTTCCGGTTATATATCAGGAAGTGGTGAAATGACATTAAGACAATTTACATCTGTTAGCGAACTTGTTAATAAATTACGTGCTGATCTTCGACTCGCATTTCCAAGGTTAGTTGTCGTATACGTCGTCGGACTACTGTATATTGTATATGGAACGTATACTTTTTTCACTAATATTACAAGTCAACAAAATTTTACCATGTAAATTGTACCGAATAATAAGTAATATGATAACAAAATTTAGCATTCTATACAAAGATTGGCAGATATACTTACTATCACTATCAATATAACTATTACAGGAAACAAAAAAAAAGAAATGCAGTGTTGCGTTTTACTGCATAAGAAATTACTTATATTATACAAAGAACCGCTTCATTTAATATTCTATACTCTTAAACCAACAAAAGAATAACATATATACACCAGCTTTTTATCCATACTTTATATATAAGTACAATTATTTTTCATTTTTTTTTTTTTTAAATTCACTTTTCATTTATGATTTATATCAAACATTAAATGAAAATAGTTATTCTTCATTGCGATAATAGTAATGATAATAAAATGGATGCAAGACGTGAAAAAAATAAAATAAATATCTATAATACTGCTCGGACAGGAAGTCCCTGGAGAAGGCAATAAGCAAGGAAGCAAGCAAGCAAGCAGGCAGACGACATCTGCGGTTTCTGACGATGATGCCGTTATTCGGTTCTTAACAACGCAATTAAACGACGTGTTATGCTAGATCAAACGAAGGAAACGATAAACTACAGTTACAGTACAACAAAGATAGAGTTAAAGACGATACATATTAACAAATTAACAAATAACAGTTGACAATACGAATTTTGACTCAATTATTTTAAATTAAATTTATTATGATTGCTGACTATATACATATATACATATATTTGTACTTAATTATCAATACAATGATTATAATGTATATGTAATAAATATAATTTTAGCTTTGTGCAAGAATTTTCAAGCTCACCAGCTGAAGGAATTACTCTACTGTTAGAAACACTAAGGGGGGTCCAACTGGTACAAAGTACACCACCATCAGCTGGACAAAGTGGACCTCGTGTCGGTACCCGAAGAGCGGCACTTGATGAACTTGGTTGTGTTGAATGTTTAGCTGCATGTGTTGATAGATGTGCCGATGCTCCAAGACTTTTGTCGCAAGCACAACCGGGACTTGTTGCACTCGCAGTCTGTCTTACCAGTAGCTTGAACCGGTCTCGGGTTCTGGCTCTTCAAGTATGATATACATTTTATCTTTATCTTTTTCTTGTTTTTCTTCTTCTTATTCTTCTTTTTGTCAGCCACTGTAGTAATTTAACAACATCGTTTTATACTTGTATACAAATACCGTTATTTTTTTATTTTTATCAATAACAACAATTTTTTAAAATTTTTTAAATATATATACTTAAGTATGTAGTTTTTTTTAACTAAAAGAAATGGCTAAAGTATCACAATTATAAAAATAATGTTAAGTTAAAAAAAATTTATATTTTAGGCAGCATCCCGTTATATTTAATGTTGTACTCAATAACAACTAAGCAACAGTTATATGTATAGCCAGAAGAAGACCAGTTTTAACTTATCGATTTCTTATTCTTCAAGATGATTTTAAAATTACTACACCTTTACTTACTTTTCCGTATAGTATATATATATGAGTATAACCTTGCCGCGCATTAAAATACCTATAAGAATTGGTTAGTCGGCTAACCGTTTTAACACAAGTTATAATACTACTGTAGTAGTTACGGTTCTTTATCATCATAAGTAGCATATCAATTAATATATTATATTTTTAAAACCCACTATTTATCATAAACCAATTTCTTAACTTGTATGTATTTCTTCCTTTCTCTCTCTATAATTGACACACTTATTATTATTATTGAGGATAAAATATTGATGTTTAAGTCTTGAATTAACAATAATAATTGAATGATGATATTTTTAGCTATTGACGAAGGTATGCCAGATATCCGGTGGACATACTGCAGTATCTGAAGCCGTTTCAACTTTACGATTACGTTATGGAGAAGGAGGAAGATTTAGATTTCTTGCTGGTGCATTATTAGCACCACGAGCTGCAGTTGCTTTAAGAGTTGCTGGAATTTCATTTCTTAATGCATTTTTAAAATCTGCTCCCAGTACACAATCAAGACTTTATATACAGGTATACATTTATATATTTATAAATTATAATTTATTTATTCATTAATTTACAATATAATTTTAATGAAATAAACTAAAAAATAATAGGCTGAAGCATGCGAAGCTGGTCTTGAGCCTCGTGCTCTTCAACAATGGTTATCAAAAGATGAAATTCATCATAGTGATGAATTGTTGGGAAATTTATTGAAAAAACAAGTATACAAGTGGTCACAAAATTGCATCGATGTTGACAATCTTCAAAAACGTTTAGTTCGCGCTGAAGAAACCTGCACGATTCTTACAAACAAAATAACAGTTTTACAAAATCAACTTGAAAAATTACAAATGAAAAAAAGAACCATAATTAATTACGATGATGGTGATGATGATGATGATATTAATAAGAATAATAATAATAATAATAACTCTGAAAAAAATTTTAAATCTCATTCATCAGACATTAAAGAACTACAAAGATTATCCTCTAACGGTGAAGATGAAGGTATAAGTTCTTCTGAACGTTCAAGTAGTTCAGAAAATTTGCATCATCAACATCATCATCACCATTATCGTTGTTATAATAATAGTAATAATAATGGTAATGATGATAACAATCAACAGCTACAACAACAAAAATTGACTTCAGACAAAACTAATATTGACAATGATCAAGAAACAACAATAGACGATGTAATAGAAGAATTGCGTATAATTGTAAAAGATGCTGAGGAAGAAGAAGTTCGTAAAGGTAAAGAAAAATTATCTCAATCGAAAATAAATAGTGGATATAAATGCATGATTAAATTATCTAATCACGAAAAAATTAATTCTGATTTATCTAATTTAATAGATGCTGAAAAAATAACAATAAATAATAATGATACAAAAATTGATGGAAAATGTTTAAAAATAGTTGTACAAGGCCCTGAAGTTGAAGAAGCTATTGTACCAGCAATTTTATATCCACAACCACCGCGAAAAATTCCACCATGTTTATCAACCATTATAACTTCTGATAATGCTCCTAATGATGAATTTTTAGGAAATACATCATTGGGTTATAATAATAATAACAAATATGATAATGATGGAGTTAAAAAAGATATATTTTGTGATGAGAGTGATTCATTATTAAGTGCATCACGATTAAAATACATTGATAATAATAATAATAATAATAATAATGATGATGATGATGATGATGATAATGAAAATGATGATTGTGGACTTTATTTAAATAAAAGTGGGGTAACAATACGTGAAGAATCTGAATTTAAATTAGTAACCAATAATAATAATAATAATAATAATAATGAAATATTAAATAATCTTGATGATACTGATTATGATAATAATTTAACTGAACCATGTAAATATTTTGAAACAAGACAATTTGAAAGTCACCTTAATAATAATAATAATAATAATAATAATAATAATAATAATAATAATAATAATAATAATAATAATAATAATAATAATAATAATAATCATCATCATCATCATCATCACAATCAACGTTACGTCAAGAGCCAGGTTGAAAAAAAATTATTACGACGATCAGCAAGTCAAAATTATTTAGATAAAAGTATAACAAAATCATCAACAACTAGAATCGAGGATCGTATTAAAAAATTTGAAAGTATGAATTTATTTGATACGAGTCTTAAAACAAATAATAACTTACCGTCATCACGAAATAATTTAAGCAGCAGACGAATCGATGATGGAAATTATAAAAAAATACGTAGATCAGAGTCATGTCATCAGGTATTATCGTATTTCGTACCAAAAGAAATAAGTAATAATAATAATAATAATCGAGTAGTTAGTAGTGAGAGTAGACTTGATTATGTTGACAACTATTATGACAGCAACATGATTTTGATGCATCAAACTCTTTCAAGACGTTTTAAACCCTATAAAATTGTAATTCCACCAGTTTCAGATTCATTATCTAATATAAAAAAAAAATTACCTAATTCAAAATTAACTAAATCTTTAGACAGAATTGATGAGGGTCTAAATTCATTAGTCGATATTGTTATTGGAGGCAATGGATCAAAAAAAAACAAATCTGTTTCAGCTATTCACAATGTTGATAAAAGTTTAAGAATAAATAATGATAATAATAAAAATGAAAATTTAAATAGACCACATAATAAAGAACTTAGTGTAAAAAGTAACAATAGATTATCAAAAAAAATAAATGGATCATCACCATCATCATCATCATCATCATCATCATCATTATCGTCGTCGTCGTTATCATCAAAGTCGTCATCTATATTGAGAAATGATAAAGAATTATATTCGAAGGAAATAACTAATCCTAAAAATTTAGCTAATGAAAATCATTTTAATAATTTTGGTAGAGTATTAAATTTAAATAATGATAATTGTAAAAATGATTCGTCTATAATATCATCATATGCATATAAAAAATCATCTGATAAATTTTTAGTTAATGATACAATAATTTTTTCAACATCTGGCAATAAATCAAATGGTGGTGCTTTTGGATTAAATCAAAATCGATTTAATGCAGGAAAGTATTCCGGTAATCATAATACAATAAAATTAGCAGATAATATTCAATTAAGAAAAAATTCTGTCCCATCGATTGTTAACAATCGTTGCAAGGTTACAGATATTATTTCTGGATTATATTAAATTTTTAGGCGGAGAAAAAAATATATATTTATATGAAAAATGAAAATATTTATTTTATTTTTATTACTTTAAGACTGAGAGTAAGATGGATATTGTGCAATTAGTATTATTTATAAAATAGTTTTGGGAAAAAAAAAAAAAATAATAATTTAAATATATTTATTAAGAGGTCATACGTAATTTTGGTGAGAGGTATATACTGTTAAATATTTATATATATGTTAAATTATTTATTTTTATTGTAATTAAATAATGATATACTATTTAAAATATATAAATTTATTTAAAAAATATTTAACTTGAGGTTATATTGCATCATTTAATCTACATATTATCCTATCCAGCAAAAATAAAATTAATAATGTAAAAAAAGGGATATCGATAAAAAAAAATTTTTAAATCAGAAAAAAGTAAATATTGTTTTATTTTTATCTAAATAATGAAATTTTATATACATTAAAAATACTTAATATTATAATTAAAATAAACATTTTACATGAGCTAAAATTAAAATAATAAATGAAATTCATTGGGGTATTTGTCCTAAAGTGACGTTAAGCCGAAATTTATAAATATTTTTTAAAAATTTGTATCAAGTACGAAGTATATCTAGTATGAGTAAATTTTTTTTTCTTTTTTTTAAAACCAAGTTTCTCAGCTCTAAAATAAAATTATTCTGCTACTTATAATGTTATGTAGTTATTATAAGTTATTGTAATAATTATAATATATGAAGTTATAAAACGATCAAGTCGATATTTTCCACATTTATTAATTTAAAAATTAAACATTCACTGGGAGTTTGGGTTATTGTTATATTTAAAAGTTACTAGCCACTATTTTAATAAATTATAATAATAACAAATTATTTATCAGGTATCATCGGAATAAAATAACTTTGGCTAATTATTATGAAATATACTTTAAATTGTACTTATTTACAATTTTAAATAATAATAATAATAATAATAATAATATATACATTATAATACATATATTAAATTTAAATAATAAATAAATATTGTTAATGATAATAATAAACAGAAAATAATGTAAAATTAATAAATATTATTGATAAATAATTTTTGTTATTTAAGATAGATGATGATGATGATGATGATGATGATGATGAAGAAGAAGAAGAAAAAGAAGAAATGAAAAGGCCATATCTGTATCCAAGACTTAATCTTAAATGTGATCGTAATAGATTATTGTAAGCTGGAGTAGAACCGCATTGTCTTAAAGGAGCTTCCCAAAGACTATCATCACGTGGCCCCAATAATAAAGTGTACTGACCACTCCAATTAACACCGATTCTTGCTCTCAATCCTAATGTAGATGGTGCTTCTAATGCATGTTTAACACAATTTCTTGGCCAAATATTTAATGGTCGAATAATAAAACCACCATGACCGTTATCATCAATAGTAGCACCACAACGATGAGCTATTGATAAATCTCCAGCTATCAATAAACTTTCAGCAACATGTAAATCTAATTCTGTTGTACCAGCTGGTATTTGTGATACTACTGATGATGTTTTTTTAGTTAAAATTTTTGATTCTTCTGATAATTTTTCATTATGTTGTTGATTACCTCTTAACATCAATGTAAATGATTGAGCCATTGATGGCTGATAATTTTTAAATAAATGACGATAAGAATTATTAATAACAGCTTTATTTATATCGTCGTCATCATCATCATCATCATCATCATCATCATCATCATCATCATTATTTTCAATTCTATCCCATAGATTATCATCAGTTGTTGAACTAATTATTTTCTTTGATGGAGTTGTAGTAGTATCTGATAAAAGTGATTTAGTAGTAATAGTAATTGTTTCTGGAGTATTTTTATTAAATAAATTTTTCGGTAATGGCATACGAAGTGAAGAAGATCCAAAAATATCAAGTAATTTAGCAGAGTCAGATGTTATCCAATCAAAATCCCATTTATCATCGGTTGAATAATTTTTACTATTTCGTTTAGATCTAATAACATAGTCATTTACATTATCATCAAAAAATCTATCATTTTCATTATTATTTATTGTTTCACTACTACTACTACTACTACTACTACTACTACTACTACTACTACTAGGATCATCTCTCAAAGAAGAAGAAAATAAAGAAATTTCAGATGAATCATCATTATTATCATTTGATGATGATATTTCATGTCTTTTTTGTCTTCCGGTACGTTGAATATAACTTCCAGCTGCTGTTACGGCATATAAAAAATTATAACATTTTGGATCTGAATAATAGTCCCAACGACCTGTCCATAAAATATCTCCCGAGTAAAATTGTAGCTGGCGTTTTATCCAAACACCACCCTCACAGCTTTCACAACTTGAGGAAATCCATGAACCACCTAATAGAGCTGGAAGTGCTGCTACTTGATGTAAAAGTGGTGGACTGCTTTCTGTAGCACGAGATATTGCTCCACAAACTAAACATCCACGTGTCTGGAAGTAATAAATAAATAATTAGATTATATAATATAGAAATATAAATTATAATGTACATATATATATATATATATATATATATATATATATATATATATATATATAATAAATTTTATTTACCGTATCACTACGTATAAGAGTATTAGGTTGCAATGAAGAAGATCGATGAAATTGTTTTGAATGAATATTGGGTGGTAAACTAGCCAATAAAAGTTCAACTCTTGGATGACCGTTTAATCCTAATCCGAATGCTGTTGATGTAGCTGGTTTTTTTTCTACTCTAATTAATTTTAATTCATTAAAGTCAATACCTAATGGTTCAAGACAATTTAAATTACCACCACTCCAGTGATGTTTTCTTTGCTGACTACGTTTAAATAAATAATATGTTGGTGTTTCCCAATTTAAATTTAAAGATCTCTGTGATGATTGTGATTCATAAATAATATGAGCACCGTACGCTCTCCATCGAGGTTGAGGGGTGCAACTGACATTCACTCGGTGTCCAAATTTATGAGCAACCTAATTTTTAAATAATTATATTAATATTAAATTTTCATTTATTTATTTATTTATTTTTTTAATAATATTTATACAAACTTGTCGTGTTAATGGTATTATGTGAACATGATCCAACTGATATTTAGCTTCTGTTGCACCAGGAGCTAATCCTGATGATGACAAGAGTCGTATTACACCCCTTGCGGTAACAGTATGTGTAGCAACACTACATGACTCTTCTGCATAATGATGTCGTATCAAAAGAAACGTTCCATTTTTATAAAATGTATATTTTCTGATTATATATTCCGGTCCAGCTCGTACTTCGCATCTGTTTAAAAAAAAATATGTAAGCTTTTGTTATATAAATAATAAATTCTCTTAGGCTCTTTGTTTTATTTTACTTAAATTTTTTTTTTTAATTTTAAATGTAAAAAAAACTTTTTTTTTTTTTACTTTTTTTTTTTTTTTTTTTTTTTTTTAGAAATTAAACTTGAAAAATTATTATTATTTTTTAAATTCCATCATTTAAAAAACTTAAGTATCTAATCTGATATAATGACTAAGACTTTTAACATCCGACAAAACAAAACTGACTGAGAATTTTCTAAGAATAAGGGTCCAACTAGTCGTCATCATGATAAACCAAAATTTATAAAAACGTGAGTAAAACGTAATTATGTGTACAGAAATTATGATTTAATGAATAAGTATAAGGAAAAGTATATAATTTTTTTTTTTATTATTGTAAATAATTATTGTACCGATTTGGAGTATTGTAAATAATAAAAATAATTTAAATAATAGTGAATAAAAAAAATAAGGTAATTTTACTGTAATAGGTACGATAGAACATGAAAGAATAATAAAATGTAGCTTAGCAGCTCTGACATCGCTATACTGTTTACCATCATGACCGTCATCAATCTTACAATCTATAGACATTTTTTTGACAATAAGACAGTGTTACAAAGCTAAAAGCTAAAACTGTGAAAATAAATAATACTATTACTAAACTTGCAACAATTGTTCGTCAATAATATATGTAATTTATTTTTTTTTTTTTTTCGAAGCCAATAACAAAAAAAAATAATTATTAAAAAATATCCTTGTTGTAGCAATTAAAAATAATTCTCATGACTAGACATATTTTAACACATATAATATATATATATATATATATATTGTTATTAGATAGTGTTGTAGATCATTAAAGATGATGAGAATAAAAGATTTAAAAAGAGATTCTTCGAATTCACGCCATATGGTCTTAATGAGAAAGTGGTGGCAAATGGATAATGGCAAATAGCAAATGGCAAGTGGCAGTTAGCATTATAAGTCAAAAATAAAAAAGCACACATAAATGTGTCCAAAAAAAAAAAATTTATGATGGATAAAAAAAATGAGAACATATATATAAAAGTATAAATGATTATAACTGGTGATTTACTCTTGTGACAGCCAAGTAGCGTGTAGTCTGTTTGGACTATCATCAACAACAGTTGCTCGATCCTCATTGACAACCTCTTTGATAGCAGCCTCACATTGTTCGCCACTCCAGTCCATCCAGGCACCGTTCCAAATTCCATATCCTTTACAGATTCCTAAAAATAAAATAAATTACTCTCGATTTTTAATCTTTTAATTTTTAATTACCAATCATATATATTCATGTGGCACATGTATAGGCAACATAAACATTTTCTCTTCCCATATAAGTAGTAGAGTAGGTCGTATTGCGATCCACGGGGTATCAAAACTACCACCACAAAATTAACTTTTTAACTTTAACTAAGTGTATATTTCAAACTACTTGTTCTTTTTTTTTTTTTTTTTTTTTTTTTTTTTTTTTTTTTTTTTTTTATAAATATTATTTATTTAAAATCTCCATTATCGTAGTTTCTCGCAAAACGGTTCTCAGAGATTCAGAAGAATGGGTTTAAGAGTTAGTGAGTTAGTGAGAATATAAAAGCAAAGATTTTAAAAGCAGGTAGGTCTATATTGCCAAGAGAATCTATAGAGGAAAAGAATCTTATATCAACCACCCGTTGCTCTGCGACCTGAGATTTAGGACTTTAACAGAGATTAAAAAAAAAAAAAAAAAAAAAAAAAAAAAAAAAAAAAAAAAAAAACGAAAGGTAAACACACTGCTAGAATGGATTATTATCTATATACAGATACACATTTATTATTATGCTGGGTCCACTTACTGCTACTACACTACCTAAAAACTATTACCTTATTCGATAAATTTAACGGTGATATACCCTATATCTAAAGAGCAGAAATAAACGACTGAAAATTTAGATTTACATCTAAGAGCAAAGCTGAAGGACAAGCTTGAGATGGGACAAAAAAATATCCTTGTGTTGTTGGACCCAAGGTAGAAAGACTTGTATATTTCAATTGTGCAGGGTTAAAATTTTTTCATTTTTTACCCATGACTAAAATACCTCAAGTCAATTTTATTTTACAAGCATTATCAATAATAAAAAAACGAAATCGTCAAAAGGTAAATAATTATTTTTACTATAAATTATAACTTGCAATTACAAATAAATAAATCATATGTATAGATTAGGTCGTTGGAATAACTTTTTTTTTCTTTTTTTTTTTTTACCTCCTATAGATGACTAAAATATGTTTGGGAGTTTTAATTTTATGATTTAGGAAGTGACTGTAGTGTAAAGAAAAGTGTAATTTTTTTTTTTTTTTTTTTTTTTTTTAATTTAACGGTTCCCTTTATATACATATTAAAGATCTGCAGCACATATGTCGAGTTTTTGAATCCACGAAATGGTTGAGAATATACTAATAATTAATAGCTACTCATGATATAAATATATATAAATGTATATGAGTATCTGTTCTATTGTTGGTATTATTCCATAATATTTAATATTTTACTAGTTTTTTCTCTAAGGATTATATGAATACGCAGAGACTTAGTGTTTATATAAATTATACACGAGAGATAAGGAAATTAGGTATTCTAGTCATGTAAATTAAATATTAGAAACACTCGTGCACTGTCCTTTAAATCTTTTTATTCATCCTGATATGCTGGTGGTGTTATTGTTTCAATTGGTATGCAAGCCAAGGCAATCTTGAAATGACGTGAAGATATGTCCTTTTATATATATAAATTTTTTTTTTTTTTTTACCAAGACATCATCCTATCATTCAAATTATTGTTAGAGTGATTATGAAGCATGCAAAAAAAAAAAAAAAAAAACAGTCGCGAAAAAGAGGCAAACTGAATTTTTCGATTGTAAAGCACACTAAAGCTTCGCATTAAGAGTCGTGCAGTATACATATAAACTTACCAATAATATTGATGACTAATAATAAAATGATCCAAGTAAGCTTCATTATATTTTATTGTTAAATATCTCACTTTTAATAATTTATGTTTTATCACATATTTATTTTTAAAACTTATTAAATAAAACAATAGTTGTTAATTATTAAGATTTTTTAGGCAATCACTGCAATCACTGATATTTAAATATGATTTAAACATGAATATGTTATTAAAATACGATAAAAAATAAATAAGACGAAAATATAAACTATGAGGTCTCTGAAAAAACTGTCGACTCTGTAAGATTCACCCCAAGGATTTATATGTTTGTCCCCACTTTTGTCAATGAGAAGAAGAAGGAGAAGAAAAAGAAGAAGATTACGAGTCCCAACAGCAGCAGGAGCAGCAGTGGCAGGCAGTGGCAAGCAGCAGTACCAAGCCCCGAGCAGCCCCGAGTCATCAGTCTCTTGGATTCTTTTTTCGATTCTCTTTGGGTTTCCTATCTCTACTGAAATAGCATAGATCAACTAATGTTAAAAGTAAGCTGAAAATCAGTTGAATATATAAGATAACCCGCTGTGAGGGACCAAGGTTCTAGAGAGTTGCAGTTTTTACGTCTTTAACATACAGTATATACAGTAGATTTATCTATGTCCTTGTATATTTTGAGAAACTCATGGGAACAACCGGGACAACCGGGACAACCTTCAAAATGTTGAAAATGATAAAATGTGGACAACTGTTTTATCTCGTTTGATGGTTTTTTTTCCTTTGTTAGTCCTATTTAAGAAAATAATTATTCACGGTCAGATATGAAATACTTTTATTTATAAATATTTTACAATTTACAAAAACAAAAGTCCAAATATAGACTGTATAATATTTTTAATAATAATAATATTTTATTTTATTTACATTTTAAATAGATGTTTTGCACCAATTGAGAGTATGATTTATGAAAATTTACAATAATTGAGACATCAGTCTATATATATATATATATATATATATATAGCTATCAAAGAATGGTATAACTACACAATTAAGTATTTATTTTTCACGCAACCTCCCGTCGTTTTATTAAAATCAACATCCTTCTCTGCATTATATCTTAAGGATATTGTCGTTGCTGTTTACTTAAAAGGATTTTATTTTTTAAACGTGACAAAGTATCTCTGATTGAAACCACCACATAACAGCACAATAGTTTAAGGTTTAACTTTGAAATACCATCAAACCATCATATTTCCCCTAAACATCTCTATATCTTTATACCTATAAGAAAAAGACATATAGAGCAGGTGAAGCTGACCAAAGAATAGAGAAGGAAATGTGCATCAGTATTATTCGAACGTTCTAGTAAAATTTTACGACCTATGGGAATAGGATACATATTATTCATCTTTTGTCACAGACAGTCACAGATCATTCCTGTCTGTTACATAGCGATTGTCTGACTTTTTTTTTCTTTTTTTTTTTCTCATACTCCAGTTGGGTTTGACTCTTGAACATGTAAAATTTGTGACGCGTGGATATTTATATATTTTGTATGAATTATAGCTGTACATAGCAGATTAAGAAATCTATTGGCATGATGGGTGGGCAGCTTACAAATAAAAAAAAAAAAAATATATATATATATATATATATATATATATACACATAATAGAAACATCTGCACTCCCTACGAAATTTAACAGCTCCTTAGGGCGTAAATTGATTTAATAGACATATAATATTGGTAGAAACGTCACATAAATCTGTTAAATATATATATTACGTATAAATGTTTTTTATTTTTATATTAGAACCATTGTTATTATTTATGTTATGTTTTTTATCAATTTATCTATGAATTGTCTTATTGAGAAGGTTAATTGTAAGTTTAGGTTTTACTATATTTGAAAATATATATAAAAAAAAAATTTTTAAAACAATGAATTAAAATATTTACTGATATCAAGCATGAATAGAATCGAAGGGAATAATCATGAATTTTCCTACTCATTTCCATGATTATTTTCCGTTTTTTGACATGGGAAATATCATAAATATAATAATAGCATAAGGAGGATTAAAATAAAGAACGACAGTTAAGACAAAAACACCGGATATTTAAGAAATTGTAATTAAAAATGAAGATAATGATGAAAGTTGTAAGAAACTTAAAATTTTCTGGATAAAATAGCCACAATCTTTAGTTTTATTTACTATTCATCGCAGCAATCATAATAATTTTAATTAGTTATGATGCATTATCGTAATCTGAGTTTTATTTATTTATTTACACATACTTTTAATTATTTATTATAAATATTTTATTATTTACTTTTTAAATTATATATTTATTGATATTTTCTCGTAACGTTGACATTAATTTAAAAACGCTTAAAATAATTTTTTAAAATCTACGATCGGTAAGTAAGAATGCGCGCACGGAAATATTTAGTTACATATTCCACTAGTTGTATTTTGTTTATGTTTATTGTGTGAAACAAATATATAAAATTTTAATAAATAATTATCAATAATAATAATAATTATAATAATAATAATAAGTTAAGTTAAATTTCTAAATGGGTTTATGTGCAAATTTTCATAGCTATTTAAAATCCTATTTTTTATTACCGTCATAACCAAGGTTCAACCAAATAGTAGAAAATAAAACCAACAGTGGGATTAAATAATCCATGTTTTATGAAATGTAATAATTAAGTTAATAATAATAATAATAATAATCATGATGAGAAATTTTACAAATTTCATAAAAATGTTTATATCATGTATGTATGGGCACACACGGAATTTAACATATTTGATAGTAACAATAGTAGTGTTATTTTACTGTCTAACTCCTAGTCGTTTTGCATCACATTATAATTTTATAAAAACTCAAGATATTTATAGTCACCTTGAAAAATCATATGAACCACGTGAAAATTCATGTACACTAGCAATATATTCTTATAACAATAAAAATAATAATAATAATGATAATGATAAAGACTTATCATCATCAGAATTATGGTATCCAGAAGAGAATCCACGTCAAGATCCAGTTGTGATGGCACGTCGTCTTGGAATTCTACCTGGTGGACAATGGAAACCTCTAAATTGTCATCCATTATTTAATGTTGCCATTATTTTACCATATCGTAATCGTAAACGACAACTTGATATTTTTATGAATTATATTCATCCATTTTTACAACAGCAAAATTTAGATTATAGAATATTTGTTATTGAACAGAGTCCATTGACTGAATTTAATCGCGCTAAATTATTTAATGTTGGATTTAAAGAAGCCACTAAAATAAATGATTTTCATTGTTTCATATTTCAAGATATTGATTTAATACCACAAAATCCAAATAATATATACGCATGTACTAAAATGCCACGACATATGAGCTCAAGTGTTAATACATTTAGATATAATTTACCATATACTGGTTTATTTGGTGGTGCTATTGCATTAACACGTAAACAATTTGAAAAAGTTAATGGTTTTTCAAATATTTTCTATGGATGGGGTGGTGAAGATGATGATTTTTACAGTCGTTTACAATCACGAGGTTTCAAGGTACATCTTTATATTTATTTTTATTTTACTTAATTTAATTATTAATTTTTTCTTTTTTTTTTCTTTTTTTTCTCTTTCTTTATTAAAGATAATGAGATTTGGGCCTAATATAGCTCAATATTATATGCTATCACATAAAAAGGAACCACCCAGTAATTCAAGATTTGCTAATTTAGAAAATGCTGCTAAAAGATATGATTCTGATGGTCTCAATAATTTAGAATATACAGTTTTAGATCATCAATTGCGTCCACTTTATTCCTGGATTTTAGCGGATGTATAGTTAATTTTTCTCTTCGATATTATTACTTATAATTACGTATCAACAAAATTATACTTAAGATATATATTTTTATTAAAAAATTAATAAACTTTAATTCATATTAATTAATCATTCTTAATAAATTAAATTATGAAAAAAAAACTATTGATTGCTATCTATTGTGTGTAAAAAAATGAAATAGTAATTTAATTTATTAAAAATTTGTATTATATAGTTATGAATTAAAAGTTATAATATATTGAATGAATATCTCAACAAGTACTTAGTTAATTTATCAATCAAGTAGAAAATTTAATTGTTGAAAGTTATTTTTTTTTCTTTCAACAAATAAAAATTACCAAATAAAAAAAACCAAACTAGGCATTTTAAATTATAGTATTAAAAAAATTTATTTTATAAATAAATATTTAAAAAAAGAATAAAACATAAAAATGTTAATGATTAATATGTATTATGCTAGTAAATATTTTTTCCACAAAAAGTTTATTTAACAAATGAAAAAAAATTTCCAAAACAATAATTGTATTTGACATTTTAAGTATTATTATTTTATCTTTACGTATCAGTATTTATATTTTATTATTATTATCATCATGATTTAATTCAACATTTAATATTTATGTAAATTGTAGTGTAATTTGAATGAATAAATTTATTCAATACAACAGTGTATAAGTTGGCATAAAATATTAAATAAAGTGCACTCTAAATATTTTAAAATTTATGTTACTAATAATAATTAATATAATTTATTGAATAATTATAAAAAATAAATTGAACTGTTGTTGTATATAAATTTTATAATTTTAAATTTTGAAAAAAAAAAAAAAAAAAACTATTTAAAATTATTATATTTTTGAATAATAAATTTGATTTCTGCACACACAATTACAATATTTCTATGAAAAAATACAAATTTATTTGCATAAATAGATGTGTTATCTAAATGATTAAAAAATAATAAAATGGATTATTACGTTTTACTACGTATCAGACAATTCCTGATAACGAGCGTACATCATTTTTTTGACACAATCTTTGTATGTATCACCAGGTAATGCACTGTAAGTTGATGTTTTAGCTCCAAGACCAGCTGTAGATACACGTCTTTCAGCTTCAATAATACTTGTACGTCCTTGATTAGTTTTACCTAATCCCATACCTTCACTCCATCCCATTTTTTGTAATAATTTATTACCAACATTATCTGATCCAATTCCAGCAATATTATTTTTATTTAATTCTTGATAATTAGATGATGATGACGATGATTCAACCTCTTCAATTCGTGTTTTTAAATATTTTTCTTTAAGTTTATTTGGTTGTGGTGGATCTGGTTCACCATATTTAGCTCTACGTTCTTTAGCACGATCTCTATATTTATTATTTCTTTGTTGTGGATCATTTGGATCTAAACCTCTAACTTGATACCAATTTTCAAGATTTTGTTTGTGTAAATCAGATAATTGTTGATGACGTAATAATGCTTCTTTGTTTTGAAATTGACGTTTACATAATAAACAGGCTAATTTTATCCAATCAGTATGCTGACGTTCTTCTTGCTGTACATCTTCTATTTCTTCTTCAGTATCACTACCACCACCATAAGCAGCAACTAAACCATTATTATTTCCAGAATCATCTTCATCTTGATAATTACTATTTATTATTGATGATGATGACGATGTTGTTGTTACTGTTGCTGCTGCTGCTGCTACCGTTACCGCAGATGTTTTTTTTTCCAATATAGCATAACCAGCATCAGCAGCACCACTTGCAGAAAAACAACTACCTTGATAATAGTTATCATTATTATTATTACTACTATTATTATTATTATTATTATTATTATTATTATTATTATTATTACTACTACTGCCGCCGCCACCACCACCACCACCACTATTACTACTACCACTTATTCCAGTAAATTCTCCTGTCCAATTACTTTTAGCATTTTCTTTTTTCTGATTTAATGTTTTGGCCCAACGTTCCATATCTTTAGCTATTTTTTTAGCAACTTTAACTTTATCTTGTTTAGTAATATCTTTTTTTTTACTATCATCATCTAATTTAATTAATGATTCTTGAGCTGAATATGTTATTATAGGATTATTTATGTTATTTGATGTACTAGCATCAGCCATTGATCCGACTATTGATGTTATTCCAGAAGTACCAATGATTGCCCCTCCACCATTTGTCTATAAAAAAAAAAAATTAAATTATTACTACTATTATTATTATTATTATTATTATTATTATTATTATTATTATTAAAAAAAAAATACCTTTGCTGGTTGATAAGAAAAGGATTCAGCATCCCAATAAAGAAATTGTTGTGTATGACTGTTGTAGTAATACTGTGAATTTGAATCATAATATAATCCGGTACTAGGATCATAATAATAACCTGAAGATTCATCATAATGGTAGGTGCTAACATCAGGTATAGCTAAGAAAGAAATAAGAATAAATAAATAAATATTTATAATAAATAATGATAATAATAATAAACTTACCATAAACTTTTCCATCATTTGCATGAGCGGGCACTCTTCCAGTAGCTAAATTAGTAGTGATACTTGGTGCTGTTGGTGTTGGCCTACCTCTCATTTCTTCAGCATCACCTAATTTACGTGCTGCTTGAAGCTGTTGTATTGCTGACTGAGCAACTGCTGCAGCAGCATTAACTCTATCTGTTTGATTGAGCGATGGCAGAGTTATTAATGAACCTTGACTTATTTGATTCTGATAATATTGAGTATAATATTGAATATAATGAGCTTTTTGTGCTGGAGTTTTAGCATACATATTAGCACTATATTCAGCTAATTGCGCAACATCATCAAGAGTATAACGTTGAGGTTGTTGCTGTTGTTGATGGTGTTGTTGCTGATTTTCCATTGATTTCCACATTGTTGTATAATTATTTAATTGATTATTAAGTTTACAATAGGTTACTTCAACTTTTCTCTCATCAACAGATAGTCCTTGTTTAGTAAGAGCAGTATGCAAATACATAGCATCAACAACATTTGCCATTTCTAAATAACATACTCCACGTGATGTATTTGTCAAATTATCACGTCCAATGCGTATACTACGTATAGGCATTGATGATGCATTTTTCATAGCTTGAAGAACTGAATCCTCAGTTGTTAAAACATCAAGACCACGTAGTAAAACAATATTTGTTGGATGTGAACTTATTTCATCGCTACCTTCACCACCTTCTTCACTTTCAGCTCTTGAAGCTGAACATTTGAAACAAGTCTCACGTCTTTTAAAATTATGAGCTCCACACTTGAAAAATAATCAACAAATAAATAAATAAATTCAACTATTTTATTAAAATATAAATAATAATTAACCTTGACACAATGCCAATCTTGGGTATTTTTAGATGGTGCTTTATCTGTATGAATATCTTTCGGTATACTATACTGCATTAGGGCACGGTACTGATCTTGTAGCATTAAAATCCCCTGAAACATAGAATTTTAGTGTTATCCCGTTCAATGTCTTCCGCAAGCCTCTTTTTGACCCTTAAATCTGTTTGTTGCTGATGAAATTATATTAAGCTACATTTTTTTTTTTTTAATTAAACCGGGAAAAAGAAAAAAAAAAGAAAAAAAAAGTTACAAGTTTATTATTTTAACTATCGTTAATCCGAAATAACCCACGTAATTTAAAATTTTAATTATATAATAAAAATTTTTATGTATATTTAACTGAATAAATCAAAAAATATAAATATTATTTTAATACTACAAAAATAATGAATTTTAAAAAGCGTAAACAATTATTATTACTATTATTGTTAAACTTTTTGTATATTATTGCAATAAAATGAAAATAAGCTATTTGTAGTAATAGTAATAATAATAATAATAATAATTCAATGCGGTGATTTGGATAATTCCTAGATAAGACAAAATAAATAAATAAATAAATAATAATAATAATAATAATAATAATAGGTAATAAGGTAAGTTTAATGTATATATTAAAGTAGCCTTTGATAGATGTAGAGCCATAGCCCCCAGGGGAAGGCCACTGGACGGCTGGCTTTACCGTGCCCTTGCCACCACGGGGCGTTGGTAGCACGTGAGAGAAAAGCATCAGTTGGATAGTATCTGGATTCTGGAACTTGTTTCTACCTGTTTCATCTCCATCCATCGTGTTGCCTCTTGTGTCGCATTAAACTCGACGAATGCAAAACCTCGCGAAGCACCTATACAGAGCAAATATACAGAGATCCAGAGTTAATCCACATTTTTTGCCTGATGGAAATCTCTACTCTGAGAGGGCAGGCAATCACAGCACCAACCATTGACATATTTATAAGTTTCTTCATTCGTTTTACGCCAACTTGAAATTCATTTCCATTTCATATCATATCATTACCTGAATCCCCCGAAAACTAGTCTAATTTTTAACTTTTTTAACCCCATTTTTCAAACTAATCTGTTATATTCAATTTTTTTTTCATCAATTTACTACATCAATTAAATAAATTTTGTCAATTTTTTTTTATTTTTTTTTCTAATTACTTAATCGTTGAATTATAAACTTACCTTTTAATGTATTTTATGAAAATTGTAAATTTTTATTTTTGAAAAAATATAAAACATGACTAGCAAATAACAATTAAGACTTGACTTTACAATAGTTGTCAAAAAAAATAAATTATATGAATTTTTGTTTGTATTTTTTTTTTTTTTAATCGGCAAATAATCGGAAACAAGTTAACAATAAATTATTATTATTATTTGAATTTGAATCGAAAATTTGAGTGTAAAGAAAAAATGATAATAAAATATTTATATAATGGAAAATAATGATAATTACCAGTGTCTTTTTTCCGGATCAGCCGAATGTCCTTAGGCATGAGACCACAGTTGAGGATGTCTTGCCGCACCTGTGATAACATCATAATGATAACATTGATGCATGATGAAACGTTAACAGATCTCACTTGTGGCCATTATTGCGGGCCATTAAGTTGACAACCTACGTCGTTCTCAGTAATATGCTGGGCGAGCCCACGTATCATAATGGTGTTGTTTGGGGTTTGTGACTTGTAGTGGACACCCTCCATAGACGAACTATATGAACGACCATGTTCATGTTCATTAATAATGATATCTGAACTTTCTCTATTGAGATCATCATCGCGATCACGATCGCGATCATCACAACGTTTACCACGTCGTTCACGTTCACGTTCACGTTCTCTATCTCTGTCTCTATCACGTCGAGAACGTTCACGATCACGATCACGATCGCGATCACGATCACGATCACGATCCCTGTCACGTTCTCTATCACGGTCTCGTTCTGAAGAATCTCGATCCCTTTGACGACTATAACGGTCATCACGGTTGTCCCTATAACTACGATCACCGCCACCACCACCACCACCACCACCACCGCCGCCACTGCCACGATCTTCTCTGCTACGATCTCTTTCTCTTTTATTATTATCTCGTGACCGATCACGATCACGATCTCTTTCTCTTTCACGTCGATGATTTCGATACTCTGGACTACGATGACTTCTATCTCGATGCTCCATTTCCCTTTGATCTCCATAATCTGGTGGTGATTTACTACTACGATACTCATACTCGGAATTATTGTGACCTCGTCTGTCTGAAGGCCCATAACCAGGCTCCCAAGGGTCTATGTTATTGTACATCTTGTTATATTTATTCACTCTCTATAACAATTATTTACATTTTAAATTAATATATGTTTATATTTCACTATCTTATCAAGGTTATTGATAAATAAAATATTTATTTTAATCGTTATAAATAATTAAAGAACAACTCTCATCTTTTTCTTTTTTATTACTCACCTCGTGGAATTATCACGTATACGTTAAATGAATGCTATAATTTCAGTTATAATTTTTTTAAATAAAAAAACAAAAAAAAATTACATTAAAAGTTAATTTTACACAAATATAAAATAAAATTAATTTTTTTTTTATTATCTTATTAACAATAAAAGTAAAGTTGTACAACACAATGGCGTGGCAGATTACTATAGATTGCTATAGATTATTTTATAATAATAATAATTAATATTATTCTATGCGGATGCGGACATATTACAATATGGCGGTAATGGCGGTGACGGCGGTTAATCAGAAAACAGTAGAAAGAACCATGAAAAATATAAGCAAGATGAGTGATTGGTTGAGGTTTCGTTTCGTTGCGTTGAGAAACCACCCTAGCGACCCTGGCCAAAAAAATTCCCAACATCCCAACCAATCAATCAATCAGAAAACAAAGCAATAGAGCCATCAAACGTTTGTTTAAAAAAATAATTTTTGAATAAGTTTGATGTATCATAAATAGATGACAGCATCAAAATCTTCTAGTAAAATAATATCAATAATTATCTTCCTCTGTTTCTCTTGCTGATTTTTGCTGCTGCTGATTTCCAACTCCATTATTTTTTATTTTATTAACATTTGTATATTTTTATGTGGGTGTAAATCAGAAATAAAATAAATAAGTTGACATTTATTTTTTAAATAATAGTAATAATTAAATACAGATCTTATAAATTATTTTTGAGTAAGTTATTTTAAAGGATTATATGTTAATTATTATTTAAGAAAACACAATAAAAAATTAACATATTACTAATATTGTAAAATAATGAAAATAATGAAAACATGTTTTACTTATCATTATCAAATTTATATGAAAAAAATTTTGTAAAAGAATCGGATGTTAAATTTAAAAATATAGATGATGATAAAAAAAATATTAGTCAGAGTAGATTATCTAAAAATAAAACTATGAGTGGTGAAGAGATTAAAAAATTTTATGATGATACAATAAATAAAATAAGTGAAAGAAATTCAAATAATTTTGATAAAAAAAAAATTAAAATAGTAAATATACCGTCTGATAATAAAGAGATTTTAAATAATAATATAAATTTAATTAAAATTGACGAAAATAAAATTTTAAAAGCTGTTGAACAAGGTGATATAAATTATTTAAAAAAATACTTAAACAAAGAAAATGTAAATAATATTTTTGATAATTATGGATGGACACCATTAATGTCTGCAGCTTACTGTGGAAATAAATTAATAGTTGAATTTTTATTAAAATTAAATGCTAATAAAGAATATAAAAATAAATGTGGTTTAACAGCTTTAAAATTAGCAAAAAAAAAAAATTTTAATTATATTATAGTGTTATTAGAAAATGATAAAGAATTTTTATCGAAAAATCTAAATATTAAAGACAATGACTATAGTTGTAATTTTTATTGTAAAATTTGTAATAAAAACTGTAAAGAAACAACAGTAAAACATCATGAGGCCTCAATAATTCATAATTTAAACAAAAATTTCGAATTACCTTCAGCAGTTAATGCTTATGGATTATCAAAACAAAACAAAGGCTATAAAATAATGTTAAACAATGGATGGGATGATAGAAAAGGATTAGGGCCAACTGGTACTGGTTTTAAATATCCTGTAAAAACAATTTTAAAAAGAGATCGTACAGGTTTAGGTAAAAAACCATTTTATAAACCTAGAATAACTCATTTTAAAAGTAATGACATAAATGCAATCACTCATATTAAACGATCAAAAATTAATATCAGTAGTAGTAAAAAAATATTACGTAAAAATGATCGAGAAATAAGAATTGAATTATCATAATTATAATATTCAATAATAATTTGTTAATTAAATTAAATTTTAAATGTAAGTATACAAATATTTTAATTAAATAATACTATTTCGTTTTTAACAGTAAAAATTTTTTTTTTATTACAGCATATATTATGAAGGAACAAAAAGAAATGTTGGAATATCTTGAAAAAGTGGAAAGTAAAGCTGGAGAAATATTGACTGATAGACAAGAAATAGTGTCATTAGATAAAAGAAGAAATGATGATAGAATTGGTATGCGGGAATTACAAAAACAAAAAGCCGATAAATGTTGGTTAACACTGGGACCTATTTTAATTAAAATTAAAAATAAAAAAGCTCAACAATTACTTGTACAAGGTATACTTTCTACATATTATTTACTAGCTATCTAATCAAATAATTATTATTTTATTAAACTTATATATAAATATATCTTTAGATCAAAATGAATGTGATGTTGCAATAAATAAATTACGAAGTGATTTGAGAGTTAAAGTTAATCAACTTCGTGATTTGGAGCATACTACACCAGTACCAGGATTAATGCTAAAACCATTATCTCATACAGAAATGTCAGTTATTAACAAACTATGTGGTAAAGATTAATTCAAAATCAATAATAACAAAATAAAAAAATAAAAATCTATCTACAAATAATTAAAATAGAATATAAATATGGTGATATCAATAAACTATTATTTTGACATATAATTAATGTTTATTTTTCATCATGAATGTATTTTTTTTCCTTAGACCATGTGTACATAATAATAATAAGTTCATTAACTTTGAATTTACTTATTAGTATACTACATACAAAATCAATTGTATTTGATGGACAATATCAATTCTTGACAGCTTTACACAAATGTAATAATATTAATAATTAATTTTCTAGTTTTCATCTCTTTTTTAAACTTTTTATTAATTGATAATTTTTAGTATATTATTGATTACAAAAACATAGCTGTTACATTAATAATAATATTATAATACAAAGCACGTCATATATATCATGCCGAATAAAATCTATTAAGCATAATTCTATACGGCAAGATTATACTGCGCCTAGTTTTAATATATATATATATATATATATATATATATATATATATGGATTGAAAAATTTTCGTAAATTAAAATTATACGTAAAAATTTATTTATTTCAAATTCAATGTATTTTTTTTTTTTTTTTTTTTTTTTTTTTTTTTTTTTTTTTTTTTTTTTTACTTTTGTTTTGTTTAACTACTTATAAAGTACTTGCAATAAAATCTAAAGTAAAATTGACATTAATTATATGCCAAGTCTCTCTTGAAAAATTAAGAGCAAATGCGTATTTCCTCATACAACTATTATATTTACTTTATATATATATATATATATATATATATATATATATATATTAAAATTTATACAGACCACGTCTATAAGACTCAATTATATTTAATTTGTTATTGGTTTTCTTTCCGACTTTATTTGATTGTTATAAGTTTATAAATTTCAATATTTTTTCTAAATTTAATTTTTTTAATAGATAATCGTGACACGAAAATCAAATAAATTAATAACATTAAGAAAACAATATAATTTTTGATAGAATAATGTTTTATTATTTTTTCGTTGAAATTTAGTCGAGAAATGATAAAATATATTAATAAAATAATAACTAATTTAATTTAAATAACAAACAAAGTTGTTAATTTTTTTGTTTTTTATATTGAAATTTTTAAATTAAAGAAAGGTATTTCAGTTTCATTATTTTATAAATTTTGGGTCTTATATTCAATCAATGTTTCAGAAAAGTTATCTACATAGTAATAATATTTAATTGCTATTTCGTAAAACTTTAGTATAAAATCGAGTTACTTTTTTTTGTTAATTATTATTTTCTTTTTGCACCGTATTGTTATTCATTACATAAATTCAAGTGCATAAAGCAGACTATACTGAATCATCATCAACTTTCAATTTTTAATAAAATTTCAATTATTTATTTATTTTTTCTCAATTTTTTTTTTTTTTTTTTATTGTAGTTCCATACGATATATAATTTATATATAAGAAAATAATATAGTTTAATTTTTTATGTACACATATTACAAACTTTTTTTTTCTTTTTTTTTTTTTTTTCGTTTTTTATTTATGCATATATAGGAGTATCGCGTACTTTCAATATACATAGTATTTTATTTTTAATTTGGTTCTATGAAAAAATTAAATAGCTATCGAATATAATGAATTAAGTAAATAAGTAATTATAGAATTCTTATAACGTGTAATTTATTTTACTTTTCAGCTATACAAATATTTTTATTATTCACTATATGAATTTTACAATTTTTATAGATTTCTTTAATTGTTAAAAAAAAAAAAATTTTGTTTTTTGCCACGGATCAATATTAAACAAAAATATTGAAATTCATTTTTTTTTTATATTTTCTAATATAATTTTTATTTAAAAAGATTGTTTAATATTTATAGTTTTTTTTATCAATACTTGCTAAAAACACTTGCTTAATAATAAAATAAAATAAAAACTCGGAATATCATATATTTATTATTAAATATTTACTATTCGAGCACATGTTGTTTTGTTCAATTTTTATTAATTTATAAATTTTATTTAGTTATAATAATTATATAAAAACAATATACTTGTCGTGAATAAATAATAGTTATTAGTATTTAAAATTGACCTCTCGAATACAAAATTAAATTTAACTTGCTATTTATTTATTTTTTTGATGCTTTATCGCAAATTTAATTGTAATGTTTCAAAAATTATTAGTTATAATGAATAAAAAGTTATATAATATAATTTATATGAGATATATATAAATCTTTAAAAGCCAATTAACGATAAGAATAATCGTCTTTCTAAAGTTAATTTACTCTTATTGCAATTTTTTATTTATTTTATTTATTCGTATCAGTGTGTACACATTATTTCACTTATATCTGTAGTTTATACACATCTTACTAATATAGAAAAAGAAAAAGAAAAAAAAAAAAAAAAGAAAAAAAATATATAATAAAATAAAATAAAAATAGTGTTCAATATTTAAGTTGACACTTGTTGAAAAAATTATTTATTTGTCTATTTATTTATTATAAATTTTTTCAATTATTTTATTTATTTATTCCACCGTTATGTTCACAAGGCTAATAATAGCGGACACACAGACACACATACACACGTACACCCACGCTAAATTTCTACACCATAAAATCAGGATCACTGCAATCATCCCCGCTATCACTACTATCGGAGATTCTTCTTCGTTTTTTCTTTTTATGTTTTTTAACTTTTTCAGTTTTGTGCGTACGATGTTTTCGGTGTTCTTTATTTGTTTCAGGATGAGCATGTATCGTAAGTTTAGGTACTCTTGGTGATGGTGCCGTTGGTGTCATACTATTTAATGTATTATTATGATGATGGATTGAATTTTGTTGTTGTTGTTGTTGTTGTTGTTGTTGTTGTTGATGATGATGATGATGATGTGATGTATTAAAATCACTAGTACCAGTATTAAGCATTGGTACAAAATTTTGATTCATTTCAGGATTTAATATTCTCTGAACTGAATCATCAGTAGTTGAATTACTAATAACACTAACATCATTATTATTACCAGGGATAGTACTAGTAGTGGTAGTAATAGTAGTAGTATTATTTGTATTAGCAGCAGCAGCAGCAGCAGCTTCATCATCTGGTTCTTTAGGATCAAATTTAATCATAAGTTGTTTAAAATCAAGATACTCAGCAGCTAATTTTTTTCTACCATCATCATCAAGTTCTTTATCACTTACATTTTCTTGTAATTTAGCTAATGTAGCTTTTGGATTAAAATGTGCAGTACTTTTACGTGTTACTGCTTTTTCATATACTTTTGCAGATTCAGATGGTGAATATTGACTTATTTTAGCATCTGAAAATCCATATATTTCTTTTAAATGTTGTCTTAATGTGAGAAGTAAAAGAAAACCTTGAGATGCAGTAATATATTCACGAAGTAATGTTGTATCTTGAGGTAATCTAGCAACAATAGATTCATCATCTTCTTCATCATCATCTTCATCTTCAATAGCTGATAATATATGAACAGGTCTAGGTTGTCCATCAGATCCATAAATGATTGATTGATTAAAAACAGATGTGAATGGTGATGTTGTTGTTAACTGTTGTTGTTGTTGTTGTTGTTGTTGTTGTTGTTTATCATTACAAGTATTTATTTGATTTAATGTTTTAGGTAATAATGCATCTTTAAATGATTGTAATAAATTATCACCAGACATTGATATAATAATATCAATATGATGAATTATAAATAATGGTTCATCTTGTACTTGATATGTAAAATATGCTAAATTATCAGCAAGATACAACATTTGAGATAAACTTGATTTAGCAGATTCTTCAAATTGTTTTAAAAATGATATAGCAATAGCACGACGTTGTTGTTTAGTATTTCTCAATATTGTATATAAAAAACCATTTAATGCACTAGGAAATTCACCATCTTTTAATCTCATACCTCTTACAGTTATATTATTTTGTAATATTTTTTGTAATCTATAACTTAATTTAATACCATATTGTGATTGCATATGAATAAAACCAGGATATTTTCTTTCTATTTCTTGTAATTGATTATCAGCACTATGACTTACCATTATTTCAATATCAGTACTCATACAAATAAGATATGGTACTATTTGAATTGGATATACTAAACCTTGTGCTAATATTAATTGTATAACTCTACATGCTGATTGACGTACACGTATATTTGTATTTATAAATGATTCAAGTATTTCTTTAAGATATAATTGTATAACAGTACTAGCCATACCAGATGATACATCACCCATTTCTTTTAAATTTTCTTGTTTACACATTTTTGACCATTCTTGATCTTGTTTTATCATTCTTTTTTCTTCTTCTTGTAAATAAACTTCAATATTATTTAATACTTGAATTTTCATAAATTCTAATGCATTATCAGATGTTAATAAATAATGATAAAGTTTTTTTAATTCTGGTGTTAACATAAATTCAGAATGACGAATACAAATAGAACCAATTGCTGTAAGTGTACAATGACGTATATCATTATCATCTTGATTAACAAAATAACTCATAACTTGAAATACATGATCTTTAATATTATCAATTAAACCATAAGTTACTTGTGGATCTGTAAAATCAAAATAACGTAATAATAATCCAACAGTAAATAATGCACGTCGAAATAATGGACGTCCATTTAATAATATTTTACTATTTGGATCTTTTTCATGTTCTATTTTATATTTTGTTAAATAATAATAATATTTATTAAAACAATCACGTATTAAACTATAATTTTTAGTAACATTATTAACAATTGATCCTAAACATGATAAACAACTTGCAACAACAGATTTATCATGTTGAAGAATTAATTTTATTGAATCTTCTTCTAATTGGGCTAAAAATGTTTCACTTGGATGTTGCATTAATGGTACAACAAGTTCTAATGTATGAGCAACACAACTTATCATATGATAATCACCTTGAGTTTGACATTTTAAACCAAGATATGGCTGTAATGTACTTGCATGTTCAACTAATAATTGTGGTCGTATTTTAGCAAATAAATATAATGTTTTCATACATGCAACAAGTCGTTGTTTATCATCATTTTCATAATTATTGTTACCACCACCATCATCATTATTTAATGTTTTTGTTGTATTATTCATTGATTCTAATTTTAATATATTTTGAATTAAACAATCAACAATTTGTTGACAAGCTGTTAATAATCCTTTTGGTGGTTCTGTTTGTAATTTAGTACTATCTTCTTTATCTTCTTTTGGTTTAAATAAACTAACAAGTAATTGTTCAAACCATTCTAAACCAATATCTTTATTTTTAGCAACAACATCTGTTATATTCATAACTTTTCTTAATAATATTGTTGAATCAAGTATTTGATTTATTTGAGTTTCTTTAATTGGTGTAAACCACATATTTTGAAATACTTCCATAACTAATCGTCTTATACCTTCTTCATCATTAACTCGTCGTATCATTTTACCACAAATTTCAGGTATTTTAGAATAATCGGGACATTCAACACAAATATCTTTTAATATTTTAATAACTCTTTTACGTACACTAACACCGGTATCAAGTATTCTTGCAAGTAACATATCATAATATTTATCAATAAGTTCAGGTCTACTTAATACAAATTTACCAACTAAATCAACAGCAGCTTCACGTACAGATGTTGAATGATCTAAAAATGAGTGTCTTACACCTAATTGCATATCACTACGTCCTAATACACTTGGATCAGCTTCAACAATTGTTGTTAAACATTTCATAGCTTTTGTTCTAATAGCTATTGATGATTCTGTTAATACATGAAGTATTTGTTTTAAATATATATCAAAACTTTGTGAAAATGGTCGTTTAGATGCTAAATATTGTGATATTAATTCTGCTGAATTATAATCAATATATGTTTGTAATATATCGGGTTTTGTTGATGAACTGCAAGGACGGATTGAACTTAATATAAATTTTTTCTTTTCTTCGATAATTCTATATAATTCGGAATTTTTTTTTTCATTATTGTCATTATCATCAGGATATAATTCTTCAATATCTGAATCATCATCATCATCATCTGATTTATCACTTTCAATATTTTTATTACGTTTTTGATTTGATGATGATGATGATGATTTATTATTATGACGTTTTTTATTTTGTGATGATTTTTTAATTGGTGTAATATTTTTATTATTTGACGATTGTTGACCAACACGAGTTTTTTCATGAGCACAATCACGATACCATTGTGCTAAATAAAAATGACGTGCATATATTAATGATGGATCATTTGTACCATTAACAGCTAAATGATCAAGTAGAACTTTTTGTAAAAATTTTGTACGTTCTTCGTCCTCATTAATTTTATTATTTATTTTTCTTTTATTATTATCAATATCTTTTGCTACTGTTGCTGCTGCTGCTGTTGATATTGATGTCATTTCATAATCTGAATCTTTTTGTTGCTCAGCTTTAATATCTATTATTATTTGATCAATTGTTGATAATTTACATTGTGAATTTACAGCATCTTTTCTTAGTCTTGCAGCAACAACACCAAGATATTCAATTGAAGCAACACGTAATGACATATCTGATGTTTTATTTGAAAAATGTCCAACAAGTAAAGTACCTAATATACTTAAAAGTAATTCAGCAGCTGGCCATTCTGGTTTATTAACAGTTGCTAATAAATCTTGAATAAAATTTTCAAATAATGGACGATAATCAATATCTGTACCTTTACTACTGCATTTATTTAAAAATACAGATAAAAAATTACATCCCAAACGTGTTGCTGTTTCATATTTATTTATAACTAATACATCTGCATCAATATGGGATAAATTTTTATTATTACCTGTATTTTTATCTTGATTATCAGCATCATTATTAGTAGTTGTGTTAACTGTTGTAGTTGTTTTATTATTATTATCTTGACGAATTAAATTATCTGGTAATATAACAACACACTGTATTAATTGTAATACTAATGCTGTCAACATTTGTATATAATCACCAGAATGTAGTTTATATGTACGTAAACTTCTTTTACTACTTGGTAATCTAGCTATTGATGCAAGAATATCATCTAATAATAATCTTCGGTGTTTTTCATATTTTGTAAATATAACAGTTACAAGTTTTAATGCACTTAATTGAAGATCATTTACAGATTCAACAAAAAATGGTGCAACACCAAGTGTTGATGCATGAAGTACACTTGTATCAGTTAATACTTGTATATTTAATAATTCAGCAAGTAAACTAACAAGTTCACGCATTTTATTATAAACTTCAAGTATACTTTTTTCACGTACTTCTTTCATATGGCCCCTTTTTTTACGACCAGAATTCAAATTATCAGTCTTATTTTTAGAATCTATCCTATAAACAGGATCAAATGATGGATATATTGTATTTTGTAATTGAAATTTCATAAATAATACAATACGATCAATAACATCCTCTAAATATACTGTTTTAGGCATATTTTGTGATGTCATTATATTTAATGCTATTACAGATGCATCAACAGCACGTAATACTCTTTCCATAGCCATTTGCATCCATAATTTACTTTCTTCAATATCATCATCTGGATCAGCTAAAGGTGATACTCTTGCACCATCACGTATATTTTTTTCTAATATATTTAATAATCTTACAAGTCTATCTGCTGGAATTGATTCCATAGCTCTTAATGATTTTAATTTAGCTGCTTCTTTACATAATGCTTGTAATTCATATTTTTGAATAAGTATTTCTGCTGGTACATCACCATCTTCTTCTATTTCACCCATTGTTACAACATCTTCTGTATTTTCGAATATTGTATCAATCATTGAATTAAATAATTGATACGTATTTGTTTCCATTAATTCATCAACACTTAATTTAGCCAATACAGGTACCAATTTTCTTTCTATTTTTCTTATTTTTGGTTTTATCGGTGATATTAATGTTGTTTCTTTTTTATCTTCATCATCATCTGCATTATCACCATCATCGTTTTCGTCACTGTCATCAATTATACGTTTACGTCTACGAGCTCTCAGACTACGTTCTTTTGATCGAGATGATGATGATGTCGATGATGTTGATGATTTTAATAATTTATTATTTTCTCCTATATCCTCATCATTGTCAGAATCTGATTTCATATTATTAGGATTATTATTGTTATTATTATTATTATTATTTGTATTGGTGTTGTTATTATTATTGTTGTTATTTTTTAATCCCAATTTAGCAGTACGGTTTGGTGATTTTTGCTGCATTAATGCTTGGTCTGATAATGATAATCTGTTCAACATTACTACTGGTTCTTTAAATTTTGTGTCAAATGACTGTCCTATTAATTTAACGTCTTTGATTACATGCTCATTTATTTGATCATGATGATGCTCTGGCATTTGAGTTGGTAATTCTATATTAAAAGCAGATTGCGGTTGATGTTGTTGCTGTTGTTGTTGTAGTTGCTGCTGCTGTTGTTGTTGTTGTTGTTGTTGTTGTTGTTGTTCCTGTAATTGCTCTTGTAGTTGTTGTTGTTGCTGCTGCTGCAATAGTAGTTGTTGTTGTTGCTGCTGCTGCAATATTAATTGTTGTTGTTGGTGTTGTTGTAATTGTTGTTGTTGCAATAACTGTTGCTGTTGTTGAAATTGATCTTGCTGATGTTGATATTGATCCTGAAGATGAGGCTGTTGAATTTGTTGCTGGTGATGTGATTGTGACTGTTGTTGTTGATGTTGCTGGTGCTGGTGATGATGATGAAGATGATGTTGTTGTTGTTGCTGTAGTGGCAGTGGCAGCTGCTGCTGTTGTTGTTGTTGTTGTTGTTGTTGTTGTGGATGTTGCTCATGATGATGGAGATGATGAATTGGCATTGTGAGGGCTGAATCAAAAGCACTGGCAACACTTTCAGGATTAAGATTAGGATATACAGTTTGTTGTTGTTGTTGATTTATCAAATTATCAACAGATTGTTGAATTGGTGGTTTAGGATCAATGCTTTCAATAGGTAAATCAATATCAGGAAGGCCAGTAACTGAATCTAGTAAAAATTGTGAATTATCTTGTACAACATTAGCAATATCCATTGTATGATTAACATTTATTGGATGTTGTAACTGATGATTAATTATTGGATCATAAATAGCTTGTTGTAAATTAACATTCATATTCATCGGTTGATTTGGTATTGAACTGTGCATTGAAGATGTCATGTGTATAGAATGTTGAGGTGTTAAATTAGCGAGATTGTGATGATGTGGCTGTACAACATGAGTATTCATTTGCTGTTGCTGTTGCATAATTGTTGCAGCAGTACTTGGAGATCCCATATGAGCTGGTGAATAAATATTTACATGAGGATTATTAATATTTGATAATTGATTTGTTAAACCATTGGGATCATCTTGTATATGATGTTGTGGTGTTGTCGATGTTCTTGTTTGTTCTGTTATAACAGTTGCACGAGGTGATGGCGAAGGCACTGCAAAAGGAGACATTTGCGAGACATCAGTGTGATTTTGTGGTGTAACTGGGATTCTAGGATGTTGAGCGTGACTCATTATATTGCCGGTTGTTGTAGTTGTTGTTGCTGATGTTGTTAATGATGGTGGTGGTGGTAATACAGTTCTAGCAGATGCAGGTTGAGCAGGACTACCTTGAGGCGTTTGTCTCGATCCTGATGAATTTGAATATGATGGTGAAAATCGCCCGTAATGTGCTGGTGATTGATTAGCATTTATTAATTGTGTACTTTGACAAGGCCAAGTTCTTCGTGAATTATATTGTGGACCTTTAAATACATGAGGATTTATTTCTAATATAGCTTTTAATAATTCTGGAGTATGTTGCTCAGGATCAGAATACGGCTGTTCAGATTGTACAACAGACTGATCTTTTAATTCAATATTATCAGATGATGTCTGTGATAAAGCTTGAATAAGTTGCGGTACTAATGTTTCATCTCTGTTACTAAGCTGCAGCTTAGCTTCTTCAGCAACACGTGCATGAAATAACAATGACTTATTTGTCAGAGCTTGCGGCAAAGGTGTCGGTAGGGGCATTTCCGGTAATAAGTCTGTAAGACTCGCGATACCTGCGAGGGTAGTGATTGGAACACTCGGTATAACCCCATTCATTTTGACCTTGATTAATTCTGGCATTACACCCTTGACATTAACTCTGCGTTACATCAATTTCAGGTTATTATTTTATCTAAATTATTTAAACAAAAATAAAATTAAAAAATTAAAAAAAAAAAGATAAAAATTAAATAATAATAATAATAATAATAATAATATTATTATTATTATTATTATTATTACACTATCTTATAAAATATTTTCGCTATTATAGTTTTCACAATAAGTAATGAGTTTTTATCAAGATAATTATTTTGATGTTGTTGAACGCGTATTTTCGCCAATTTCTTATAGAATACATTGTCACAACCTGCCAATTTGTTTATCTATGTTTGTTATTTTTTTTAATAAGCACCAACACTATGTCACTGCAAGTATCTAGTCCATTGAACACTATCACTAAGTTTAATTTTGGGAACTATACAGTTTTTATTCTTTCAAGTTCCCATAATGATTGTTTTTATATCAACCAAATTTAGATGATGCTCTTGGATCTTGTAATAAAAGGTTCATTTTATTTTTAAAATTTAATTATCTGAAAATAAAAATGCAGCTGTCAATATTTTATTTTACTTTTTAAAAATTAATTTAAATTATTAAATGTCAGTGGAAAACACGAATTTTTTTATTTTATCAGCAGATAAAAAAAAATTTATCAGAATAACATCACAACTGTCACAAAAAAATATTGTTAATGAATCTTATAAAAAATAATAATTTTAAATTATATTTATGAATAATTATTTACTTTTAGACTATCAATAACAAAAAATATAAAAACAAAAAAAAAAAATAATAAAATAATAAAAAAAGATTACTCAACATAATTTATGAAAATTTTCATAACTATTAAAAATAAAAACAAAAAAAATATCATACACAATATATGTGTGTTTTGTTTTTTTGGTTTTCTCTATAAATAAAAAATGTATCATGTCGATTGTTCTTACCTCACAATTATTAATGATTATTTACGCCAACAAAATAAAAGTTGTATTAAAATTTTGGCGGGAGGCTACAAAATGAATAATCCTTCTGAAAATATAGTAATATTTATAATTGTAATATTATAAATAAAATAAAAATAATAAAAATATAAAAGATGAACGCTTACTTGGAATGGTTTTTTTTATGACTATGATATTCAGTCAATTGTCATCCGTAGCTGTGGCCTACTTGATAATAAGTCTTTATTTTACCAATAACGAAGATAAACACCCATTATTAGAACACAACACATAATTCACTTAAATTATTAGTACAAGTTGGTAAACATCCATGATTAGAGTTATCTAAACATAGTGTAAATTTTATTTATAGTATTAATATGAAGAAAACAGACACAAAGGCGTCCATTTTGCTCAGCAGCGAGATAGCGGAAGTTGCGTAGTACATAGATTTAAGACATATACATACATACAAAAAGAGAGAAAGAGAACACCAGAGAACATACACACACATAGATACCCAGATACACAGATAATGTTATTTAATTAGTATGTGTGTTGTATAGCGTGTTGGTAAGGGGTAAGGGTAAGACAACGACATACTATCCCACCACCAAGAGCGTCAGATTTTAAATTTTATAAAGGCCAGTTTATATTGTGCTTTTTTTTCTATACTTTGTTATTGGCTAAAATGTTTTTTCATAAAATTATTTTATTGGCCAATAAGACATTGTTACACTGAATGAAAATTTAAATTCAATATTTATTTATTTTTTTTAAATATTATATTCAATTGAAAATTACAAAATGTATTTATTAATTAGTAATGTTAAAAAGTTTAAATTCAACGATATGATGATAAAAAATAATAATTTATATATTTTTAAAAGTATTTGTTGTTGTGTTGTAAATAATTTATTTTCTTACTAGTCATTTATCCGTCAATTAATAAATCAATTACAATTATCATTGTAAGAATAATAAAATTGATTAGTTTATATTTAAATTATTATAAATTATGATTTTGATTATAGAATAATCATCGCTCCATGTAAACAAACAATTTAAATGTAGGTATTATCTGTAGTGACGGAGATGACGGGGATGACGGGGATGACGGGGATGATGGGGACAGCTGTCAAAGTGTAGTGTATCAGCCTATCAGCTATAGTTAAAAAAAACACATGGTGTTTTATGAGAGTGAGTTGGTGAATTAGTGTGTAAAACGTTAGTTGCGAGTAGTAGCAAGTAGTGGCGGTAGTATCGTCGACATAAGAGGCGACAAAGGCGACAGAGGACTGAGTAGTTGAGTTGAGTACATGCAAGTACATGAGTATTCTCCTGAATGTGTTTAAATGTATGGGAAGATATGTAATATAAATACAAATACGTATGTGTAATAATGTATAATGTGGGTATGTGAGCCTGTGTGAGCCTGTGAGTAGAGCGCTTGGAGTAAAAATAAAACCCAGGATAAAACTTCAAAATGGCGCAACTATTAAGTGTAAACACCCAATTTTTATATATGTCAAGTGATTATTAAATAAAGTTTATTAGTATATAAATAAACAATAAAAATATATGTTTAAAAAGTTGTTAAGGTGGGGAGAGGATAATTGTTATTTGAATGTTTACAATCGAAATGTCGATCGCTCATTCATTGACAGGTAAACCAAGTTCTACTACTCGTGCACCAACATTTTAACATTATTAATATTCAAATTATTTTCATCACTAAACTTGTAATAATTTTCATTATTACGGTTAATATAAATACTTAAAATTAAATTTTAATTTTAAATTCAATCATTTTATTTACATATTATTTTTTTTTGTTTCAACTTTAATAATTTATATATCATATCATCGTTTTAATTTCAAGTATTAAGTAGGTTGCATGTAATTATAATTAATTATTTTAATATTTATTAGAGCACTAATATTTTTTAAATATCACAAAAATAATTATGTCTATACTTAATATACTTATTGTTTAAATTTTATAGGGTCTGAACCCACTAAAATGGCTCAAAAACGAGTTGCTAGCAGTATTGGGTAAGTTTTATTAACAATCATAATTTTTTATTTTCTAAATGATAATTATAGTATCTTTTTAATTTATTTATTTTAATAAATGCCGATAATATTTCATTCTGTTGAATTTATAATTTATTTTTCTTAAAATTATAAAAAAACCTCTATGAACGAATATAGCAGTTTAAATTAAGCTTACAGGTACTATTTTTATACACCTGATAAATTTTTTTCCCTCAAAACAATAAATAATGTTAATATCACAAAAATCAACAATAAATAATTTACCCAATTTTTAACTTGTTGTCTTAATGTAACATTTAATGGTATATAATTATTAATTTTATATCATAATACATTTATATGAATTATCATTAATGTGAAAATAAAAAAAAAAATTCTCATTATTTTTTACTCTTCCGTTTATTATTTAAAGCTGCTATTTTCATTGAAAGAAAAGAAAAAAAAAAAAAAAAAAAAAAAAAAATGTTATAGTTTGCGTAAAAATAAATTTATATGTATATAATTAAAATACATTAAAGATCGAAAAGAGTAAAAATAATAAATGTGTTAATTTATGAATTATTTTTAAAATGCAGATTGTATGTAACATTAAAGTAATACATATATTACACAGTGAATGATAAAGTTTGTGGTGGGAGAAGTAATAGTTCCCCCTCGACAGGACAGAAACACGGTACATTATGCCTTGCCACTATAGTGGAATCAGGGGATCAGGGGAATCAGTCACTGGTAGAACGTGGGTGGTGACGAGTCGAAACTATCTGTTGTTGTTGTTTCTAAATTTATTTTTTTCAATTAAATTATCGCCGTATTTATGATATTCTAAATAAATTTTACCTCGTGTTCTTATGATTATATCTCACGTGGTTTAATGTAACATGCGGCTTCTTTTAAACAATTTTATGTTGACAACACATATTATTGTCATGAAAATAATAAATATTTTGTGTTTCATTATTAATCAACAGTATATTTAAATTTAACTCATATTCTTAAATATAAATAAATAATATTATTTTATGTCTGTTTTAAAATGAAAAAAATAGTTATACCAATAAAAAGTTTCTATCTGTACAGTTATTTATGTACAAATATCTTGTATGAAAACTTAATATTTATTTAATCTCTGGAAATTTTGATTAGCTATAAAAAGATTACGCAATTGTTTATATTAAAATTTGTGGATATCAAAATGCCGTGAATTAATAGTGATTTGTAAATGTCCATTTTATACAGTAATGCAAATTAAAAAAAAAAAAAAGAAAAAAAAAACTGAAAAAATATGTTTTTTACGAGATTAAAGACTAATAATTGGTTATAAATATTATCAGCATGTAAAATAAAAATTTTGTGCAACGTGTTACGCGATCATACGACAGAAACTAATAACATACGATATGAGGATATAAATAAATAAATAATAATAATAATAATAATATTTTTTTTGTTAGACATTGTGTTTTAACATGAGAAAGTGTCCCCGTATTAAAAAACTTTCCAAATAAAAAAGCAACCGAAATTGGACTTAGATAAAAACGATTTCTCAATTGGCTTTGATTTATAATTTGGTCAGGTATCAGATATTCAAAACAAAAAAATATATATATATATATATATATATATATATATATATATATATAAATAAAGTGCAACAGGAATAAAAAAGTGTTTTATAAGTAATTTTGTGTAAAAAATTTAGTGCAATTGGATATTAACAAATAAAGATATATTTATTTATATATATATATGTAAAAGTATATATATAACTATATATTTTTATATATATATATATATAATTTTAATAAGCCATCAAGATAGAGTATCCAAGTGACATGTACGGTGGTGGAACGGGTGGCACGGAGTATGGAGTAGGCCTCGGACCCGGTCCTTCACATTACGTTCCCCAACCATCAAGTCACATAGCTTACCAATTGGGAACAGCACCCCCACTGGTTGGGGGTCTACCACTTGGTGCTGGTGGGCCTCCTCCCGGAAGTCAGCTACTGTCTTACGGGCAAAACTTATCACCGCATCACGTACAACAGCCGCAAAATGACTCGCCGCAGTCTAAGAGACGGAGGTAAATTCTTGATGAATTTAACAGTAATGTTATTGTTATATATTAAATGACAACACATGGCTATTGGCTATATACAGCATCAATTTTTTTCCATTCCACTGTATTATCCATCTCAAAAATTAAATTTTATTTCAAAACTTAGATGAAAACAAATTTTAATGTTCAATTTATCTTAAATTTTTTTTTTTCTCTATAAACTTGATCGTTTTAAATATATATATATTTAGATTATTAAAATTTTCTATTTCAAAATTTTTAAGTAAAGTTTCGCAATCTTATTAGAATATATATAATATTTTTTATTTTTATAATCAACAAAAAGTTTGTTATTACTTTGATCTTTTATATTTCTTTAAATGACGATAATTTTATCTGTAACCAAAAAAAAATTTTTTTTTTTTATACATAGACATATACAAACCAGTATCATCCGTATTAAAAACTGTAAACGCTTTTTTATCTACAAGTTGGCATTGAAATTATATTTTATAAATTATTATAATTATCCTAAATGCCCAAGTTATAGTTGTATTTTTTTTTATAAAATTATATAAATATAGAAGGATTAATAAACAAAGGTCGGTAAATTTGATACTACTGTTTATTAAAATTTTTTCAACAAAATTGATTATAACATATAACAGTCATAACAATATTTAACTCGGTTGTTTAAGAAATATAAACTACTGTTCTTTAATACATTATCAAGTAACACTTTTGTTTACATATTATTTTTGTCGAAAAAAATAAATAAATTTAACTTAGCATTAAGTAATGATCTGTGAGGAGTTGTTTTGTATTTTTAAATATATGAAATTAATAATCTTTTATGTATTTTGATATACATTATATATAGTATATACATATCTCTCTTTACACAGTAAAATAAAAAGGTTGTTTACACAGAGATTTTCGTAATGTCTCTCTTGTGTACATCACGTGTGAATTTATCAATGTGTGTTATATTAATGACAAATGTAAAACCCATTAGTTGTACAACATGTCACGTAGTGGAGATTTGCGGTTATCAATAAATTTCATGGATCACCTGAAAGACAAACTATCATTATTATCATTAAATATATATATATATATATATATATTTAAATAATTAATATTATATTTACAATGTTGTAAATTATTTTTATGTTTATATAAAATGTATATATAAATATAATAGATAGTTTTCGAGTAGTTAATAATGTACTGTTTATAAAGCTACTCACGCGACACGATAGTTGCCTATAAAGTTTCATAATCAAATAGGAATGTATATTAGACGCGGCTTTAGTCAATATAACAAAAAATAATTTAAATTTATTTAAAATAAATTATCAATATTTTTAATTTATCAAATACATAATAGTTTTCTTTATCAAAATATATTCTGAAACTTGAAGCTTTACATTTACTATAATGACCAATGATAAACAAATTACATACATATATGTCAGAAATTGTCTGCAGGCTAGTTTGATATCTTAATTTTCTTTGTAGATAATTTATTTTAGAAAGAAAAAAAAAAGAAGTATAAATATATTTATATATATTTAAATTGATGAATGTATATTTGAAGTATAGGACTGATATTTATCTCTTTGGTGACCAATGACGTAGCTGGAGAACGAATAAGAGGCATATGGCATAGAGAGTCTTAGAGTCACGGACCGCCCCTTCTCGCGTGGTGTTGGGCTCTTATAAAGTTAACGGGGTCTCCGCTGCCAATAGCAGACTATCGTTTTAATATGCAATACCTCTATCCATCGACTATAAAGCTATAAAATAAATATAAAATAAAAATAAAAAAAAATAAAATTATCCTTACGACGAATGTTGAATTTTAAAACCTTTCATCCGTTCATTGAAAGATTTTAGGAAATTTCTTTAGATCAAGATTAATTTATTTGTTGAAAAGTGAAAAATTTTGATAAAATATATGAGATTACTAAAAAAAATATAATATATTTACAAAAGAATAGAAACATTAATGCCACTGTAACATTTATGTTTTCGATCTTAAAATAAGATTATGTTTAACATTTTTTTCTCTATTCATTTTTTTTTTTAAGTTTTTTTTTTTTGCTAGATTTATATTTTCTTGACTTTTCCACAGCAATATATATGAAAAATAAAATAAAATAACTTGGAATTACAATAATCTTAACATAACTCTAAACGAAAAAAAGAATAAATTTAAGGTCAAAGTTGCTTTTGACCACTGACGACGATTATAAAGCATTCAATGTTAATATATTCGGGTAAATAAGATGCAAAGACGCGATTCAAGAAATTGAAATAAGAAGCAAAAAATAGAGAAAGAGAGAAAAAGTGACCCTTCACGACAACCCATGAAGATATAACAAAGAGATAGAATAAATTTTTCAGAGTTGTTTCGAGAAAAGGATGTACAGATGTCATCGCCGGAAGAACTAGTTCGTTTTACTCCAAAAGAAGAAAAAACAAATTTTTTTTTTCTTTTTTTTCTCAATTTAAATAACAATAAAGAAAAAGAATAATAATTTTATATACATATATAAAAAAAAATACTTAATCCTTTAATGTGAATTATTTTATATACATTACATCATCAAGAAAGAAAAAAAAAAAAAAAACATAATAAATAAATAATAAAATGGAATAATGTACATATATCATAAATGTATAACATTAAACAGAGCAAAGATTCATAAAGAAGAAAGAAAAAATAAATAAAGACAATGAGAAAAGAGTCTTGAGAAAGACTGCTAGTGTATAGACAAGAGACTTACCCGGATGTGCTCTCAGCTCTACACCCTCAGAAGAGGGTGGCGGGGGGTCACGGGTACCCCAAGGAAAAGGATACAACGAGGACTCGACAGTGGAAAGAGATGGGATAGTAGGATATCCTCGCTCCTTTGCTTCAGGGTCAGAACCGTGCATCACTCGTGTTTCTCTTCTCTTCCTACTCTTTGACTTGTTATTTTTTATTATTTATTTTTTGTTTTATTATTATTATTATTATTATTATTATTATTATTATTATTATTATTATTATTCGTTCTATTCTATTGTTATTTTTTTTTCTTCATCATAATCTTGTTATTCTTTTTTCTCGTATTGCCAGATTTGTGTACAGTATTGAGGATGAACGAGTAGTAAGATACTTTCCTTACAAGTATCTTTACCTCTTTTTATTTTCTCTTCATCGTGGTTGAAATGTTCCAGCGGTAATGAGGATCGCTGATGGATTTACAACCGTCGATCCAATTGATGAGGCTTGTTATTCTCTACAACTATTTGCTGATCAACGGGATCTTTAGTGGACGAAGAACAACTTTAATCTAATACTATTTTATAATTATAATTCGTGTGTACCAAATACTAATCCTAAAAAACTACCAAGTGGATAAATTAATTTTTACTTTGTCTACATACATATTAAGGCAATATATACTTATTATTGTTATTATTATGATTATAATTTATAATAATTCAATGTATGTAATATAAAAAAAAAAAAAAAAAAAAAAAAAAAAAAAAAAATCAGTGAAATTATTTATTGTCCTTTTATTTTTTTTTGTTTCCTCGTGGGAATAATAGTACGTGTATGGCTATGAAGATACTTGTATAATAAAAATAATAAAAATAACAATCAATCATTTGTTTCAGATCTGACGAGGATGATCCCAGTGGAGGAAAGTACCGGAGAATCGAGGACGACAATTTGCAGGACAAGGAAAGATTTGCAAGGTGAATATAAAATAAAATTATCTTTTATTCTGTAATCTTATACTCATATGCATATATGTACATTTGAAATATTATTTATTATCTAATTACATACATTCATTTTAAATGTCTAATCAATTAAATATACATACCACGAAAGATAATAGTACAAACCAGTAAGAATAATCATTTATAATATCATATTTTATTTTTATATAGCCATATTAATTTTTAAAAATTAACCGATTGAAGAAGAAATTCAAGTAATTGGTTTATATTATATACTATTTCGTTAATATTATTTTTTTATGTATATACACTATCTTTGATGTACCTACCAAAGAAAATTTACGTGTTTTAATATATATATATATATATATGATTTGCTCAGCAATGCAAAGTCGCGCCGATATAGAGGAATGAGAAGCCTCTGGCGGATCTCTGAGTTTGCCGTGGGAACATGAGATACACTCTCGACATATCTATACGGTCCATTCGCGTGGTCGTTGTGTCGTCGTCGTTAATTGTGGGTGCTCTAAAATATTGCGGATCTTAATAATAATTACATTTTTATTGTTTGAAAATTAATATAAAAACGAAAAAAAAAAAAAAATCATTAATAGACTGTCTATAATAAATACTAGATATTTTACAATTATAAAGACAGATTTAAAAGTAATTTATATTAGTAGTCTTGAAAGTGTAAAAATTATATGGTTTAAGTTGCACCATGGCATGCCATAAGCCATAAGCCATAAGCCATAAAGGTGGTATGATGTCGCGAGCGAGGGAGCAAGGGAACGGGCAAGGAAAAGCATCACTTTTAAGTTAATAACGCTATTACTGAGCATCTTATCTTGCCGCGAGTAGTCTACACCGTGCGGTCATTTCTACTCTACCTTTATTCCTTATTCCACTCACCTTATTCAATTTGGTCCACCCTCTTATAAATTATACTTTCTATCTCTTACTCTTTATTATTATTATTATTTATTTCTTATATTATTACTTGGATGTATATTTATATATATATGATATTATATTATTTAAAATGTAAAATTGTAGACTTACAATGATGTTTTGGTTTGTACGATTATTAAGAACGTAGAGTGCTGTAGCATAAGCAGTAACAGTAACAGCAGGACAGAACAGTTTCTTGTGAATTGCAACTTCTTGACGCATTCCAGCGGTTAACCGAGCAGTTAAAATCCAATGAGTTTTCCTCACTACACATATTTTAACGTCTATTTTTCTACACATCTACTTTTAATGTACTGTCAAAATTCACGCCACAATAAATTTCATTTACTTAATATGATAATAAATATTTTTAAATTAATTTAAATAATTATAATTAAATTTAATAAATCATATCGAGTAAAAATATATTTTATTATATATTTATATTAAAAAATATAAAAAAGATTAAGGATGCAAACGTACTGGATAGGAGTTAGATACGCTCGATGGACTTGAAGTACGCGAGCAAGCAGCTTCGTATAAAGGCTGACCTCTGACCTCACAACAGTCCTCTCACTCCTTTCTTTATACATCTACTATCATGCGGTTTATACTTATGCTTTGGCATATTTTAAATAGAAATCGAAAAATTTATTTGTTTAAATTTTAACTCGATTTTAAATTACCAGTACAGTATAAATTATCTACAGATTTCATACTTTCTTTCATAGTCAATTTTATTATTATTAAATGGATCATTTTATAAGGTATTTGTATTCACTATTTATTTCGAGTGAACCAACAGGTTGCTCCTCCAATAATATATATATATATATATATAACTCTTGAGATAGGTAAGGTATAAAGGTCGAGGAAAATTTTCCGTTAACGTGACAAAAAGATTTCCTGACTACTTATGTTCTTCACTTGATAACGACAACGACCATTAGCTACATGTTATGTTTTAAAATCAATGGTAAAAACCATCATTTTAACAGTATTCTTAAAACAACATTTATTTCCATATATATTATATATACATTTTCAACTTATTGATACTTAAAATATTATGTGAATAAAAATTAATTATTATATTTATTTTTTTTTTTTGTTCCCGCTGCGATTAATATTTGAGTTTTTCTATAAATTATAAGAAATTAAATGGCCATTAAACATACTTTTTTTATATGTAATTTGATTAAAGTAATGAAATTTTTCATATGTCAGTAAATCTGATGTGCTCACCGGTTGTGTAATAATAGATATTTTATAAATATTAAAAATAAAAATATTTTTTTAAATAGCCGAGAAAATCACTGTGAAATCGAACGTCGAAGGAGGAATAAGATGACAGCGTACATTACCGAGCTTTCGGATATGGTTCCAACATGCTCAACTTTAGCGCGAAAACCAGATAAACTGACTATACTGAGGATGGCAGTTGCTCATATGAAAGCACTTAGAGGTAATGTTTTATTTATTTTATAAATATAATATTTCATATATTCAAACGATGATAATTAAATCATTTTTAATATCTTTTATCTTTGGTTAAAATAACAAAATAACTTAAAAAAAATTTTATGAATAATTTTATATAGCCTGGATCAATACAATTAAATAATTAACTAGTTTCACTTTATAAGTTAGTAAATTCAAGTTTAATAATTATTGAAAATGAAAATAAAAAAAAAAATTAATCACATATTTAATATACATAAAATTATCATTACTAAATAAATTTTTTTCGTTTATCTGACAAATCTGTTTCCCCGTAGTGCAATTGAAATATGTACATTTTTTTATTTTCGATGATTAATTAAATATTTATATTTGAGAATAAAAAATTAAACTTCCTGCTTGAAATATCAATTATATTTAAAGTTGACATTTAGTCGACAGTAATCTTTCACAAGCGATAAGTTATCCCCATTGGTTTTGCGATTTGGCACGTAGCCCGTTCAATGACTGAAATCAGTATGTATTATGGAAGGAGACAAATAGCAATCCAAACTAATATAAACGATTTACTCAAGTATATATAAAAATAAAATGTATAATATGTAATTTATTTTAGTGAAGATTATTTAAAAATTTTAATCTATTTTTATTATTTATAAGTTATAATTTATAATAAAAATAAAAAAAAAAAGCATAGTTACACCTTAAGGTACTAATTTACCTAGAAAGAGACATCACATCATCGTGGTTAAGGATCAGCAGCACTGAGAGTGGGCATATCGAATGCAAAAGACACAATATATGCTTCCGGTGATGGCATGGGTGGAGTTACCGGTCGACCGGTCGACTGGTCGTCTTCTTTAGTCGAACATGCGTAACCATACAATACATATAACACATATAACACATACACATACCCATATATACTTAGATATATAAATATATAAATTTATATTAGAGATTGTTGCGTGTGTAAGCATGTACAGGTAGACAGCAGTAGCGAGTAGATTGCTACGCGTATCGGTGGAGCGTCGCATTGTTTATAGCCACTTCTCCTCTTTCCCGACAACAGTGCTACTGAATACAAATTGCTCTAAGAGAAGAGCTCTCTCTTTCTCTCCTTATTTCTTTCTCTTTTTTATTTTATTTTATTTTTTATTTTTTTTCTCTGTCTTACTCTTTATAACTCTTTACCTGATGGTTTCCAAGAGGGATAACCACCTTATATACATATCCCAACACACACGTTTCACGATTATTTGAGGGAGAGAGTTCGGGATCGACGATCGCGAAAAAAAAAATTTTAATATTATTATTATTTTATTTTATTTCCTTTAATTTTTTATTACTTTTTGTTTTACAACTGTGAATACTAGTGTCATCATTTGATTTTATTAACATTTATTAAATACATACATAACTCATATATATCTTTATACATATAAAACATTTTTTTATAATGTCATTTTTATTTATTTATTTAGTTTAACGAGTAAAAAGTAATGATTGGTTTAAAAAAAATGTTTATAAAGTGATGGTAACGAAGGTCACGATCAGAACCTTCCATAGATCTTGTTTGGAAGTCGTTAAAGTTCTTTTTCCTGGAATTTGTTGTATATCGGAGTGAAGATCGCATATCGGTTGCGCTCTTGCTGCCTCCCAGGATCCTGTCCGCTTACCAATTCTGATCTTGCACTTTGATACTTAACTTATATAAGTTTTGTATATGTCGTCAATACATACATACATACATACATACATGATTTGATGATTATTATTATTATTATTATTATTATCATCTATTATCTATCAACAGGTACGGGCAATACAAGTGCTGATGGAACTTATAAACCTTCATTTCTTACGGACCAAGAATTGAAGCATTTAATATTAGAAGCAGCGGATGGTTTTCTTTTCGTTGTTAGCTGTGATACTGGCAGAATCATTTATGTATCAGACTCTGTTGCGCCAGTTTTAAATTATTCCCAAAGTGAATGGTATGGTTCAAGTTTATACAGCCAAGTACATCCGGATGATACGGAAAAGGTTCGTGAACAATTGAGTGCTTCAGAGCCTCAACATGCTGGCAGGATACTCGATCTTAAAACTGGGACAGTTAAAAAAGAAGGACATCAATGTTTGTATACTTATTTTTAATTATTTATAATATTTTTTAATACATAATAAAAAATTTTTTGTACAGCTTCTGTGAGACTGAGTATGGGATCAAGAAGAGGCTTTATATGTCGTATGAAGGTTGGTAACCTCCAGACCTCGGGCGACATGGCTGCTGCACAGGGCCTACATCGTTTGAAACAGAGAAATTCACTGGGACCACCAGCGAGAGACGGGCAAAGTTACGCTGTTGTTCACTGCACGGGGTATATCAAAAATTGGCCCCCCACTGGTGAGTTTGGTACGGGTCTTTCGACCATATTATTCCATTGTTCCTATCGGCATTTTATTTCAAACTTTTATTCTTATTATTTCTTATTTTTTTTAAATTTTATTATTATTATTAATATTACATCAAATAGAAATTTACAGGCATGTTAATATTTTGGTTTTGGTATTCATTTAAATTTATTTTAACGCTCATAGTAAGTAGTAAATAGAAGAAAAAAAAAAAAATTTTTTTTAAATGATAGATTTTTAAAACAAAAAAAAAAGTAGAGTATCAATTCAGTAGAGCCAACAGGGAACAGTGGACTAACATGTTATTCTACACTGTAGGTGATTTTGTTCCCCCGTGTGTACCAGGTGTGGGTTTAGGTGACAGGGGTGTTCAAGCTAGTGCCGATGGCGTTGTTTCAGAAGATGTTACCTCCCATTGCTGTCTGGTTGCTATTGGACGATTACAAGTTACCAGTACACCAAATACCAGTGATTTGACTGGTGGAAATAGTAATAATGGTATTTATTCATTTTTTTAAATAAATAAATAATATTTAATATTTAATAATGTAAATATTAATTTTTTAAATTAATTTTATAGAATTCATTTCACGTCATTCTGCGGAAGGTAAATTTACTTTTGTTGATCAAAGGGTTGGTCATATACTAGGATACGCGCCGTCTGAACTTTTGGGACATCAATGTTATGAATTTTTTCATCAAGAAGATTTACCACATATGCGAGAAAGTTTTGATCAAGGTGATTTTACTAATTCAGAATTTTAAAAACATTTACTGTATCTGTAATTTTTTTTTTTTTAGTTTTGAAACTTAAAGGACAAGTAATATCAGCCGTGTATCGGTTTCGTGCTAAAAATCGTGACTGGATATGGTTGAGGACATCTGCATTTGCATTTTTGAATCCATGTTCACAAGAAGTTGAATATATCGTTTGCACAAATACAACTGCTAAGTAAGTTATTTAAAGTTTATTAAATTATTAAAAATTTGAAATAAAAAAAAAAAGTATTTCTATATATATATATATATATTTTTTTTTTTAATTATAGATCCCTTCATCCTGGTAGTGATACACAAGTAGCAGCAACAGCAGCAGCATCAGCAGCAGTAGTAGCAACCACAGCAGAAAGTGAAGCTGTAACTCCGTATGGTCATCATAGTTTGGACTATTCATTACAGCGACAACACTCTAGAGAACCAATGTATCCAACCCATCATATGATGCAGCAACCCCATCCAGCAGCTGTTGTTGCTTCGGGACCACCACAACCTAGACCAGCAAGCAATCAAAATCATGTATATCAAGGTTATGAAGCTACTCAATCACCAATAGCTTATGGCTCACCTAATCAACAAAATCCATCATCGACAGTATTAAATAGAATGCAAAAACCAGCAAATACATCACCATCGCCAATTCAACAACCGTGGAATATCGGTCGACAGGTAAATAAATAAATAAATAAATAAATAAATAAATAAATAAATAAATATCTATATATATATATATATAAATTTTTTTTTTTAAATAATAATAAATTACAGCAACCAGTAACAGAAGGATATCAATACAGTCAATTGAGTCCATCTAGATCACCAAGTGGACCTACTTATACTCAATTAAGTAGTGGCGCTAGAACACCTGCTTCACAATATCATTCAATCACAACAGTGCCTAACAATCCGAGTAAATAAATTATTTATTATTTATTTACAATAAATAATAAAAATACTAAATAAAAATTTTAATTATTTTGAAAGGTATGTGGGCTTGGCAAGCCCAACAGCATCAAACACAGCAGCAAGACGGTGGACAAGCTAATCCACAAGTGACAGGTCAACCTCAGCCTACTCACGGTCCTCATGGTCCTCATGGTCCTCATGGTTCTCACAGTACTCACGGTTCTCAAGGAGGTCATGGACCACATCAACCACAGGAGCTCTCTGATATGTTACAAATGCTCCAAGAGCAAGGTGGAGCTTCCGGATTTGAAGAATTAAATATGTTCAATACGAATTTTGAGTAGCGATAATTAAAAACTATATCAATATGTAATAATGATATTTAAATTTCGTGGCTTTGTGCTGTGGAGTATTTTTAAGTACCTATTCAAGTGAAAAATTTTATTTTCATTTTATTTTTTTCACCGGGAGATAATCCCTAGAAGCACTTAATACTCCCGTCGCACCTGTTACACCAAAAGGTTTGTAAGTAGCTTTTGAACAGTTATTTCTTCATTAAAATTATAATATTACAACAGATTAGATGAAAACATTAAACAGATAAAAACACACATTACTTCAAGACACGCACATTGTCATTCCGTTTTATTATAAAAACAAAAATCAAATATAAATATCACACGCGCAAATAAAAACTCAAATGTACAATGATATTATTATTATTATTATTATTATTATTAATATTCATTAATAAATTTTCAAAATAAACAATTATTTTAAGTTTAACAAAAAAGTATAATTCGTGATTAAAGATTATATTTTATTTTTAAATGATATGATATTTTTTATTGTACAAAAAAATTATCCATTGCGTGGTACTTTTAATTATTTAATAATGCATACATAATTCATCAATATAATTAGATTTTATTTGAAAAATATTTCATTCCATTACTGAAAATAATAATAATGATAGTAATTACTAATATTTTTTTAAGTATATAATTTATAATTTTTAAGTTAAAATTAAATAAAAAAATCTCAGCGCCTGGTCTCTATGTAATCATAATAATTTTAATTGAAGCTTAAAAATAGCTAAATATGACTAGCTTAAAATTATCATTATTATTTTTAATTAAGTATTTGTAATTATAACAGTGCAATCATCTATGACAAATACATTTGAAAAAAATTGTTTAAATAACAATAATGTACAAAATTATATAATTCAATTTGCTTGTCTGTATGACACAATTTTTAGGTATTATTAAGAATCAAAAACAAAAAAAAAAAAAAATACAAAAATACAAAAAAAAAAAAAAAAAAAAAAAAAAAACTAATTATAGATAATGTTACCGCCTATAAGTAATTAACGTATAAGTGGTCATGCGTGATTTGTTGCATTTGTACATGTTTAGCAATTTTTCGGATAATATAAAAATGACAAACTAGCATATCATATTAGTAAAAACAAAAATGAAATTTAATTGAAAAGAAAAAAAATTTTTTCACTAATGTACGGGTTATGAATATGAGTTGTAATTTTTTTCAAGTCATTTTGCAGTATTATTTCCTTTACTTTACCTTAAACCACTATCATCATCCTAACAATTACAATGTGTAATATTTAAATCAATTAAAAACGTTATAGCCTTTTTCAATCATTTTTAACGTTTTGTTTTGGTTTTAGAATTTTTAATTATAAGATGATATCAAATTCTTTTTTAACACATTGTACACTATAAATAATTACTTTTTTTGTTCATTATAACATAAATTTTTAAAAATATCTTTTTTTTTTTCAAATTTTTTATTTAAAATATCTTAAAGTAAGTGATAAACTAAAAACTAATGTGTAAAATTTGTTATATGATTTTAAATAATTACAAGACATCAGTATGTCTTGAAATAATTAATATAATTAAAGAGAAAAAAAAAGAAATTAGATTTTATTAATGTGAAATGATACTTTTTATTTACAATTTTACAATTTGTATTTAATTGCTGATGAATTCTTACTTTTTTTCTTATCTAATTTAGTATTTATTGACTTGTCATTAGATTTTTCTTGCAACCTTGCAAAGAAATCGGTGGATGATTTTGAAGTTTTAACATTTGACGAATTAACTGTTTTAATATTACGATCCGTTGTCAATTTTTTAATAAGCACATCTTTAACTATTTTACCTTGTTTTTTATTATCTATTAGACTTTTTTCTTTGTTTTCAATTGCTTTTTGTTTTAATCTTTGAACTTTCTTTTTCTTTCTTCGCTGTCGGTTTTTATCTGTATCAGTACGCTCCGACTCGCCTATGAGATCTCCACGTTTTTTAACTGTAAAAATAAAATTCATTGAATTTATATAAAAGTTAAATTTTATTAATGGATATAAAAAAAAGTTACCTTGAACTTCTTCTGGTGCCAAAAGAGTAGCATCTGCAGTTGCCACAGGAGCAACTTCTTCCATATTTATTGCAGGTAAATTACTAATAATTTTAATATCTGGTTGAGCCTATAAATATTTATAATAATAATTATTATTATAAACAATTATTTTAGTTTTTTTAAATAAACAATTGATATAATAATAGGAAATAATTACCGGTTTTGGAGTACAATGATAGTTAGATAATGCATCAAGTTTATTAATTAAAGATTGTATGCCCTGACGAATTTCTTTAAATTCTTTAGACTCTTCTTCTTCCATTTGTTGATTATCAGGATCAAGTGTTTCTTTTTTCTTTAAATAAGCATCTTCATAAATTTGAGATAAACTTTTTTTACTTTTTTCCTGATCCATAACCAATTTTTTTTTATATTCCATCGGAGTTTCAATAGGTTTTATTTTTCTTTGAACGTCATCCCAAGCTTTATCTTTAATTCGTTGTTTTATTATTTCTTCAAGTTTTAAATTTGTTGTTTCTGTCATAATTGGAGCTGGTCTTGATGTTACATCAAATTCAAGATATTCTTCTAATAATGAATTAGGTGGACGACTAGTTGCCGTTACTTCACCTCTCAGTTGCCAGGGTTTCTTTGAAATAGCTGCTGTCTCAAATTCTTTTATTTTCTTATCTACTCGTTCTTTACGACTCTCAAATGATGATTTTGTTTCTATTATTTCTTCTTCAACATTTGATTTTTTATTATCATTATCAACACTATCGAAATCAGAATGTGTATTATTCGATAAATTAAATTTAACACGTTTATTATTAACATCAGTTTCTTTTATCCTTTTTATTTTATTACTTTCAATATTATTATCATTGTTATCATAATCTGATTCTAAATCATCTTGAGCATCATTTTCAACATCATCATTGACACTGACATTGACATTATCATCATCATTATCATCATCTGCACTTTCAGGACTATCAAAAAAGTCTGCATACTTGAGCATTCTACCATCTTCATTATCATTATCATCATTATCATCATCGTCGTCATCATTTCCTAAATAATTATCAAATAAATCAATAGATTCTTCACTCGAATCATCTGAATCATCGGGTTTATTTTGTAATTCTTTTTTATCTTCTTTAGTAAGAAATTCATCAAGTTGATTTAATTTAAAAAATTTATCATCTACAATAGATGTTTTTTTGTTTTTGGATTTAATTTTTTTAGTTTTTGATTTACTGTGAATTTCACCATCAGAATCAATTTCGTGTTCATATTCCATTTCATCATTAATTTTTTCATCTTCATCTTCTTCTTCTTCTTGTTTATCATCATTATTATTATTGTTGTTATTATCTTCAAGTTGATTTTCTGATTCTTGTGTAATTGGTAATGTAAATAAATTATTTTTTGCAACTATATGAGATATATCTGTTATAAAATCTGGAATAACTGATTCATTTTGTAATTCTAATTGCTGCCAAATATGTTCTTCGTCAACATTTTCAATTATAAGCTCAGGCAAAGCATTATTAATATTATTTTTTTTAACATTATTTGCTTCAACTTTAGTAAAATCATACAATTTTTTAAGTGAATTTCTTATTTCTAACTCAACATCATTTTGTACACTAAAATATAATATAAAATTTATGAATTATATGTATTGTTAATGAAGATAACCTAAAATTTTTGTAAGCTTATATTCTAAAATTAAAATGAAAAAATATTATTAACATACCTTAAAAATTTTTCTGGTTTTTTAGTATTTGTTTGGATTGTCGAGATAATCTCCCTAATAATATTATTTTCATTCATTTTAAATCACTTAACATCTAGCAGTAACATGTATAATTTAAACAAAACCACGTGTATCAATTAATTGTTTAAATTTATTTATCAACAGCTCCAATGAACAACCAAAATCAACCAAGATAGAATAAAGAGTGAACACTGTATAATTTATTTTTAAACCATGATTTAGTTTACAGATGGCAGTAAAGTCTTAAGCTCATGTTGATTTTACCTACAAAATTCAAATAAATAAATCTGTGTTCTGAAACGTATTTAATAAACTTTCAATAACATCTTTGCTTTAAGAATTATTAAAAACTTGTTCATAAATTTTAAATAAAAATATTTAAGCATTTATCGGTTCTTTTTCCCGCCAAACAGGGTGATTTAAATTTTTTTAAATCTTATATTTATCAACAAAGATTAACTTTTTAATTTTCAGTGAGACATAAATTATAATTATTTCATCTACTGAGTTGGTGTGTGTATTAAGGGTATTATTATATATTTTTTTACCTTTAAGGCTAACGCACATCACTAATAAGTGACGGTATTTACTGGAGCCACTGGAGCCACTGAAGCCACTGGAGTGTGGCGTGGAGAGTTACACACAATACAATACACATGTATCATTTATATGTATATGTGCATACTACTACAAGAAATGAAATAAGTTAAGTAAAGTTTAGTATGGTTTACGGACTTACGGTACAGTGCGGCAGTAGTTGTCAGTTGTTGTCAGTAGTTGCTCGTTCCCTCGTTCGGCTTCTTCGGCTCAGTTCGGCTCGTTCTTACTGGTCGGTCTTGGTCGGTCTTATTTGCTTGGTTCTGCCTGGTTTTCTTACTCGAAAGTACCAAGTAACGTTATACTTATTAAAATATACATATATATGTACGGTCAAGTATTTACGTACTTTTATACATCTAATTATTTAAAAAAAATTTGTTTTTTAAATTAATATATCAGTAATTAAAAAGTGCATTTAATAACAATATATATATATATATATATATATATTTATATATAGTTACATTTTAAAAAATTTTGGTGTTTTAGTTGTGTGTTAAAGTTTATTGATAATTTAAGTGAATAACTTGAGAATAAAATTAAATATTTTTGGATAATTTTCGCACTCTGAGGAAAGTAAGTATTTTATTCATCAGGTGGTTTATTTATTATTTTTAATTTTTCTTCTGGTTTTTTTTTTAGTTTAAATTTTCTGAGAAATAATTTTAAAAAGCAACAAATGCACGTGGAAATATTTGAATCTCGTTTATTTATTTATTTTATAATTAACGGAAAATTTAATTTCGTGCTCCAAAAATGGAACATGTGAAATTTAAATTTAAATATTATCATAATTACATAAATAAAAGTAAATAAAAACAAGTTACTTTTTTATAATAATAATAATAATAATAATAATAGTAATAAGATTTAACTATTGACGTAGTAAGTTTATTGTCGTATTAAAAACGAGAAAAAAAAAAAAAAAAAAAAAAAAAAAAGTATCGCATCAAGTTTGATGTTGGCGTCTTTTAGCCGGTTAGGTTGTTAGGTTGTTAGGTACCACCAGTTCACCAGTACCACTACTAAATCTCGACATCTCGAGCGATCTCAACTCTCAACGAACGAATGGACTCCAACTGACTAATTCATTCAATAAAACTTTAACACAATTTAATATCTACTATCCCTTGGCAGTTTTTAACAATATAATTATCTAAAAAAATATTTATAAACTTATTTTTTACTACACACAAATGTTTTGACTATTATTAACATAAACATTATAACAAGAATTAAAAGTTTGATATTTTGTCGATAAGATTGTTTTAAAACGCACCGGGTACCTCGTGTCACAACGTACGACGATGTGTGGCCCGCGTTCTTTATTTCTTTCTTTCTCTTTATCTTTCTTTTAATTCTGCTTTTTTATTTTGTATTTATTATATATATATATATATATATATATATATATATATATATATATATATATATATGACCAGTAGGTTTCAGTCAAACAGAATCTGTGATGCTGTAAATGTTGATTTTGATAGTGTGCGTTCACCATATAGTATAAACACGTGGCGCACAAACAAGTATAAAGAAATAAAATGTGCATTTTGTATGTATTACATATTACATATTACATATTACATATACATACAGATTTGCAGAGTCGCTATTGGATCTGTATGTATATGCAGTATAGTGAATTAACCCAATCTTTTTACATCTATGCATTTATTATATACACTTTTACTAAATCTTTCCTACTTTCTCTCTTTACTTTTTTTTTTACAATAGTAGAGTAGAAAAATCGAAATAGAAAAATAACAACCAGAGTGTAACATGAATTGTCCGGTTACGGATTACTTCAAGGTCTCGAAAAAATAAAAAAAATGAAAAGCTTGAATTTTAGAAATTCTATTATTTATAAATCGAAATAAAAAAACCCAAGTAAATGATTTTTTTAAGTGAAAAATATTTTCATGCCATGTTGTCACATCCTACACTATTTCCTTCTGAGGATTGTCAGATTTATTTAAATTACCGTGATACTTTTAGTATTTCTAGTCATTATATTACTACCATACAGTTTAATTTAAAAATGACATGATGAAAATGTAAATATTATTTTACGACTCCAATATAAACAATAATGAGAAAAATAAAATAAAAAATATGAGTAAGGTATTAAATATTACCCGTTATCCGTACATTTGTTTAGTTTTTTAGTATTACATATATACAGTACGCCAAGAACAAGAAAATTCGATAAAAAATAAAATTTTTCGATTTATATATCATATAATATATAATTAAAATAAACGTTTTTTATTTCGTATAGAATCATATGCAAGTCACACTCCTTAAAAATACATTATGTATAAGCCGGGTTCTTCTTAGATGTCTCATTTGGTGCACGACTTACTTGCCCACCCGTACACACCTACAATACTATGACTACAACTTTAACTTTGTCATTTTTTAATATTTTTTTTTTCTCTTTCTACTCTTATTCGTTACCTGAGGAATGTTAAATTGTCAGTAACGTTGAGGTAACGCGAACTTTGGAATGTACTCGTCGATTCTCTTCCTCGTACTGCACACTATCATCAGTTAGTTACTTTCTACTAGACTTTTTTTTCCAGTTCTGTGACAATTCAAATAATGTATTAAAAAATCATTTTACGAGCTACTTAAAATGAAAATTTTGTATTGATAATTTTATAGATTTTACTGACGTAAAAGTGGTAAAATAACCTATAGAGGAGTAATTGAATTGCTGGTTATAAAAAGAATGCGGATGATGGTGGTGATGATGATGATGATGATGTACTTGATCGATGAGAGCGAGAATATTTTATACGCGAGATTCTATCTCTTCCGTGGTAATGCCACTTTCACTGTATATCCTTACAATATACAGCCGTTATTATTGGAAAATAATGATAAATTTAATTTTCTGCTTGTATTTTTTATTTATTCATTAGTCTCTTGGTTTTATTTTAAAATAACGTCATCATTTATTTTAGCTGATTATTTAACATAGCTGTATAAATTATAAAACCGAACCGTGCAAAAATAATAAAAGAATAAAAATTTTTCTTTTGTTTAACTTTGAACCAGTAGCTTGGATTATTTATTGAATTAAATTTATATTTGTACTTAAAAATTGCAGTCATGTTAAATTTGAAAGTAAATATATAATGTGCATTTGAACACGAAATGGCGGAGGGTCATGTTGTAGAATGTCAAGTTTTAGAAACTCTTAACAACGCACTTTCACAGACATTGAACTGTTAATAAATTTAGCACTTATTATATACCAGACTTATCTTTCATTTTTATTTATTTATTTATTTTCGTTTTGCTCGATGATAATATATGTATTACTGATGACTTTCAATTGATCTTAAAATAATCTATAGCACAATAAAAAAATATAATTATTTTTCGTGATAAACACCTTTGAGTAATCTTTATTTTTTTATTTTATTATACTCGTATACGTAAACTTATATCTCTATTTCAAATGTTTTGTTTTCAAAATATTTTATTTTATCATTCAATTATTGGTATATCTTTTACTAGAATTTAATCATCACATTATAATAAAGTAACATTATTTTTAATTACTCAATTAATTTAATTATTTTATTTAATCTTTAAATTTTAATATTTCCATGATTTTGATTGATTCTAAATTTTTCTACTTGGATGTCATTTTTATTGATTCATATTACATTAGTCATACAAAATATATACGTACGTATGAATATATGTTTTTTATCTTATACATAGATACTTTCAATTAATATGTTTATATATACGTTCTTACACAATGACTCTCTATAATGCGGTACACACACCTCGTTGCAATTTATTATATTTTAGATGATTTTCAATGTATCTGCGATATTAATATATTTAAATTTCAATTACGGCATATAATTGATTCTCAGTAAAAATTGGTAATCAATATGAATTTTATTAAATTTACATCCACTCTGATTCCAAGTCTTGATATTAAAATAAACTCCCATTCGGAATTATTATCATTCTGAAAAAATGATAAATAAATAAAAAATAACTTACTCCAAATTCACTCTAGAATGAGATTACATATTGATCGACAAAAAAAAAATTGTTTACTTCAGAGAAAGTAATACATATTGGGAATATTTTATGCCAAAATGTATAATTTTTTCCCATATCCTTTCAATGCTGATGAGAAAATAAATAAAATAACAGATGATTTTATAAAATATTTTTACATTGACTCACATCTATTTTAAACTATATAACACATATGTATTATAAAATTTCGCCGAAGGTTAATAATTATGATATCACATTCAACAAGTAGTATTAAAACTATTAATTACGTCATTTGTTTCTCGATTAAAATTCACAATTGAATAATTATTAACAGCGGTAGTATAATGATTCATTAAAGACAAACAACAAATAGTTGTATTGCTATATATACATATACCCAGCACACACTACTAGTTATATCTATCTACATATTAATTCATTATTTTGGTCGGACAAATTAATAGATAAAATTATATAATTAAATTTTAAAAGGATCAAATTATAGACATTTATGTTTTAGTACTCGAGTTGTATTAAAATAATAACATATTGTTCTACACAACGTTATAATTATAATAATTAAATATATATATATAGCTATTAAAATTTAATTTGTTATTTTAACAAAATCAATGTAATTTTTAAAAAATTTTTATCATGTGAAAATTTATAAATATACATATAATGCACATTATTGAAGCGTAAACTTAAATTCAAAATTATTTTATTTTTTTTTTAAATTCATTATACTGAATTTTCCGCATAATTTATTTTCATTGAAATATTGCGGTACTTTATTTAAATAAATAATAAAAATCTATTCAAGTGTAAAAATAAATTTTAACACTAAATAAGTGGACAAAAAAAAATCGTATTATATTTTATATAAATACCACTACTAATATATCTTTACTAATTGTAAACTCGTAGATAAATAATGTATATGTATGTTCAGTGAACAAACACACTTATAGATGGGTGCGACACCTGAGTAGAGCGCATTGACACACTCCCTAATGTTTCTTCAATTCACAGATGATTAACTAAACGTCTAGATAAAGATATATTTATATACACATTTAAACGTGTCGTTTAGTTGTGGTAATGATAAGAGAAGCTTCAGTGGCTTTTGACTAACACTATATTCAATCAGTCGTATTTTGGTCTTCTTTCGAGCGCCTACACAATATTTTATATCTATTTTTTTTTGTGTTTAATCAATTTATCCTATATATCAATTTATAAATAAATAAATACAGATATAAATATTATTTTGATGCACTGTGATCATTTTTTATATATTATTATATTAAATATAGTGGTGAATAAAATTATTTCTACATCGATATAATATATATACTCAGGAGAAATATGTCTTATCAGTATGGTAAATATATAACTTATTGTGTATGATATTATAAAATTTACCATCCTAAGAAATAATAAGTTAAGTAAATAGTCTGGAATACATATAAGTAATGCTGAATTTAGTTTTTTTTACATTTTACATTTTTTTTCGACTGATAACTGATATGCAGTGTTAATATATATTTTATTTTAAGAAATATGATCTGATAACATTTTTAGAACAAGAGTTTCATAATAGGCGAAAAAAGTTTTTAAAATTTAATGGCTATTTAACGACTTGATAATAAATTTTATATTATTTTATTGTATTAAAGTTTAAAATTATAAATAGTATTGCTGATTATGACAATGATATTTAGTGAATTCCATAAAAACAATTAAAAGATTTTATTATGACCTTTATTATATATATATTTTTTATGTTGTTAACACCCGAGTATTGAATTACATATTCTCTGTCTCCGGTTAATTGTTATACATAACTTTATAGAAATGAACACAAATAAAGATTGAGTGTCGACAATATGACCAGCAGCAACAGCAGCAGCAGTAGCAGGACTGTTGTTAATTTGTAGACATGGGCGTACACGCTGGTGTTGCTGATGTTGTTGATGTTGGTCCTGACAATACACCGTCACGCATCGAGAATTTCGCGCGTGTTCAAATTTACACTTGTTATTTTTACATCAACAATATTTATTATAATTTAATTTTAAACGTCAACTGATTTTTTTTTATCATGTTACTTAATCTAATTCCTATTACTAATAGATTTTTAATTGCTATAGAAATTTCAAGGCAACTTATCGTTTATATTTAATTTTTTTTTTTAATTTATTATATAGTTTTTAAATTTTAATAATTTAAAAAAATAACTGCATGACTTTTTAGCTGTGTTGACACGATTCTATATGCACAAAGGTATACATATATAAAATCTAATGTAACGGCATTTTAATTGATGACCATGAATGTCTGGGATGACGAAAAAGTTTAACAGCAGCGATATACTATTTATTTGTGTATGAATAGACTGGAATCATGTTTTATCATGACACGTTTGCTGAAGATAGTAATGCACTAACCGATATACAAATATTATTATTTTAATTTAATTTTTTTCGTATCAAAAATAAAAAAATAAAATTTTTCTAATAATACAGGTGGTCATTATCATTATATATATTGTTTATATTATTAATGAATATGATTATAAAAGTTTAATTAGGATTATCACATGTGAAAAATATTTGTGTTATTCAGACAGGATTAATGAAACAAATGTTGTTTGCCTTGAGAAATAATTCTCAAAGATATATATTTTAAAAGCAGTTGTTTGTATCGTAAATTTCTTTTTACTGCGGAAGGGGTGTGTCTTGTTATATTTTAGTGAGAAAAAAAATAAAGATGATAGTAAATGTGAGTATTTTTGTAATTTAAGGGGCACAGTATGAGCCCGGCGCTAGTCAATGCGCCGTACCAGCAGCACCCCAAGGAATTCATAATAGACGACTACTACTGTTGGAGGAGTATCCGCCAAGACGGATTGATAAATACCGAGGCGGTCCAAATATACAAAGGAGAATGACTCAGAGAGAAGATGTGCTCAAATTCGAGCAGGGAAGGATCAAAGCCCTGCAAGAAGAACGTTTACATATACAAAAGAAAACATTTACAAAATGGATAAATTCATTTTTATTAAAAGTCAGTTTATTATTTTATACATGTAGAATATAGATAATAGATATTCAAATTTCAAATTCATTAAAAAAAAAAAAGAATATTTTTATTATTTTATTATATTTAAAAATAGGCACGGATGGAAGTAGAAGATTTGTTTACCGATCTTGCAGACGGAAAAAAACTGTTGAAACTTTTGGAAATAATATCCGGAGAAAGGTTGGCTAAGCCAAATAATGGCCGCATGCGAGTCCACAAAATTGAAAATGTTAACAAGTCATTGGCTTTTCTTCACACTAAGGTAAGATAATAATTTTCATTAATCATTAATAAAATTATAAAAAGTAATTTATGGTAATGCGTAAAAAATATTTAAATATTAAGTTTTTATGAGTATTCTTTAACTTAAGAAAATTGACATATATTTAAATTGGCGGGATGAAATCCTTCAAGTGTAAATTTATCATGAATGGCCTCTACACTATACTTGGTTGGAAGCTTTATGACATAATGGATTTTACGTATACACATCATAAAGATATATGATAATATAACAAACTGTCGGAATTACTCGAAAGCAGTCGATACGCTACAGTAAATCGAATCAACAGCAAAACTAGTTCGACCGTAAGGTTATTATATACGTCTATAACCATCATACATCTAGATTATTGGGATGATGATAAAATTCATTTGGCTAAATTCACATTTTCGGTTTTAAATTTTATCACAAATTAAAAATAAATTGTTTTCGTATATCGATGTTTGTTAATATTTTAAACAAAAATTATAATTATTTTTAGTCTCTTCTGAATGTCAGACAAGTTAACGGAACATTTAATATAGCTTTCGCTTTTCCCTTATTAGCAAATCTATATAAGCGACGAAAGCAAGTGATCCACCAAGGTCTCTTACAACTTATTACATACATATATATATATATATAACATGAGATTTGTTTTTAAAAATAATTTATGTATCTTTTAATATTGGTATATATTTATATATTTTATTTACACGATTCAATATATAAATCTTGATACTGTCAATTCAATTGTGAGGTGGGCGTCAAGGTGCAACTTGCTGTTAACATAAAAGAGAGATGGAATTTCAAAAGAGATATGCATATATGTATTATATGTTTAAAGTGGTGCAATATATATATATATATATATATATTGTATATAGGTATGATGAAGAGAGAAAGAATAAAGAAACATATAAAGAGGTCAGCGACCGTGCTAAACTTGCTAGACCATGAGTAGTCTCCGTATAAAATCAAACCTAAACTTGATTCTTGTATTATTGGTTATTGACATTTATTGTAAGATTTTTATACGTTATTAGTTATTACCTACTCTTTTTTATATACCTATTTTTTTTTGTTCTTTTAATTGTATAATATAAAAAGTCCTAGTAATTTTTAGTTGATGATTAACGACAGCTTTCACTTGGAAAATAACTTTAAAAGCGTTTGAAAATGAATCTTAAAATAATGGTAATTAAATAATATAATTATAAGTTGAGAAAATATCACGCAATAGAAACATCATGCATTAATACACTATTGTATTGTCGTATACATTGTAATATTTTTTTTTTTTTTATCAACATTTCGGATGATGATAGACACAATTTTTATAAATAAATGTTGTCAATTGTATCTGGTTGGTGGATAAATACATTTAACACGTCAACAAAAAATATTTATTAAGTAAATAATGTTTTATTTCTTATCAATTATCATTATTACGGGTGATAATCTTACTTATTCGAGTCATAAATCAATCTTTAAGTAGTAGAATATCTTGAAACTTATGAGTTTTTTATTGAGTTCAAAGATTCAATTAAAATTACCCACAAAAGTATAGGAATTTTTTTTTATTATATTTCAAATAACTACGACCTAAATATATAATATAGTGATGATAATTTTTAATTAACAGTTAAGTTATTTATTATCTATAATATAATAATAATAATTTGAGATTATTTTATAACACAGATAATTACTATATAAAATTTATTTTGTTCTAAATTAATACAAAAAAAAAAAAAAAAAAAAAAAAATTTCATTCTTGTAACTATTAAATTTAAACTTAAATATCACGGTGATAAATTAAATCAGTGTTTGAAACTATTAAGAAAGTAGGTAAATCACCGACTAATTAATTAAAATAAAAAGATAATTTTTATCAAAGAGTAGTGTATGAGCATTTAACGACTACTTGATACCTACCTTACTCTTATTGAGATAACAGACAAAGCGAACGACTGTTTATGGGCAAGGATGCAGCAAGAAACCATTTACAATCCGTTAGAAATACTCATCTGGATTGTATTAGTATATAACTAAGAGAATTGAAAACTACCGTATTTTTTATTTTTTTTATTTTTGTAACATCCTTTGTTACACACTCACTTCCTCCAAATTTAGTAATTTATTGTGAAAAGAATAAATATAATTCCATAATTAATATCCACAAACAAACACATAAAATATAATGGATTCACATTTTTTTTTAAATTTATTGTTTATACTTTTTTTGTTAAAAATGAAAACAATTAAATAAAATAAAAAGTTTAATACTATTTATAGCAGAAATACATCTTAACATTACATAAGAATTACTTAATAATAAATATTACACATAACAATAGTCTTTCTCAAAAAAGGAAGCACTTGTATAAAAAAAAAAAAAAGGTCAAACGTTCACCAACTACTTTTACACAAGTTAAAATTATTTATATAATTCAGTTATCTGAATGACTGATTTAGTTTTTATTAAATTTATTAACAGCAATTAACTATACCTAATAAAGTTAAGAGTTAAATGATTGACTGTATCATAAACTAACACGTCTTATTAATCAAATGAAAGGTTTTTATTTTTTTTTTTTTTACGTACACAACCCAAGATTGAAGATCAAAATTACTGCTTAGTCATCAAACTTGTATATCAATGATCTCCATATTTTTTTTCTACTATTACTACTACTCCTTTTTCTTCTTCTTCTTCTTCTTCTTCTTCTTCTTCTTCTTCTTCTTCTTCTTCTTATATTCCAGTTATGAGAAGACACTTGATGATTTAATTCTCACGTTTCACTTTATACCACTCTTGACAATGAGTAAAAGAAAGCATCGACCTCTTTATTTTATTTTTTTCTCATTATATATTTTAATAGCACACATTATTCAAATTATTTTATGAATTATTAATATTATTATTATACTATATTACACCAGAAAATAATACATAGTGCATTTATGAGTGGTCAATTATTATTATTTTTTGTGTGCGATGAGTGATGATTAGGTGATTTCTTGTTACTTATTGTTATTTGTTATTTACATAATTTTAAACTAAATTCATTAAACTATAAATAATACTAGAATGCATGATCTAGTTGTAATAGTGCAGACACATTACCGGTTTGGCATTAATATCGACAGGTAAGAAAAACTTGTTGTTGTCATAAAATGTTATGATAAATTTTCTGTTGGCTGTTAGTACGAAAAAAATTATTTAACGGAGAAGAAACTGTCTTATCATTTACATCCGTTCTAACATTTAACAGATATACACTAACTTTGTTTGTATTATATTACATAGTATGTCTTAGCCATTCATAAATACATATATATATATATATATATATATATATATTTTTTTTTTTTTTCTCTGATGATTTGTCACAGCGTATTTTTTTTACCTATTTAGTCAGATAAAATAATCTTAATTTGTTAAGTATATATAAAATTAAAAATAAATGAATGTATTATGTGTATATCCTTGAAGTAATGTCATTCACATTCCATCGATCGACATTTCCTGGCCTGGCAAGAATGCAAGCCAGCAGCAAGAGCACTGCAGTACATTACACTACAGTACCGTACATATACAGTAATACCAGTAATACCATTGGAGAACCGCTACGCATACCTGAAAAGAACGCCCCAGGGTTACCTCGTGAGCACTAAGTCGCGGGAGTCGATGAGAGATTGTTTATCGCATGACTGGATATCGGATTAAAGAATTACAATAGAAATATTCCTACTGCTGTTGTTGTTGTTTTTGTTGTTATTGTTGCTGCTGCTGTTGATTAAGGATAAAACAACAGTACTCCAATCTATATATATGATATACCTTACTATCAATACAATTGACAATAGCTTCTTGTGTACTTATTATATGTTTTTATTATTTTATTATATTTGGTATAAAAAAAAAACGGTATTCGGTTCGATGACTTTCATTGCAGTAATACATAAAACAACAACAAGTTTTGATAGTAGCAGTGACCGGCAGACCATCGAAAGAGAACGTATAACCCATATGTAGTAGAAATAGTCTCTCTTGAAATATACATACTGTGCTAATTTCCTTAAGAATGCACTTTTTTCTCAAGTACATACCAACGTAATGTATACGCTATTCAGTAACTATTTTAGGAAAAATCTCTATAAATAATTACCTAATGATAACAACACTATATTAGACAATTTAATAATTTTATTTTTTATGTAATATATATTTATAAATTTTAATTATTATTATGAAAAATAAAAATAATAAATACATTTTATTATTTGATTTGTTACTTGAGATGTTTATTACCAATTAAGTACCGCTATTTAACCGAGAAGACATTGATTCTTTATATTCTATACACGAGTTGTCCAGAAACGCCTTTCTCAACGTGGTCGTGTATGCAGTTCAGAGATTGTCGGTACTCGCTAGTTACTTACTGCGAAGGTCGCAATATCCAGACATACCGAGTAGAGGTAACGGATTACACTACTCTGTGTCATTTTTAATCACACTCATTTTTTTTTATTTTTTTTTTTTAACTAACGTCAGCATTTTTATTAAATACTTAATCGTGAGAATTGAAAACAAGAGAAATTTTAATTAAATTATTATAATTCATTGGAATGTTAGTATTTGATATGAAACTATATTTTTTTAAATTCAATTGTATCGATAACGATGATGCGGTCACAATAGTTGTCCCGTTTCAAAGTACAAAGCTGTTTTTTTATAATCTTTTTATTGAGAGCTTCTTATCACTTATTTACAGTCTTAAATGAAACGTAATCACTATATTTATCGATGAGTAATAATTATTTATGACACTGTTAACATTTTTACTGTAAAATACGTTACATCATTTGATAAAAACATGTTAATATCATGATATGTATATATTTTTTTTGTTTTCACCGCTAAAATGTTTAACTATTTGAAATAATTTTTTTCCATAAATATATAAAAAAATTTTTTATTGATATGGCTTCTTTAGTTGACATATACTACTTACATAATCTTTTATTACTACGTAAATTAAATAATTGAATAAAAGAGTTATAAAAATGATGGTGATATATATTTATAAAAACTGATAAATTAATTTACATAAAAGATGAAAATTTTACTCTAGTACATGATTTTACCGTAATAATATTAAATATATATAACATGTTCGAAGAATATAAATAAAATATATTTATTTAGGTTTACTCATATTGCTTGACGAGTCAATAGAAGCCTCAGTATAAGTAGAAAATGATGATAGGATTGGTAAATTTAATTGATTTTTTTTGCTCCAGGTACGATTGGAAAGTATTGGAGCAGAAGATATTGTTGATGGAAATCCTCGATTAATATTAGGATTGATATGGACAATTATTCTTAGGTTTCAAATTCAAGAAATAGAAATAGATGTTGATGAAGAGAATGAAAGTAGTGAAAAAAAATCAGCCAAAGATGCTCTATTACTTTGGTGTCAAAGAAAAACTAATGGCTATCCACATGTTAATATACAAGATTTTACAGGTATATATTCAAAAAATTTTTTATATTGATTAATGAATTATATAATAATATTAATTAATAATGTTTAGGATCTTGGAGAAGTGGTTTGGGTTTTAATGCTCTTATTCATGCTCATAGACCAGATTTGGTTAATTGGTCAGAATTACAACAAACACGACACATTGATAATCTTAATTATGCATTTGATGTTGCAAATAGTGAATTGGGTATTCCAAGACTTCTTGATGCTGAAGATGTAGATACTGCAAGACCAGATGAAAAATCAATAATGACTTATGTTGCATCTTATTATCATACATTTGCTCGAATGAAAAATGAAATAAAAAGTGGTAAAAGAATAGCAAATATTGTTGGTCAAATGATGGATGCTGATAAAATGAAAATTCATTATGAAAAATTAACAACAAATTTATTAGAATGGATAAAATTAAAAATAACAGTACTTGAAAATAGAAATTTTCCAAATTCATTAGAGGGTATTCAACGTCAATTATTGTCATTTAAACAATATCGTACTATTGAAAAACCACCAAAGTATAAAGAACGTTCTGAAATAGAAGCATTATATTTTCATATAAATACTCAACTTAAATCATTAAATCAACCGGCATTTATACCACAAGAAGGACAATTAATTCAAGATATTGAAAGAAATTGGGTTGAATTAGAACGTGCTGAGCATCGACGTGAAGTTGCATTACGTACTGAATTATTAAGACAAGAAAGATTAGAACAACTTAATTATAAATTTGAAAAAAAAAGTGTATTAAGAGAGGGTTATCTTAAAGAAATGATACAAGTATTATCAGATCCACGTTATGGTAGTAATCTTTCACAAATAGATGCAACTGTTAAAAAACATGAAGCAATAAGTGCTGATATACTTGCTCGTGAAGAACGTTTTCATGATTTAACAAATATGTCCCAAGAGCTTGTTAGAGAAAATTATCATAGTTTAGAACGTGTTAAAATACGTGAACAAGAAGTACTTGAAAGATGGAAACAATTATTAAAATTATTAGATCATCATAAATTAAATTTAACATCATTATCATCATTAATGAGTTTAATGAGAGAAATAGATACAACACTTGTTAGTATTAATGAATTAAAATTAAATTTTCAAAGTACAGATGTTGGTCCACATTTATTAGGTGTTGAAGATTTATTACAAAAGCATAGTTTACAAGAACTTCAAGTAACAGCTATTGGTGAAACACAAAGACGTATTGGTAGACAAGCTGGACAATATCTTACTAATAATGTTACATCATCATCATCATCATCATCATCATCATCACAATCACAGCCATTAAATAAAGAACAGTTACAATTATTAGATAAAAAATTAATAATATTAAATAAAACTTATAATGATTTAATTGAAAATAGTAAAGAACGTAAAATGAGATTAGAAGATGCAAGAAATTTTTATCATTTTCTACAAGATCATGAAGATGAAGAATCATGGCTTATTGAAAAACAACGTATATGTAAAACAGGTATATCAGCTAAAGATTTACGTGCTGTTATATCATTACAACAAAAACATAAATCATTGATTGATGAAATAAAAGTTAGAAAACCTAAATCTGATCAATTATGTAATGCTGGCATTAAATTAATAAATGATAATCATTCATCATCTATTGAAATAAATAATCGTATTGAATCATTAAAAGAACATTGGAAAGTACTTGATGAATTACAAGGATTAAGAAAAAAAAAACTTGATGATGCTGCTGAAGCATTTCAATATTATACAGATGCTAATGAAGCTGATTCATGGATTAATGAAAAAATGTCACTTGTTACATCAAATGATTATGGTGTTGATGAACCAAGTGCACAAGCATTATTACAAAGACATAAAGATCTTGAAGGTGAAATAAATGCATATAATGGTGATGTACAATCATTAAATATTCAAGCTGATAAACTTATTAAATCAGGTATATCAACATTACAATTATCAAATGATTCAGAGCCAGTTGCTGAATTAGAACAAGATGAATGGTCACAAGAAACACGATTAGTACCACAAGATGAATGGGTTGATGAAATAATTGAACGTATTGAAACACGTACTGTACTTGAAGATAGATTAGTACCACAAGTTAAAAGTTTATATCCATTTAATGGACAAGGTATGAATATGATTAAAAATGAAATAATGTTTTTATTAAATAAAACAAATCCTGATTGGTGGAATATTAGAAAATCAGATGGCACTGATGGTTTTGTACCAGCAAATTATGTACGTGAAATAGAACCTAAAATAATTCAAGTACAAGTTAAAAAACCTGAAAAAATTCGTATAACACAACGTGTTAAAAAAACTAAAATGGTTAATAAAATAATACCTGTTAGAAGAATAAAATCAATAAAATCAACAGTTAAACCATTAATAAATCGTAAAATAATAATAAATAATGATGATGATGATGATGATAATAATGATAATAATAATGTTGAAAAAAGGCAAAAAATAATAAATGATAGATATAATGAATTAATAATATTATCAACAAAACGTCATGCATTATTAGATGATTCTATAAGACTTTATGGTTTTTATCGTGAATGTGATGATTTTGAAAAATGGATAAAAGATAAAGAAAAAATGCTTAGATCTGATGATTCACGTGATAATGTTGAAACAGCTAAAAGAAAATATGAAAAATTTTTAACAGATCTTTCAGCTTCTGGTAAAAGAATAGAAGCTATTGATTTATCTGTTAATGAATTTATAAATCAAGGTCATAGTAAATTAGATAAAGTTAAATCACGTCAAAATCATATACATAAACTTTGGGATCATTTAAATTGGTTAAAATCACAAAAAGAAAAAAGTTTAGAAGGTGCATCAAGTGTTGAATTATTTAATCGTACTTGTGATGAAGCAAATGATTGGATGAATGAAAAAATAAATCAATTAGATACTGATGAATTAGGACCAGATTTAAAAACAGTACAAGCATTACAACGTAGACATCAAAATTTAGAACGTGAATTAGCACCTGTTGAAGAAAAAGTACGTAAAGTTAATTTATTAGCAAATAGTGTTAAAAGTTCATATCCAAATGAACATAAAAATGTTGATAAAAGATTAAATGAAATAAAATTATTATGGAATAAAGTACAATCTAAAGCTAAAGAACGTCGTTCACGTTTAGAAGATGCTGTTGGTCAACAAATATTTATAAATAGTTCGAAAAATTTAATTAATTGGGGTTATGATATACAAAATATTATTAAAATTGAAGAATCTGTTCGTGATGTTGAAACAGCTGAAAAATTTATTAAAAAATATAATGAAATAGGTGATGAAATTAAAAATCGTAAAGATGAATTTAATGAAGTACAAGATCTTGGTAAACAATTATTACAACGTAATAATAATTTAAATGATGTTAAAGAATATTTAGACAAACTTGATGGATTATATTATAATTTAATAACTAATTGGAATAATAAAGAAAATTGGTTAAATCAATGCCTTGATTTACAACAATTTAATCGTGAAGCTGATCAAATTGAAGCAACAACAAGTTCACATCAAGCATTTCTTGAATTTACAAATCTTGGTGAATCACTTGATGATGTTGAGGCATTACTTAAACAACATGAAAAATTTCAAAATACATTAATGGCTCAAGATGAACGTCTTAAAATATTTAGTGATACTGCTGATCGTTTAATATTTAAAAATCATTATGATAAAGATTATATTAATGATAAACGTAATCAAGTTATTTTACGTCGTTTAGCTGTTAAAGATGCTGCTCAATTAAGACAATCAGCATTAAAAGCATCTGAATATTATCAACAATTTTCAGCAGAAGTTGATGATTTACGTGATTGGCTTGGTGATAAAATGAAAATAGCTTCTGATGAAAATTATCGTGATTTAAATAATTTAGAACGTAAATTACAAAAACATGAAGCATTTGAACGTGAATTACGTGCTAATGAAGGACAATTACGTAATGTTAATAAAGCTGGTAAAGTTTTAATATCTCAACAAAATTATCGTTCAAATGATGTATCACAAATATTAAAAGATCTTAATAATCAATGGAATCATTTAGTTGATTTATCATTAGAAAAAGGACATAGATTACGTCAAGCTGCATCACAACATGGTTATAATAGAACAATGGAAGATGCTAGATTAAAACTTGAAGAAATTCAAACATCATTACAAAGTAAACAAGTTGGTATTGATTTAAGAAGCTGTAAAGAATTATTAAAAAAACATCAAACATTGGAAAGTGATATGTATCAATGGGAACAAAAAGTTGATGATTTAGTTGCAATGGGTCAAGAAATGGCACATGAGGGCCATTTTGATGCTAAAAATATTTTAAAAACTAGTCAAGCAACACAAAAAAAATTTCGTGATTTAAAAATACCAGCAAAAAAAAGACGTGAAGCACTTGAAGAAAGTTTACGTTTTCATAAATTTCGTTTTGAACTTGATGCTGAATTACACTGGATAAAAGATCATTTACCACAGGCATCATCAACAATGCTTGGACAAAATCTTCATCAAGCTCAAACGCTTCATAAAAAACACAAAAAATTAGAGGCTGAAATAATTGGACATCAACCAATGATTGATAAAGCATTAGCAACCGGTCAAGGACTTATTGATCAATCTCATCCAGAAAGAAAAAAAGTATGTTTTTTTTTTCGTTATTTTATTTATTATATATTATATAAAAAGGATATCTTTTTTTTTTTTTTTTTTCTCTTTATCTCTCGTTTAAAATAAAAAAATTATTGGATTTTTGTATAGTCGGTTCATCCTCAGATTACCTGGGTCTTAAGAGGTAAAGTACATACAGAGCTGCATGATACAACCAACGCGAGTGAAATAAAAATAAATTATTATTAATGCAATTGATGTTTTAATCCGTTAATCTTTGACATTTCGGATTTTAAATTTAAAAAACTATTTAGATAATTTTTATACTTACAATCCGACAGCGAAAATTTTTTTTGTTGCTATTTAATTTTATTTATTTTCAGCTTTAATGCATGTTTCCATCTATATATGTTTATCAACAGATTAAAATATTTATTGATATTAATATTTTATAGATTCAAGAACTGTGTGACGAATTAGATGACGCTTGGAAAAATTTACAAGATAAAGCTGGTGAACGAAATCGTGCATTAGATTTATCATTGAGGGCTCAAGAATTTTTCTTTGAAGCTGGTGAAGTTGAAAGTTGGTTGTGTGAAAAAAATGATGTTTTAAGTTCAACTGATTATGGTAGAGACCGTGATGCTGCCACTAAATTACTTACTAAACACAAAGTAAATATACTTTTTATTATAAATACAAAATTTGAATTATTTATGTCTAGATATATTTTTAATTTTAATTTTTATTTTTAGACTGTAGAACTCGAATTAGATTCTTACAACGGTATAGTTACGGAAATGGGTCACACAGCAGCGGCAATGGTAAATGCTAAACATCCTGACAGTAAAGCTATTGCTGGTAAACAACAAGCAATCGCACAGCAAATGCGTGCACTTCAAAGATTAGCAATAACTAGACAACAAAGATTAATGGAAAGTATGTATCGTCATGAGTATTTTCTTGAAAGTCGTGAATTGGAACAATGGATTAAAGAACAAGAACAAGCTGCTGGTTCTGAAGATTATGGTCATGATTATGAGCATTTATTAATTTTACAAGCTAAATTTAATGATTTTAAACATCGTATTGAAGCTGGATCAGAAAGATTTAATCAATGTGAAGAACTTGCTAAAAAATTAATAAATAATGAAAGTCCTTATATTCAAGATATAGAAAAACGTCAGGAACAACTTGGGTAATTTTTTTTTTTTTTTTTTTTTTCTTTATTTAATATAATAGAGGTGATGGTTTCTTTTATTTACTTATTATTATATATTTATTTTATTAATTGCATCTTTAGTTTTTGTAGAATGATTATAATAATTAATTTAGTAAATGGGTATATGGCTTTAGATTAACTTTTATAATTTAAATTTAATGAAATTTTGTATAGAGGTGATGAGGATGATCCTGTAATACAAGTACGCAAGAAACATAAACATATGTGGTGAGTTTGTATAAACTTGGTGTAGTGATACTAACAATACACATCTCCTTGCATACCTCATTAGTAATTATATAATAATTTATAAAATATAATCACACCAAATGCATGAGCATGTTGTCTATCTGCATCCTGCAACCTATCATTTAAATTATATTGTTTATATTATGATTTAAAATAAAAAATAAAAAATTTAATTAGGGAATCATGGCAACATCTATTAGGATTGATACGTCATCGTGAACAACGTTTACAAGCTGCTGGTGAAATTCATCGTTTTCATCGTGATGTTGCTGAAGCATTATCACGAATTCAAGAAAAAGAAGCAGCTCTTCCTGAAGATTTAGGACGTGATTTAAATTCTGTATTAGCACTTATTAGACGTCATGAAGGATTTGAAAATGATTTAGTCGCATTAGAAGCTCAACTTCAAGTATTAGTTGAAGATGCGGCAAGATTAAAAGTTTTATATCCAGGTAATAATGCATCTCATATTGATCAACAACAACAAATAGTATTAGCTAATTGGGAAGAATTAAAAGAAAAATCAGCAAATCGTCGTGATGAATTACAAGCAAGTTGTGATTTACAACGTTTTTTAACTCAATTACGTGATTTAATGAATTGGGCCGCTGGATTACGTGCTGGCTTATCAACAGAAGATAAAGTACGTGATGCTGCAAGTGCTCAAATACTTAAAGCTGAACACGAAGCATTAAAAGGTGAAATAGAAGCTCGAGAAGATAGTTTTAGTTCTGTTGTTGATTTTGGTCAAGTAATGATACAAAATGGGCATTATGCTATTAATGAAGTTGAAGAAAAATGTAATCAATTATTAGAAGAAAGACAAAAACTTCATACTGCTTGGCAACAAAAAAAAATTCATTTAGATCAACTTATTGATTTACATTTTTTCTTACGTGATGCTAAACAACTTGATAATTTATCAACAACTCAAGAAGCAGCATTAAGTGGTGATAATTTTGGTGTATCTGTTGAAGAAATTTATGGACAATTAAAAAAGCATAATGAATTTGAAAAATTACTTGTTACACAAGAAGAAAAATTAATATCACTTAAAGAACATGGTGATAAATTATTATCACAAAATCATTTTGATTCATTAAATGTATCTAAACGATTAGAACAAATAAAAAGTAAACGTGAAAAAATAAATATTTTATGTAATGAACGTCGTAATAAATTAGAAGCAAGTTTACTTTATGTACAATTTATTCGTGATGTTTGTGAAGCTGAATCATGGATTGATGAAAAAGAAAAAAAAATTGAATCAGAATCATTTAAAGGTCAAATATTAAGTTTAGAAGATAAAATTAAAAAATTACAAAAACATCAAGCTTTTCAAGCTGAATTAGCTGCTAATAAAAGTAGAATTGAAGAAATAAATACAAAAGGTGAAATTTTAATATCAAAAAAACATTCATCTTGTACTGAAATACGTAATCAATTAGATAAATTACAAGATAGATGGAATAAATTATTAATAATATCTAGTAATCGTGGTAGAGGTTTAGAAGAAGCACAAGATATACTTGAATTTAATAATCAAGTTGAAAAAATAGAATCATGGATACGTGATAAAGAAATGATGGTACAAGCTGGTGATACTGGTAAAGATTATGAGCATTGTTTAAGTCTTCAACGTAAATTAGATGATGTTGACAGTGATATGAGAGTTGATGATGCTAGAATAAAATCAATAAATTCATTAGCTGATAAACTTATAAAACAACAATCAAATAATAATAATAATAATAATAATAATAATAATAATAATAATAATAATAATAATAATAATAACAACAACGATGATCAATCGAATAATAAATTAATTCAACAAAGACGTGATAATGTTAATTTAAAATGGAAAAATTTACAAGGTGCATTAACAAATTATAGATCATTATTAGCTGGTGCATTAGAAATTCATTTATTTAATCGTGATATTGATGATACAAGTCAACGTGTTATTGAAAAATCATTAGCTATGAATACAACAGATATTGGTAAAGATTTAGCTGCTGTTGAACATTTACAACGTAAACAAGATACAATGGAACGTGATATGACTGCTATTGAAGGTAAATTAAATGAACATAAATTAGAAGCCAATAAATTATCATCTAAATATATAAATAATGCACCACAAATAAATGCAATGTTAAATAATCTTGAATCAAATTGGGATCAATTACAGCATTTAACAAAACAAAGACGTAATAATTTAAATAAAGCTTATACATTACATAAATTTAAATTTGATTTAAATGAAGTTGAAATATGGGTTAATGATACTATTAAACGTATGAATGAATCTGGTATACCAACAACAATATCTGAAGCTCAATCATTATTAGAACTTCATAAAGAAATAAAAGCTGAAATAGATGGACGTAAAGATATGATTAATTCACTTAATGAACATGCACTTAAATTAATTAAAATTTATCCTGATATTAAAAATAATATTTATCATTTAGAAAATATAAATAAAAATTTAGTTAATGCTTGGAATGAAAGACATGATAAATTAATAAAATCATATCATTTACAACAATTTAAAGAACAAGCTGATCAAGCAGATAGTTGGTTATCAACAAAAGAAGCATTTTTAAATAATGATGATCTTGGTGAATCATTATCTGGAGTTGAAACATTAATACGTAAACACAATGAATTTGATAAAATGTTAACATCACAATTAGGACGTATTAATGAATTGGAATTATTTTCAAATGAAATACTTGAAAATTATAATAATAAAAATAATAATATTGATTCAACTGATTGTAATATTATTAAATCAAGATTATTATCTGTATGTACAAGACGTGATAAATTAATAAATAATGTTACAATAAGAATAAATAAATTATTAGAAAGTCGTCAATTACATAAATTTTTAATAAATATATATGAAGTTGAAGGTTGGTTACATCAAAAACAACAAGTTGCTGGTGATGAAAATTATCGTGATTCAACAAATTTACAAAGTAAAATACAAAAACATTTAGCATTTGAAAGTGAATTAGTTGCTAATCGTGGTCGTATTAATGATATTATTAATGAAGGTGAAAATTTAATAAATAATAATCATTATGCAACAAAAGAAATAAAAGATCGTTTAGAAGATTTAGAATCACAATGGAGAATATTACAAGAAACAAGTGAATTAAAAAAAAATCGTTTAAATGATGCATATCAGGCATTATTATTTAATCGTACATTAGATGAATTTGAAGCATGGATGGATGATATTGAAACCCAATTGCAATCAGAGGATCATGGTAAAGATTTATCAAGTATTGCTAATTTATTAAAACGTCATAATAATTTAGAAAATGATGTACTCGGTCATAATGAAGCATGTGAATCTATTAAAGATACTGCTTTAAATTTTAATAAAACAAAACATTTTATGTCTGATGAAATAAATGAAAGAGCTAAAAATTGTATTAATAGATATAATAGTTTACAAGAACCTATTCAAATACGTCGTGATAATTTAGAAGATGCTAAATTATTACATCAATTTTTACGTGATATTGAAGATGAATTAAATTGGTTAATTGAAAAAGAACAATTAGCTTGTAATAATGATTTAGGTAATTCATTAATAAATGTACAAAGATTACAAAAAAAACATCAATCACTTGAAGCTGAAATAATATCACGTGAACCAGTTGTTTCATCATTATCAGTACGTGCTGGTAATATGATAAGAAATGGTCATTTTGCATCTGATAAAATAGAATCATCAATTCAAGAATTACAAAAAAAATTAATAAATATAAAAGATATTTCAAGTGTTAGAAAATTACGTCTTCTTGATGCTGTTGAATCACAAATGTTTTATACTGAAGCTGGTGAAGCTGAACAATGGATTAAAGAAAAATATCATAAAATAACATCAAATGATTATGGTAAAGATGAAGATTCTGTTGAATTTTTATTAAAAAAATTACAAGGTATTGAACGTGATTTATCATCATTTGAATCAATAATTGATAATTTAAATAAATTATCACAAGGATTAATAAATCGTAATCATTTTGATAGTAAAAATATACAACAAAAACAATTATATATTATTGATAAATTTACCGAATTAAAAAAATTACGTGATTTTAGATTAAAAAGATTAATTGAAAGTAAAAAATTATATCAATTTATACGTCAAGCTGATGAAGTTATTGAATGGATATGTGATCAAACAACAATTGCTGCATCTGAAGATTATGGACGTGATGTTGAACATGTTGAATTATTAATTCAAATATTTGATAATTTTTTATCTGGTTTAACAGCAAGTGAAAGTCGTGTATTTATGATTATTGATGCTGGTGAAAAATTAATAAATGATAATAATAATACTGATAATACTGATAAAATAAATAATAAAATATATGAAACAAAACAACAATGGGATGATTTAAAAGAATTAGCACATGCAAGACAAGAAGCATTAGCTGGTGCTAAACAAGTACATATGTTTGATAGAACAGCTGATGAAACAATATCATGGATACAAGAAAAAGATGCTAGTTTAAGTGCTGATGGTTATGGACATGATCTTGAAACAATTCAAGCTCTTGTACGTAAACATAAAGCTTTTGAAACAGATTTAGCTGCTGTTAAAGAACAAGTTGAATCTGTTATTGCTGAAGCATCAAGACTTGCTGAATTATTTCCTGATGCACGTGAGCATATTGCTGTTAAACATGAAGAAGTTGATGAAAATTGGAATGAATTATTAAATAAAGCTGAACAACGACAATATAAATTAACTCAAGCTGAACAATTAGAAGCATATTTTGATGAATATAGAGATTTAACATTTTGGATAAATGAAATGATTGCTAAAGTAACAGCACCAGAATTAGCGCGTGATGTACCTGGTGCTGAAATATTAATATCACGACATAATGAATATAAAGTTGAAATAGATTCAAGACAAGATGAATTTTATAATTTTAATAAAACTGGCAATACTTTAATACAACAGGGTCACTTTTTATCTAAAGAAATAAAAGATAAAATAACAATTCTTGATAATAAAAAAAAAATATTAATAGATACATGGGATAAACGTAAATTAATATATGAACAAAATTATGATACTCAAATATTTAAACGTGAAGCTGAAACACTTGAAAATTGGTTAATAACTCGTGAGCCAATGCTTAATGATAATAATTTTGGCGATACAATACCACAAGTTGAAGATTTAATTAGAAAACATGAAGATTTTGAAAAAACAATAGAAGCACAAGAAGATAAATTTAAAGCTCTTAAACGTATAACAATGTTAGAACGTTTATTTCAAAAACAACAACAAGATGAATTACAAGCACGTCAAGCTGAAAAAGAACGTATTGAACGTTTACGTATTGAAGAACGTAAGAAAAAAGAAGTACAACGTATTACTGAAGAACGTAAACGTGAAGAAGAACGTCGTAAATTAGATAATAATAATTCATCTCATGATATTATAAATATTAATGGTAATACTGATCATCATCATCATCATCATCATCATCATCATCATCATAGTGAATCTATTAATCGTTTAGCACCATTAAAAACTACTCAAGAATCAACATCATCAGCAGTAGCAGTAGCAGCACCATCACCATCAGGAAATTCATCAAAATCACATGGTATTTCTCATGTATTTGGTGATCGTTTAAAACGTACAACAGTAGATATAAAACGTGCTGAAAGTATGAAAATTGATAGTAAAAAACCTAAACGAACACCAAGTTTTACAACAAGACGACGTACTCAAAGTTTCCGTAAGCATCAACGTATGGAAAATATGGATCCTTTGAGTCCTGTTGAAATTCAAGGTATACTTGAACGTAAACACGAATTACAAAGTGGTGGTAAAAAAGCTGCTGTACGTTCATGGAAACAATATTTTACAGTACTTTGTGGACAATTATTGTGTTTCTTTAAAGATTATAATGATTTTTCATTAAGTAAAGCTGCTACTGCACCAATAACAATTTATAATGCTATTTGTGAAAAAGCTGATGATTACACAAAACGTAAAAATGTATTTAGACTTAAATGTACAGATGGATCTGAATTTTTATTCCTTGCTGCTAATCAACAAGAAATGGAAGATTGGGTTAATAAAATATCATTTCATGCTAAATTACCACCTAGTATGCAATTGTTGAAATATGATGAATCACAAAAAGATGATGATTTAGATTTAAATAGATTAAAAACTATAACACCAGATATTACTGGTGATGATAATGCATCAACTGGAAGTAGTCATGTATCAACTCCTGAATTTGAACGTAAAAATTCAGTAATACGTCGAGACATATCTCAAGATACTCAAAATACTCAAAATACGATTAATTTATCTAGCAATGTTCAAGTTGAATTTTTACAAAAACATCGACAAGCTCAACAAAGTCGTGCTAATACAAGAAATAGTACAGAATTTATAGCTGCTGAATCACAAACACAAACTGAATTTTTACAAAAACATAAACAACAACAACAACAAAATTTATTAGCTCAACAGCAACAACAATTAATTCATCATGAACAATTGTCAAGTCAAAGAGATCAATATCAAGCTACACAAAATGATCGTCCACCTGTTCCACCTAGAGGTGCACCACCACCAATTCCCGTTAGATCACCAAGTTCTGAAAATGTTACACCATTGAGACGTAATGGTAATAATAATAATAATAATAATAATAATAATAATAATAATAATAATAATAATAATAATAATAATAATAATAATAATATTCATTTATTTTCATCATAACTATTATTATTAACTTTATAATATTTATTTTATTTAAAGATGTTGAACAGTATGTACCATCAACAAGACCACAATCTTATCAACAAAGAACCTCATCTCTGAACCAAAATGGATCAGAACAATATGCTAATGATAGCACAACATGGCACAGACAGAGCATGGATTTTACTTCATCACCACAAGGTATATAAAATATAATACAACTTTCTTCTTTTTTTAATTTTAATAATTCATTTTTTATTCAACGATGATTGGTAAATATAAAATTTTTAAAATTGAAAATTTTGTAGAAGTAGCACCTCCTTTACCATCAACTGCACCACCAATCAACATAGATAAACAGAGTATTCAAGATCCTGGTCAGTTTAAAAAACTTGAACGTGTGTTTATACAATAGCATGCCTGTGTCGCATGAAAATTTTTTTCACTTGATCATATTATCGACTCTGCATATTTTATTACATAATTTTTTTAATTTTTTTAATTATTTTTAGTTTAGCATGCATCAACAATTAAATTTATCGTCTGTGTCACATAAAAAAAAAATTCCATTAATTTTTTATTTGATTAAACTCGTCCGATTGACATTCATTAAAATTTTTTATGATTATTATTGTTTCAGCTTATGGAAATACAACAGTCAATATGAGACAGGTAATTTAAATTATTTATTTAAGTATTGAAATACTCTACAATGTAATTATTTATATATTTATTTTGTTTGTTTAGGGCGGACAACAGACGACAAATTCGTTTACTGGTAGACCAACATCGTTACCACCTTATGTTGCACCACCCCCAGCTATCGTATCACCTAGTACACCAACACTGTCAGTAGTTGATGGCAGACGAGCATCTGAGAGTGGTTCAGAAAGTGAACAAAGCTCTGGTGGTTCTCGTAAAGAACGAGATTACAAACGCAGTTCTGTATTGAGTAACTTTTTCGGTAGAAGAAAAAAGCCATCACAATCCTAGCATCTTCTAGAAAAACAATATTTTTTATAAAAAATAAAAAAAAATAAAAAAAAAAAAAAGACACATAGTTTATATAGTTGGTGAGCATATTTATTTAGAATACATATAAAAATATTTTTAATAATTTATTATCGCTAAAGTAGATTCAATAACAAAGCAAAAATCACTTATTTTTATGATTACAGAGTGTGATGATAAATCAAGATTCAATTTTTATGTTATTTCATTTTTTGTAGTATATAGATAAAAATTTTGATAAACTTTACGTAATTTTAAAAGTAATCATTGAAATTATAAAAACACAATAATCGAATTTTAGTTTTTTTTTTCTTTTTATTATATTATCAACATTGTATTAATTATACTTGTAAAATCAAATTCCCAAGAATATGAATTCAATGGAAATACTACTATTATAACTTTAGCTTGAAATGTACCTGACTCTCTCTCAATCAGTGTCAGTTGAATTAAGCAAAGAAGAAAAATTATTATTACTTTTTGGTTTTTTTTTTACTATTCTGTAGATGTCATTATATAAATATAATATCTATACATATGTTAAAAATATTCACAGAATATTTATATATATATATATATATATATATATATATTAAAAAAAAAAAAAATAAATAATTGATAAATATATTGTTAAGAACAGCTATATATTCTGAACCAATGAGCAACTTGTATCTTATCAAAACATTTTTATAATTTTAGAAAATAAAATTTTTATTTTTTTTTTCGTTTATTGAAATAATGTACTTTATAGCACTATCAGATATGTAATAAATTGCTATTTGTACGTATTTTGAGATAATAAAAAATTGTAAAATATTTATCAAATTTGAAAAATATAACATAATAAATAAATAAAGAATAGTTGTTATTATTTTTTAACTTTTTATCATAATCATAATAAAATTTTAATACATATTATTGATAAGCTTAATCTTACCATTTGTTTATCTATTTTATTTAGTTTTATACATAATATTGTTATAATAATAGTTAACAAGATTTAATAACTTAATTATTTTTTTTAAATTCATGTCACACATCTTTTCATATATCCCAGACAATGAAATGGTTTGCAGCAATTTTCTTCAACATCGCACTTTAAGTGAAAAAAAAAAATTAATCGAAAAAGTTATGAAAAATGTAATTCAATAGTCATTAGATTATTTAAATAATTACTTACGAACTCTCCGATGACTGCACATTTTTTAGTTGCTGCTGCAACCATCATTATTGATAATAATCCAATAATCATAATCAAAATAATTTTTTTAAACATGATTGAAAGATAATAATTATGTAATTAAATCTATAAATAATATGAATTTTATTGAATATTATTAAACATTAGTTAATTTAAAAAAAAAGAAACTTTACCTTAATATTTATTTTTGTGCTGAAAAAACTGATTGTAAAATACTAAAAATTTCTTACATTTATACATTTGATTAGCATTTATCAATTTGTAATCTAGTATTATCTGATTTTATTTATTTATCGATAAAATAAACTTGTACAATGTTTATTAAACTTATCATTATTTTCTTTTTACGAAAATAAAAATAAAAATTAAGTTATATTATATTTTCTTAAACCTTATCCATAATCAAGATATATCGACTAAATGACGAGATATTATTTTTAAATTTATATCATAAAAACTGTTTTACATAATTGTAGTATGTATCCACAAGTAAAAAAAAAATATATATATATATATATATATATATTGAAGAATATAATATTTCCATACTTTTATCGATATGAGCAGGTTCTACTGTTATGTCCTAAAAATATGATAAAGTTATTTTTTAAAAAATTATCAAGTAAATAATTTTTTTTATTATACCTTGACCACCACATATCCCACATGAGTAGCTTCTTCTGCCGCTACCAGATGAAGATAACGATGGTAATGGTCGTGGTGAGAAGGATGAAAATGATGGAGTAGGAGATGAATTATTTAGTGAACAAGTTCTTCTATTATGACCTTGAAAAATTTTAAATTATTTATAATAATAGAAATAATTAATACAATATACATAGATAATGTACTAAGTGAAGATACTTTTACCTTGACCACCACATAGCCCACAATGATAAAAGCTGTTGAACTGATGTTGATGGGGAGTACTCATTTGGTGAAACTTCCCGAGAACTTGATGACAAAACATTATTAAATACACAACTAGTTCTATTATGTCCTAAAAAAAAATTTTATTTATGACATATTTTAATATTTAAATTATTTATCATAGTGATATTTGTAAATGAAAATAATTAATGAATAATTATACACCTTCTTTTCCGCAGTTTCCGCAAGTATAAGTCCTTTTTGGAGTAGAGGTAGCAATCGCTACAGGTCCATTTTCCGGGCATGTCGTTCGATTATGCCCTGAATAAAATGTAAATCTTCTATTACATATTTATATTTATTAATTATTTTAGATTTATATTTTTATAATAGAACCTGATTTTCCACATATACCACACGTATACGACCTCTTGGGGCTTTTAGGTATTTCTGAAGATGTTAAAGTGGACGCAGGAGTACTTTTGCTACTATTTTGAGGACATGTAGTCTTATTATGTCCTATAATATAATTTAAATAACGGATTAAAATTAATCAACCGTATGTAAAATTATAATAAATAATGACCTTCATCACCGCACACTCCGCATTTGTATGTTCTTTTAGACGGCGTAGTTAGATTAGCCGATGATTCGGCAGCAGCAGAAGATGATTTTAGTTGGCAAGTTCTCTTATTATGGCCTAAATAATTTATATAATTAATTAAACATTTATTATTGATATTATAATAATAAATTAATACCTTCTAGACCGCAAACACTACAAGTGTACCGTCTTTTAGGTTCGTCTGATGTTGAAGCTATCGTAGACTTATTTTTAGAATGAGTTGTCTTCTTGTCTCCTATAATTTAAAATAAATTCATCTTTTAGCTTATACTTCATTATATAATGATTAATCTGGATTTTTTTTTTAAATTTAATTTACCTTTAAGTAGCGATTGTAAATATTTTCTGTCATCCTCGTTTGAATGCGACGAATTATTTTCATTCTGATTAAATGGTTCTGAAAACAAGTACATTGTTTCTGTATCGTTATTTTTAGATTTGTATTCTTCTCTATTTAACAAATCATAGAGTAGATTTTTTGAAACTGCTTGAGGAACGGTTTCATTAAATCCTGAATCATCATAATTATTTTTTTCATTCTCATTTTCTGTCAATGAAACGTAAGCATTTAAATTTTTAGCATTTTCTATTTTATTATTGTTTTCAAACTTGTCATTAGTAATTTCTTTATCTTCTTCTTCTTCATCTTCAGCTTCATTTTCATCTTCTTCTTCATCTGTTTCTTCATCAGATGATTCATTTTCTTCGGAATATTTCAGTATCTCTATTCCAAGATGCGTAACATCGGGAAGTTTATCTTTCGATAAAATCTCAAGCTTAAATTTTTTAAAATTTGTAGGTAAAATACTAACAAGTACATTGCTGAGTATGAATTTATTTTTATATAAATCAACTCCACAATCATACAATTTATCGAGTATATCGTAAAAATTTATCAAAGCAGGTTTTATATCTACATTGTCCGGCATCTGAGAAAGTGCAAACAATTCTTCAAAGAGATTGATTTTATTCAATTTACTTTTACTACCAAAAACTGTTTTTATTTTTTTCCAAGTATCACTAGCTGATAAATTCGGATCTAAATTAAGTTTTTTAAGTATTGATTCGGTAATAAATAGAGTAATAGTAGATTTAGCATAATTATTTTTTTTCTCCCATACCGCTAAATCATTTTCTTCGTTCCTTGAAGGTTTTAATACAAAATCCCCATCTATGTACTTCCAAAAATCAGTTTTTATCAAATAATCCTTAACTTTTATCTTCCATGTATCGTAGTTATCTTCAGTTAATAGATCGATTTCGAATCCATTGTCAAGTAACTGGGTGTGGCCCATTTTTTTAAACCGAATTAACGATTTTAAAAAATTTATTATACAATATTTTTGATCGAAAGTCGAATAGAAGAACAATATTTTATATGTACTTTCGATAGAAAAAAATGATATTAAGTGATAAATAATCGAAATATTACACAACTAATGTAGTTTAACAACCAACAAGACCAAAAGAGCACGACTGTACGCTTCACATTTGTTACACTACCACTAGAAAAACCGCTAAAAAACAACAAACATATCTGAAGTTGCTGAACAGACGATGACATCATGCTTCCGTAGCATATATTATTTTAAAAAAACACCTCACAATGTTGATAATACATAATATCAGAATATAAATAAAAAAAAAAAAAAAACCGTTCATAAAGCACACTCAGCGCTTTCGCACTTGAGATGTGCAAAAAAAACTGCTATTGTCAGTAAATTAATAAATTAAAAAGTGAATACAATAAAAATTTAATAATCAAGATTTTTTTATGTATTATTACATGATTGTAACATTATTTCAACATTTCAATTTTCAACACAAAATAAAATATTCAATTAAAGATAGGGAAAAGATTTTTTATTATTTTTTTTTTTTTAATAAAAAATACTCAATCTATGAAAAAAGCGCAAATAAATTTAAAATATATAAGTTATTTATACGCATGCGAATCGATAAGCACGATTCATATTTCATTTGTTTTTCATTCTCTTGTTTATAATTTTTTTCTTTTCATTCTTTAACAATCAAATTATATTACTTACAGTGTAGTTGTCTGTGTCTGTTGGTCATTTTTTAACCGATTAAAAATAATCCCAGTAAATTTATTAAAGATTCAATAATTTGATGAAACTATAAGATTTTTAGTTTTTTAAAAATGAGCGGTAAGATTTAAAAAAATTAAAATTTTATTTTATACTAACACTTAATAAGCTTTTGTAGATTATTTTAAAAAAACAAATGAGTTTATTCGTCGTATTTGTTCTATGAATGCAAAAACACCGAGAGATACATCTTTGAATGATGATGAAATCCTTATTAGACGGACTCTTGAGTATTTTTCATACTCGGAGCTTCCAACAATAGGGTTTTTAAAAAAAAGTTCAGACAGAGCGATTGAGTTGATAAATAAAGGCAATGAAGCTTTTAGAAAATCACCCCAGTCTATGTCGACAGTTGAAATATATACAGAAGCTCTTGCAAATGTACCAGATTCAAATAATGAATTACTGGCGCGATGTTACGCTAATCGATCAGCAGTACTTTATAACTGCAAATTTTATAAAGATTCATTGAAAGACATTGACAAAGCTTTGGAGATAGGATACCCTGACCATCTGAAATCAAAATTATACGCCCGTCGCGCTAAAAATTTATCCTCAATAGATCCAAAGATGCACAAAGAAATAAAAAAAGCTGTTGTCAGTGCTCAGTACTGGATGGATAAAATTGACAATGATGCTGATAAAAACAAGATCCAAAACTCTTTGGATGATCTTAAAAAAAATCCTGAAAAAGCTTACATTAATTATGACACTGATTTAAATGTACCCGCGATACCTCTGGATAATGATAAAATACTACGAGCTTCAAGTGCCATCGCTTTTAAATATTCTGAGAAATTTGGCAGACATATCGTCGCAACTAGAGACATTGAAGCTGGTGAATCGCTTAGCATGCAAAAAATTTATGCGTCAACTCTTCTGTCAGATTGCTGTTATACACGTTGTTGGAACTGCTCAAAACAAGCTCGCTCCAGTGTACCATGTCCGAAATGTACTAGTGTAATATTTTGCGATGAAATTTGTCGTGACTCTGCTTGGAATGAGTACCATGACATTGAGTGCAAAGTTATTTCCGCAATGCCTGTTAAATCAATTACTAATATAGATATCATAGGATTGAGAGTTACTATAAAAGCCTACAAGGAAGTTGCTGATTTATCTTTACTTAGAAAAAATTTAAAAGAAATTGATTCTCTGACTGGTAAATTAATAAATAAATAAATTTTTATTAATAATTATTTATTTTATTATATTTTTAAATTACTTTAGATCCAATCACTCGAGGCTTTACTGGAAGTACTTTCGATGAAACAAAGTATGCGAGTGTTTATACATTACATCGACGATTAAGTACACCGGAAGAAAGATCGATCTACTGTGTAAAATCTGCTTACATTCTTCAATATTTCGCAGCAGTAACAGAAATTTTAGGAGGTAAAAAGTTTAATAATTATCAAGATTTTGTTAATGATGAGTTGGCTGTTTTTTTGGGAGCATTACTTTTTATAAATATGGTGATAACAACACAAAATGCTATCAAGGTAGGATTTTTAATTTAAATAATTAATATTTTATTTATTGATTTATTGTTTATATTTATTACAGACATTGTTTATGAATCGTCCAGATGGTTACGAAGAGTGTTGCTACATACTGATGCCACTAGTTTGTCTCTACAATCATAGCTGTGATGAAAATGTAATAGCTTGTGTTGATCGTGACATCAGTACCGTATGTGCTGTTGATATGATCAAAAAAGGTCAACAATTATTCATTAATTATGGGCAGCCATATTTAAATTCTCCGACAATTTCAAGAAGACAACACTTGAAAAATTATTTTGACTTTACGTGTGAATGCAACGCCTGTGTACGTAATTGGGGTCCTGGTAAAAAGTTTCCGTCTTATCGCGATCTATCGATACCTCGTGAAATAAAAAATAATCTTGCTGGTATTGAAATGAAAATTATACAGCTAGCAATCAATCAGAAGATATTTATCCATCATAATGTCCAATATAAATTTCGTAACTTTTATAAAACATTAGAAAAAATTTTAATAACTGGATTAAATACTTACGGTAAGTGTACTGACCAAGTGTCTTATCAAGTCAAAGACTGGAAACTTTTGCTTATTCGTTTGTATTCTAAATCCAATGATATTATTTATAATCCAAACTTTTGTTTTATGTTTTAAATTATACTCAACTCGACTCTCATGATTTTATAATTACAGAGTTAAATAAAAATTAACACAATCCACAATTTGAAATAATTATTTTTTTTTTAGGTTTACCAATTTTAGTTCCACATGCTTCGATCTTTAAAAAAAAATTCATTCAATATTTTATCCTAATTTTTGCTGTTACAGAAATTACTTGATTAATTACTTTGTATATATTTGAAAAACCGTTGACAACTTTTCCAAAAACAACGGATTTATTATCCAACACTTGTAACTTTTTAAAAGTTAAATTAAACTTTGAATTATTTTTACTCTTATCAGTATCATACAAAGTTGAAACAACTCCTGGGCCATCATGTTTAATTTTGAAATTTTCATTATCAAAGTCATCGTAAATTGAGGCGCCTCCGCTACCATTTAATTCAGTTACGTCACCTCCCTGACACAAATATCCGTAAATAATTATGTGAAACGGTGTCTTTTTATAAGATAATCCATCTCTTGTTCCCAAACAATATGCCAAAAAATTACCGCACGTTTTAGGAACAACGTCATTGTACAATTCTATTATTATTTTTCCCAAAATTAATTTTGATTCTTCTAATTGCAGCTCAAAGTAACAATGCGGCCGCTGTTTTAAATTTTTTATAACATTTATCAACTCAGTTGAAGTTTTTAAATTCTCAGCCATCAAACATTTTGTAATACTTAAAAAAAATAAAAAACAAAACAAAACAAAATAAATATCAAATTGTTACTAATTATTCAATAAACTTACATTTTATATAACTTTGATTTATTTTTACGTTTTTTATTGTCAACTATTTTATTCCGGTTATAAATTTTTTCAAGCCGATCGTATATTTCTTTATTCTGTTCATCTATTTTAAAATACTCTTGTCTCTTAGTTTCATATCTATTATCAAGTTCATCTTTTTCAGAAACTTCTCTCCAACAATCTACTCTGCCCTACAAATAAATCCATAATTATCTACTTTAAATAATAAAAAATTATTACAAACTTTTGTCTGAGAAATGACGTTAAGTTTTTTCAACAACTCAAAATTTTCTCTGTTAATCTCAAAAACTCTTCTGGCTTCAGCTTCAAGAACTTGCGGCTTATAAACATCTTCCAACCTTAATTTAATCGGTTTACTATCAATCGTCGCTTTGATATGATCATAATTCATTTTCACAAATAATTTTTTTTTAATTTTACACCTTTTTTTTTTATTCAACTATCGGTAAATTAAATTCATCAGTCGCTTGTTTTTCAAATTTAAATATATTTTATTTTACTTTCCACTGACATTTAATTAATACTCAAATAAATTGTTTGTTCTGTACTTTTATTATCTTGTATAATCACAATTACAATTCGTATGGAAGAGTATAACATCAATAAAATATTATTGTAATTTTATTTATTGGCGACAGTCATTAAATATCGTTAGAACTGTTATATAATATATATTTATATATTATTAATACAATTGACATTGTTTATTTAAAATACGTTGTAACAGCAATAATAAGCAATACTATTATTTTTATTGACGGAAGATATACGTACTTAACAGTAGTATTTATTAAACTCTCAATACTTTAATTGGATCAATATTAAAATAAAGCTTCAAGAATTTACATTACATAAATATATATAACATTGTGCGCACTACTTAAATCCAATTTAAAATTCTTTAGATCAAAAATTCGCTAGTATAAAAAAAAAAAAAAATACAATATAATAATAATAATAAAAAAATAAGAAGAATTGACTAGTTAAAAAATTTCTAAACAATATAAAATATACCAATGACTGTATAAAAAAATATCAAGCGGCAAAAAAATATACATTTAAGATAACAAATGTTATCACAATAATAATTAATTAAAATTCGACTAATATAACTATATTGTCTTAGCTAGTTCTCTTGAAGAACATTTTAATATCTATTATTGTCAATCACTGAGTTACAGGCAGAATACATTTGAGTATGGCAGTATAATATTGATAATTATTGTCTAATTTAGACCAAGAAGACGTTCCGCAACACCGAGGTAATAAACTGTTTGTGCGATACCAAACAGTGGGGCTATTACAATCATCCTACAAGCACCCCCTTTGAAGAATGCTGTTGGACCCTCATTCTTTAAAGTTTTTCTGAAATTATAAATTTATTTATTATTTATTAAATATAATATAATTAATAAGAGGTACGAGAAATGTTTATTTTACCCTATGCAATCTAAAACTCCATTGTAAGTCGGTTCACCAGGAGCTTTATTGATAGCTTGCAATCGAGTTTTTATAACATCGAATGGATTAACTAATAATGCTGCAGTTGAACCAGCAGCGCAACCAGACAAAAATGAGCACCAGAATACGGCTAAATAAATTTTATTAATTTAATTTTTTTTTTAATTATTATTATTATTAATTATTAATTATTGAATTGATAATTACATGATCCATCTTCGCGCTTAGGTCCAAGACTATTTAATCGAGCGAAAAGTGGAAAGTAAATAACTGAAAATGTAACATCTCTCAAAGCAGTAGCACCTGTTCCTTGATAGAGTCCTAGAATACCTTTTTTCTTTAATAAAGCTTGTGTTAATGACAGAGCTGATACTTTTGGTACTGTTTTTCCTTCTGCAATTAAATAGTTTGATATTTAAATTACCATTAACTATTTACATAAGAGTATTTAAACTCAAGGACATATCAATTTATTGTAATTTATTGATAAAGTCGAATGCAATAAAAATAAATAAATATTATAGTAATAATACCGCTTTTTGCAGCAGCAGCAACTCTGCCAGCATCTTGCATTTGAATTTTTAATAATTCCATTGGAGTTGTTATTATTATTTGACAAGCACCAGCAGATCCACCAGCAATCATTTCACGTACCAATGGCAATGGCTCTCTATTTTAAATAAAAAAATTCTCATGATAATTAACAATAAATTAAATAAGTAAAAAAAAAAAAAAAAAAAAAAAACTACGAAATACGTGAGTTTGTTAATATCTACAATAAAATTTCAAGTTTTAATCATATCCTACACATTGGTTTTATCTGTGAGCCAATAGGAATCTGGGAATTATTTTCAAATTAATATACCTACTAGGTTTTTTTCAATAATGATGATTCAAGATTCATTATAAAGCCATTTTCTTATTGGTATTTAGTCACTGAGAAGTTGAATTGATTCCTGATGATTCGAAATTATTAATAAAAAAAAAAAAATTGATGGTATCGTAAAATAAGGAACTTAAATTTTTTTTTTAAATTATTAAATATAATAAAAAATACTTTAACGCGATTTAATTTCTAATGAAATAAATGTTTTAAAATTTATTTTAATTTATTTAAAATTCATACCCAGGTCCTGTTGATAAGTAGTGTCTGAACATGTCATTAGCAGTCAACTTGATAGCTTTCTCAGGAGTTATAAGAAGGATATTAACTCCTGATCCTTTGTACATTCCGAAGTACCCTTCAGCATGATATGTTTTTTTGAAGCAATCCAGCCTACATTATTTTTTTAAATTATTTATTAATTTATGACCTATCAGAGTAAACTAAGTCTCCAGCTAGACTAACCGGACACCGAGTACTTTACTCTAATTTAAATAAGTAATTAAAACTTACATAGAAGAATACATTTTTTGTCCATCAGGGCCAATAACTTGATTTTGCAATCTCGTTTTAACCAAATCCAGTGGAAATACAACAGACACTCCAATAATACCAGCAATTCCTCCGTTTATTATTTTCGGTACCAATTTGAATTGTTGTCCCGCTTTAGCTTGTTCTTTAGCCATTATTTTTTATTTTAATCCTCAAAATTTCTAAAACCAAAAATTTAAACATTAAAATATAAATTAAAAATCAAAATTTAAGTTATAAAAATAAATTAAAAATTACCGATAGCACAAAAATTACTATATATATATATATATATTAATTTAAATAAATGTAACTAATCGATATGTCAGCGATTGCAAATTGTACGTATTCAAAAATAATTTATCATAATATTAAGATATTATATAAAATAATAATTAATTTACGTAATAAATCCTTGACCAAAAAGATAACCAGTAAATATATACACCTTTTATTAAATTTTTTGCAAAATTATATATATATATATTTTTTTTTTTATATATTATATTACTTATATCACTAAACGTCATTAAAATATAAACGCAAACGCATTGACATTGATGAAAAAAATATAAAATATATCAGGGTAACAAAATATTAGAGATGTCAAGAAGAAATAAATATCACTGCCATCTGTTGACATTTGCACTTAAGGTGACTTGCTGAGACAATTACCATCAGAATTACCAATTGATGCCTCTGTGAATAAAAATATTAGTTAATATTTTTTTTATTATATACAAGTCTAATGACTCAATGACGCTTATTCTCTTATTCTGTGTTGAATACCATTTTTTTTTATTTAAATTTATTTTTTAGTGATTTCTTGCTTACCTACATATACTATGTAAGTACTATAGGTATAGTATGTGTATGTGTATGTTGGTATATAATGTACTATTGTGTTATGGAGAAATAATGAGTTTGTAATAAAAGGATTGTAATCCTCTGTTCATAAAAAAAATTTAATTATAAACAGTACAATAAAATATTGACATTTTTAAAAAGTGGTGATTATGTATTATAATTAAATTATTTATTTATAATAAATAAGTTAAAATTTATTATTTAAGATTATTTATAAACTTTCTACCCCTTGAGGGTCATTGTTCTCAGATATAAATTGCATTGAATAATAAAACAATAAAATGGTTTTGACTAGACGAGCAACCCACGCCGGAAGTTGGTATACAGATTCAGGTAATTAATTATAAAATATCTGTTGATTATTGTAATTAATTTATTTAAAATTAGAGCAGAATTTTTAATTTAATTATAATTAAATTTTAATAAAAGTTTTTTTATAATAAGAAAATAATTAAAAGCTTAAAAGTATTTGTTATAAAAGTTATAAGTATAGCAAAGTTTAAATTTAATAAACTTTTGTAATTAAGTGTTTATGATGACAATAACGGACTTATAAATACTTATTTTTAGGGTATGATTTGAATAAGCAGCTGGGAGATTGGCTTAATGCTGCTGATTTATCTCATGGACCAGCTAGAGCTATTATTGCACCGTCAGTAAACTTTTTCTTAAACTTAATTAATACATTAATAAATAAATAAATAAATAAAATTTTTCAGACACGCCGGGTACAGTTACTGTGGCGGGTGCGCAGGATTCGCGTATCGTCAAATAAGTCCAGTGGTAGTGTAAGATCAAAGAGCTTTTAAAACTAACAAATGATAACAAAATATCAACAACAACAAAAATTATAATTATTTAAATATTTAGACGCAGAATATTTATACTCGGTCCTTCTCACCATGTAAGACTTCCTGGGTGTGCTCTGTCATCAGCTTCTATCTATCGCACTCCGTTGTACGACTTGACAATCGATCAACAAGGTACTAATTTATTTTATTTTTAAAAATATAAATACTCATGAATTATTTATGTCAATTGGTAATTATTATTTTTAGTTTGTCGTGAGCTAGAAGAAACCGGTCAATTTGAATGGATGGACATGAATACTGATGAAGATGAGCACAGTATTGAAATGCAATTACCATTTATTGCTAAAGTTATGGAGGAGTAAGTATTGTTACAAATTCATTTATGTTAAGTATTGTTACAAATTATATAATTTAAATAATTATTTTAGTTATAAAAATAATTTTACAATAATTCCAATACTAGTTGGATCGTTAACTCCAGACAAAGAATCTGTTTACGGTAAATTATTGGCGCCGTATATTGCAGATCCACTGAATTTGTTTGTTATATCATCAGATTTTTGTCATTGGGGACAAAGATTTAGATACACTTATTATGACCGTTCAAGTGGTCCTATTCATAGGTCCATTGAAAATCTCGATAAAATGGTAGATATATTTATATCACAATAATTATTCAATAAATAAATCATCAGTTGCATAATAATAATAACTATTTATATTTATTACAGGGTATGGATATTATTGAAACATTGAATCCTATTTCGTTCACAGAGTATTTAAAAAAATACGGCAATACTATTTGCGGAAGACATCCGATTGGTGTATTGTTACAGGTAATTTATACTCACTCAATTATTTATTTATCTATGGCAACATAAATTAATGAGTTGTTATCATTATCAGGCGATTCAAAGTTTTAAAGAAAATTGCAGTGATCAAAAAATGAACTTAAAATTTTTGAAGTACGCTCAAAGTAGCCAATGCAACAATATGACTGACAGCTCTGTCAGCTATGCAAGTGCTTCACTGGTGCTCGAGTGACGTCAAACAATTTCATCTCTTAACAAATAATATATATCTATGCTTAAGTGCAATGTGACGTTAAATAATAATAATAATAATAATAATAATAATAATAATAATAATAATAATAATAATGAGTTGAGCGCAACTGATTGTAACTTAACAAGTGATTAAACGATTTGGTGGATAGTCACGGCTTTAAAATTACTTTACTTTAAGTTACTGATACTTATATTGATTAATTGAAATTTAAATATTTAATAAAATGAGAAATTATTTATTTTTATTTTTTATTTTCCAAAGCAATTACCAAGTACTTAAATTTTAATAACAATAATAATGTTGATAAAAACAACTAAACGATTGTATCTATTTTTCCAGTAAAAAAGTTTTCTATCATTTAAATAAACGTGTACTCGTTTATTTAAAATCCCATTGTTTTTTTTTTTTTTTTTTTTTTATTAATATAAATATATTTAGTTATCTGATGCATGTGATGGGACGAGTGCTTAGGGTATTTAAATTAAACATTAACTGTGTTAAATTGAATAAATATTAAAAATAATATTTATATTTATTTTATACGTATGAGTGAAGAGAAAGAAACAATATAATTATATTTAATTGGCAGATATGTCTGTGTTTGATGCGATTCATGTGGATGATGTAAATTTAAAGATGAAGATTTATGAATGAACTGGTATACAGCTGGGTGGATCGATAGAGCATCCCCCTCAGACACGTAGTAATCAATAACGAGGGGTTAGGTAGGCGTGGAGGACACACAAATGGTACAGTCCATACAGTCCATTCAGTAGAATCCACCGTAGGCAACCGTAGGCCTGTCTATCGATTGTGTAAGTGGAGAAATTTAACTCCCACTCTAAGAACTTTTCAGCCAGGAGCGCCAGGAGTTACGAGGCTGCTTTGTGGTAGTGATGGAAGCTGCTGCTACTGCTGGAGGTGGAGGTGGAGGTGGAGATGGGGATGGAGGTAGCAGTGTTACCAGTGGCAAGGGATGCTGTAGGGATTAGATTAAAGATACTATGCCATAGTTTATTTCCAACACAAGCAAGTACTTTTGCTGGTATTGAAGCGTGGGTGGTTGTTGGGGAAGTGTCCTCATTTGGAGGTGGATGAACAGGGCTGGGACTCAAGAGAAATTTCGTCAAACTCAAATTCTCTCAAGATTGATCGGCTACTACTACTATCATTATTATTATTATTATTATTATTATTATTATTATTATTATTATTATTATTATTATTATTATTATATTTATAGTTGAATGAGACATGTGCTTTAATATTATTTTTTGTTTCTGCACATTATGATCATACATCAAAGAAAGTATATAAAAATATTATATTTTATTAAATCATTTACGAGATTAATCATACTTAAATATATCGATTAAAAGATAGGATTTAAAAATAAATATAAATTTAATAATTCATTAAATCTATTTATAGATATTTAAATAACAACTCTTTGTCTCGTGTCACGTTCTAAAACGAGATTTATTTAAGACTAGAAAGAAAGCTGATGTGATCCAGAGCTATTTCATTCATGTCGCAAAGTACGTAGCAAGCCGTCCTCATAAGCACTTGGAGAATTTACGGTATGTAAAATGTTTGAGCGGGTAAGCTTAATAGAAAACCGTCAGTTATTGATGTAACAAAATTTAAGTAGTTCTTTTAGTACCCACTGACACAGTATCACGGTGGTATTAAATGTTAAGATAATAAATATAATATTTATTTATGAAATAACAACAATAGATCGACGTAATTAATATTAAGGGTCCAGCAGACAAAAATACGTTCCTGATACGTCAAGTTAAAGCTCCTGAGACGTATGGTCTTAAGAATTGCTTTTTGCTTGTGCTTTTACTTTAGCTTCAGCTTTACTTTCTTACATACATTTATATTTATATATCTTTATAAATAGAAATAAAATGAAGAAAACATGTACGAAAACCGGCATATAATACTGAATGATATTGTGTAGTGCTTATATTCCCTGGGGTCCCTGGGGCTGACTATTTCTCACTGGAAAAACAGCTAGATGCTTCAGAAGCATCACTATAGTATAGGATACAGCCAGCTACAGCAGGGTGTTGAAGCTGTTGAAGGTCTGAGTTTATTCGGAAGAGGGTAACATTAAATGTGGGAGTAAACTTGCTATTAAAGTGAACAAGACGCAGTTGTTTCGGATTGCGGTGGAGTGAGAAGGTTGTTACCAAAACCTTCATATTATATATATATATATATATATGTACAATATATATAACAACAGAGAGATTCAAAGAGAGTACCCCGCGAGGAATGGAATGAAATGGAAGGACCGCATTGGAACAAGTGGTGGAGGCGTTGGAGGAGTCAGACTTGCGTCCTCCGATGCTAGAACGTCAGTTGGTTCATGGTTTTCGGACACGACGGACCGAGACGACAGGTGAGTTGATAAATATACACACATATATATCTTTCTCTATATATATATATATAAAGAGAGTCTTAGTTGATAGAAACTTTTCGTTCATTCAACATTTTGCCTTTCGCTATTTCTCTCGCTTTCTTATTCGTTCATCTTTACTTTCATTCACACTTGGACCATTCAATTGTCCATTAATGAACTGAAAAACTACTTTACAAATACTTTACTCAACGTTAAAATTTATTTTATTTGTTAATAAATATATTTATTCACCGATTGGTTGATGAAAAAATAAAAGATAAATTGTGGGAAAGGAGATCGATAGTCTTTAATTGAACATCGATTAGGTTTTGCTGCAGTTGATAGCACATCCGAACACACAGGAAACTAACTTGGGTAAATTTAGTTAACTTAGTCTTTGAAGAGTGATGAACAAACTCTAAAGGTCAACCGGAAGATTACTTGCCGGGCTGGCCTCTTGAAATCCCCGGGAGTTTTACTGACGTTGACACAGAAACTCATTTCAGTTTAGTTGATAGCTTTTTTACAACTTGTCACCTAATTTATTGCTGTTAATAAAATTTAAAAAATAACCATTACTCTGAGATGAAACGATATTTTATTAAATATAATTGAGAGAATTATTAAAATAGTGACCGGCCATTTTAAATAGCCCTTAATTGAGTGTAAGGTCTCGATTTAAAATTCAATTAACTTGCTGACACAAATACGGGTTTAAGTATTTAGTATTTAAAAGAGGTCATATGATAACCGATATAGCACTTGTTGCAACTGATGTTGAGATTAAACTCGCAGTATGTTAATTTAACATTGATAACGGCAGATTAATTTTTTTATTGAGTTATTCAAAGCGAGGTAGTTTTATTTTTTTATTTTAACCAGTAAATTTTGTAGAATGAAACCGTTTGTCATGATGTATATTTAAATGTCATCGTTTATTGGAGGTTTTATTTATTCGAAAGTGTACGGATGTGTGGGTGTAAGCAACAATTAACAGTAGCCGATGAAACAGTTGAAAAGATTCACAATCAGAGAGTCGGAAAACCCAAATGTGCAGAGAACAACAGGTGCCCGGAATTATGCCCACAATTGTGCTGAGAATATGATACCAAGTAAATCTCTTGTGTAAAATGAAAAGCAACGTTCACCTCAGAATATAAATGGGACAATGTGTGAACAATTGTTATGCTCTATTGCATACTGACTACTATACATTTTCATTTATACCATAATTACATTTACATATCACTCACTCATTATTTTTAATCAAATTTATTTTGCTTTCCAATAAATCATTTATTTCAATATACGTAGGGATATATATATATAGGGAAGAGATACCGTTTTTTACCACTTTAGGCCTACTTTGTTGACACTTATAAAAATTTTAATAAAATGATTTTTAAAATACGCAATGACATAATTAATTTTTTTAATTTATTCCAAGATACTTTTATTGCACTATTACAACCAAAGTTTTTATTTTTTTTATTTTTTCATTAATTAAAATAAAGTATTAAATGTCAAAAAATGGAGCAGTTGCTACAAATCCTACTTTTACACTGTAAATAAAAATAAATTTAAAAAACTTAATCAATTTTAATTGCTATTCTTATTATAAAGTAATTTATAATTTTATCACTTTTAATATTTAAATCTCGGCGCGTCGTCTTTTTTCTATTAACTAAGTTATTAAAAAAAATTATTATTTAATTTTTCAGCATTCGATTTCTTGGGTCAGATTTAAATTTATAATATAACAAAGTCTATAATGATTCAATTAAATGTTAATGTAATTTATTCTTCTTTACTCTAATGTAAAATCGATATTTATTATCAGTGTACTGCATCATCAAACTAACTTCTATACGTTCTATCTAATAATTAATTGTTGTTCGCTATCTTATACAAAACAGTATTTAATTTATCTAAACTAATTATTATTTTAATTTAAAATATTGATAAAAAATAAATAAACAAAAGTAAACTATATTTATACTAAATTGACTCTATAATTGAAATCTTTTGTATGTAAATATTTATTGTTTAAAAAAATATATACCTATAAAAATTAATTACGTTGTCTTAAAAGTAGGACTCCTCGATTTTACTGGTTGCAGTATGTGTACTTAACTGAAAATCGATTACCGGTCTGTGCAATTTATATATAAGTAAAGTATATATATATGACACAAAGTACTTTTAAAAAGTTTCAAACAAGTTGTAAAAAAAATGGACTTGTGCGATTTATTTAATTTTGTTTTTAAATTTATTCAATTTTTCATAAAAAAATAAAAAATATTACCATCATTCAAGCTAATAAATCACTTTGACCTTTACGGGTGCACATATTTCAATAAATGCGTAGGTGCTGATAAAATATTAAATCTAATGTAATCTTAATGGGTGTATGTTACAGAAATTCAATATCATTGAAAATTTTCAACATATCCAGTAACATATCAGCTGATTAAAAGCTTTACATAAATATCTGATTTAATTGCATTATTTACTCCGAGGTGATTAACTTTTTTTTTTAATTTACAACAATGGAGAAAATTTTTTTTTAGTTAATTTTGCTAATAAATTATATGTATAATTTAATTTAATTACACAAAGCTTTGATCTAGGTCAATATTAACTAGACAAATTATTAGTGAACAAATATGTTTTCATTTAATTTTCTGAATAATATTGTACTTTGTCGGCACAAAACAAGGGTACAAGTGGGATAACTTTGTTTAAATATGTTACATGTCAGTTTAAATTGTGTAATTAATTAACAAATTGAATTTGTATATTTTTAAATTAACGATATAATAATTTATTATAATCTCTATAGAACTTTGAATTTTCGTGCTGTTCTTAAAAACATCATGGACTTAAATTTTTTTTCTTTTATTTCAAAGATCATAAGAAAATATTTATAACTTTATTGAGACATGAAATGAATTTAAGTAAAAAAAAGTGTCGATAATTAGGTTCTTTACTTTAATAAAATATAAAAAAAAACTTTTCTCTATTAAAAAAAAAAAAAAAAAAAAAAACACGATAATTATCAATTTAATAAAAATATTTATATTTTTTTTTATTTATAGAAAATGAAAATAATATCATTATTCAGTAGTTTTATTTTGTATTCATATCTAACGTGTACTGTTAAAAGCCAGAGATTATCAGATTATCTATTAGAGCCACATACAACAACAGTAAGCCATGTTCCGTATAGAGATAGGCGTAATAAAGCTGAGCCCACGTGTGAGGAATTACGTGCGATGTGGAGATACAGTAAAAGACAAAGTCGTGCCGTCGAAGTAACTAATGATTTGCCCATGTATCGTGATCCATTTTCATACAACGTTTGGGAAACTTATCCAGTACGTTCTCAATCCTCAATTGGTTACAGAGGTAATTAATTAAAATTTTTAATTGTCTACTAACTTAAGGATAATAAATTTTGAATTGAATTATAAATGTTTTATTTTTTAGAAATATTAAAATATCCAGATGAACGCGATGAACAAGCGCGTAATCGTGGCGGCGGACGTACTCCAATTTATGGAAAAATGGTCCACAAAGCACCAGCAGAAAGTAGATTCCGGAATGGGATGCCGAATAATCGCATGAAAGCTTTTGAAGAAGTTGCCAGAATGTATGGAACAGTTAATCGTCAACCCCCGGATTTACGGAGACCGCAATATAATTTTCGCGTCGGCGGTGGCTCGTCAATATCTCATGTTCCACAAGCTGGCAGTTTTCAACATCTCAAAGAGCTAATACGAACTGAACGTGCTCGTGAACTACAGGTTCTTTTTAACTTTTTTTAGGTCAAAATATCTATTAATAACTTGTTTGACTATAAATAACTAATTTTATATTTATATTTTTTTTTATTTACAATAAATATATTTAAAAAGGATCAACGCGCAGCCGAAGAATTAGCCGCGAGAGCTTCCTCAACAAATAATGATATTTTTAAAAATGAACAACGTAATAAATTAACAGATTCCCAGATACAATATTTAAATTCTATTAAATCATATCAAGAACCAAAAAATTATAATTATGATAGATCTAAATATCTTTCGAGTTTAACTGATTACAATGACGCTCCATTGGTAATTATATTCATTTTATTTACTTATTTAATTACTTAATAATAATAAATAATTATTTTTAATTATAGATTAACGATGATTACAATCGTAATTCAATGTTACATTAATCAATATTACAAATTACACAACAAAAGTGTAATTAACTGCCCAACATGATTATTAAATATTTTAAAACGAATGACAATAATTTATTTAATAAATATTATGAGGTAGGTACATTTTGGGTTATTGATATTTCAACCCACCGAATATCATTATTGACATAGTATATATATATATATCCATAAGAATTTATTTATAATACTCAATAGGAATATTACGGGCTCATAAGTGCATGGAAATATCATCAGTACACTTGAGCACTAAATTTATTCGTTGAGATATTTATTTAAAAACAAAAAAAATTGATTATTTAAACACTTGTTTATTAAAACTACAAGCGTACAGTTTCGATAACTAATAGATCGACTAATGAGACAATAAGTAATTTTAAAAAATAAATTATACAAATTGTAGTATTTTAAAAACATGTATGGGCAGAATTATATTACATATATATTTATATATATACATTTATATATATATGTATATATATATAAATGCTCATAAGTAAATGGTACAATATATCATAACTATATTTTACCATATTACAAAAAAATATCGGCTTTAATTTGAAAATAAGTATTTAATTCTAGTCATGATAGTTTTAAATGTCATTTTAATTGACAAATATGGTATATATATATTGACAATAACTATTATTAATAATAATCAATTGCACATGATTTATCAACGTGAATATATTATGATAACTATAATAATAATATTAATTGTTCATAAAGACTAAAAACTAACAAAAAAAAAAAATATAAAAAATAAAAAAAAAATTAAAAAAAAAAATGGTTACCTTTAAAGGAACAAAAATTAAGAAAATTAATTGCAGTTAATTTATGATCAAATGCATATCTATTTGATCACAATCACCCGAGTTCGATATTATAGAAAAGCAAACAGGACTGTCCGTAACTTTTTGGCGGAATATTTGTGAATTTTTCTTGCCTAGTATTTAAATACTAATTACATTTAATAATAATAATTTTAAAAAATAACTTGAAATTTCAGCATATTTAAATATTTCGAGCATTATCGTGGCTTTTGCTTCTATATATAAATTAAATATATTTAAATTTATCAACTTTTAAATTATAAGAATTTTAAATAAATTTACTTTTGAAATTTTATCACTATAAAGCTTAGATTGATAAGGCTGACAGATAGTATAAATTTTATTAAAAATAATGAAATTTATATTTTTTTTTTTGTTGAAAGTTTGTTTTAAAAAGAAGAAAAGTTTTATTAATAAAATAAAACTATTAATTTAAACAACATTTGCCTTTGAAAATCATACTTGGTTTTTATTTTAAATTCAACAGCATTCTTGATATCGATTCGTCTGAAATTCTCTACTACAACAGACCGTAATTTATAATTCAATGAATTCAATTAAACTTGTTTGCATTTACTACTGAATGAGGTTTTACTTAAACCTGAGTTTCAATTTAATTTCAAACAAATTTATAAATTTTTTAAGAATACAATAAATCATATTTTTAATTGGATCTATAAAGAAATTATCAATATCGCTAATATAACAGGGTTTTAATTATTATTTTAATGCATAATCCGAAAATATATAAATATTTATTAAATAATATATCTTATAGTTATAGGTGACTGACAATAACTTGTACTTATTAATAACAATATAAATTATAAAAATAATTATTTCTTTAGATAGAAAATATATAGAAGCATATATCTATTTTCCATAACGCATTTGCTTTTAATATAAATAATAATTAATATACTTGATAAGATAAATATCAATGACAATACTTGACAATAATTTATAAATATATATATTTAAATAAATATAAAATAATATTAATAATTAATAATTAATGTAACTAAATAGTAATTATTGGTATTTAATTTGATTGTGACAGCGACAATATAATAATAATCACTTAAAATATAAATCCTATTAATTTGACATTGAATTTTTTTAAATTCATACTTTCAACGCTATATTAATTAAGTAACCATTATTAGTATTATCTCAATCACACTGTCAGGATTAACAGACTATTGTGTTATTTTATTTTATTGAATTCAATGGAATTGTAGTTATTATTTTATTAAATTAAATTATAAAATATAATTATAGGATAATGAGATTCTTGACAATAAAAAATATATCTCGATATCACAATCGATTTCTTATAATATATTAAATCCCAGATTTCTTTGTCATATCAAAGGATGATGAAAAAAAAAAAAAAAAAAAATTATAGAAGAAGAAATAAATTCAGAAGACTATTATAGACTATGAAAGGTCAGAGGTGACTTAATACAATATTACATTAATAATAATAATAATTATAATAGTAATAATATTAAATAATAACTGGAATACATATGTCAATATAATTATAATAATAATGATAATAATAATAATAATAATAATGGACGTAAAAATAACGTCATCGTTATTCTAATACATAAATATATATCTTTAAATCTTATTCTTTGTCTAAAATATACAAATGAGAGTGTTAAAAAAAATATGATTATATTAAAAGACTTTAATGAAATCAATAAAGATTATTGTGAACTATCGAATAAAATATAATAAATTAACACGTACGGTAAAAGAACTAGGGTAGAAGCACCATTTGTGGCCACTGCTTCATTTTTTGACATTTAATATTTTATTTTACGTAAATTACAAATTATTTTATTTAAATTTTTTAAGTGGCCAAAAACTACCTATATTCTAATATCTGATCGGGTATTAAGTTTTTTACTTTATTTATATTTACATTATAGTGTAAATAAAAGTACACTTGAATATTTTAAATTATAATTTTTATTTTAAAAATTTAAGTATTTATTTTAAGTGCAGAGTTTAATTATTGTCAATAAAAAAATTTAATCAGGTAAAAATAAATATAAATATGTGCTTATCTAAATTAAATATAAACAATAAATATATATGACATTAGATGAACTGTATAATTATTTTCATACATGGTTTAATTAAATAAATTACGGTAACTAATATTCAAATATCTTTACTAATAAAAAAGAGTTGCGCTTTAGTAAAATAATAAACTAGTATTTTTTTCCTCTATACTATAGAAATAAATAAAACATAGTTTAGTTGTTTAAATTTATTTTTATTTCAAATTAATAAACATCGGCTTTCAAAAATATTTCATTTATTAAAATATATATTTAACTCGTTACAAATATATAAAATTTAAAAGCAATATTACATAAATTAATAAAACGTAATTTTTTGTTTCGTTAAAAAAAAAAAAAAAAAAAAAATCATATATTATTTTTGCGCGCTCTTTTTTGTCTGCATTATTTACGCTCCATAAATTTATAGATAAAGTTATGGTCCAATAAAAAAGCTTTATTAATATACAATAATTAGCCTCATAAATACAAATAAATAAATACAATTACTTTTATATAAAGTAATAGTCCTATTTATTGACACGCATATTTTTTTTTTCTTCCAATAAACTTTTTCTTTGCAAAATATCACTCAGCGTTAAAAAAAAAATTTTATTTTCTCCAACCATAAATATAAGTTATTTTAAAATAAAATAAATATTCAAACAAAACAAAGTGTCAATAATTAGAGCTTTTACTTTACTTGCTTTAAGAAATAATTTTTTAAAAATTAAATTTATTTTTTTGTCAACCATGATTGTATTCGTAGGTATATATTAATATATATTATGATCTACTGCAATTATAAGATGTGTCAGACAATAATACGGCTTAATGTCATAAAAAACGGTCACTAAGCCTGACTGAACTTGATAAAAAAAAAAAAACTTTTAATTATTATGATTATTATTACGTATGTATACATTACATATATAAATATATTTACATGCATATGTATTGTACTTAATATGTGTAGACCTGTATTGAGTTAAATTAAAATAATTATACATACGCATATTTATTTGTTTTATAATTAAAAGATTAAAAAGTTTATTTAAAAAATTTTATTAATTTATTAATTATGATCTAGAATACATATTCAATATTTGTATACATCTGATGCATGGCAGACCTGGAGCCGATTCTGAATATTTTCTACAGCGTTTGCATAATGATTTATCTATTGATTTAAAATGTACGTTTGGTGTCTCACATGCTGGATCTTCAATTAATGTAACTCTGTTTACTTGTAGAATATTACACAATTCCGAGCTTGATGATGTACTTTCAGACTGCAGGGGCTTGATAAATATTCACTTTTAATATTTTTTTACTCATTTTATTTAAAAATATAATATTATATAAAATTAACTTACTGATAGTGTAGATATTATTTTAGCGTCAGCTTTAACGGTAGCTTCTAGTTCCAATGGATTGGATTTTATTCCTCTATTTAAAATACTTTTTACATCCAACGCTGCATTTATTATTTTTTCAATTTTCGGCATGTCCCAGTCATTTGGTAACGTGTGAGTTGAATGATACAGTGGTACTGATGCTGTAAATAATTATTCTGTTAATTATTTAAAAAAAAAATATATATTATTATTATTTAATAATTAATTACCAAGATTGTCTGGATGATAGAGCCAAACTTCTTCAGCTAAATGGGGAATTATTGGAGCAATTGAACGAGTAAGTACAATAAGAATTTCTCCAATAACACTAGTAGCTGCTATTCTGAGTGGAGAAGTTACTTCTTCGCAATATAATCTGTCTTTAGCAAGATGACAATAAAATGCCGAAATATCATTTGCGACAAAATGAAGAACTGCTTTGCACACATTGTGGTACTCGTAATTATCGTAAAAATTTCTGGTCTGTAAATAAAATATATAATATCTATTATTTAATATTACTGATAAATAAAATAATAATTACTTTTTTATGATAATGATAAAGTCTATGTAACATATATTTGTCAGTAAGTAAATAATTAGGTTTAATATCATTCGGTGCGTCGTATGGATGAAGTGCACCAAGTAGAAATTTTAAAATCAATCGGATTTTTTGTACAGAGTCAACGCTATTTTGTAACAAAGTATTGACCATCGGTATTTGTGTATGTTGGACGCCGTGATTTGCTACCCACCATCTGTATAATAAATTTCAGTACAATTACAATAATAAATCTATTTAAATAAACTGTTTTAGCTAAGGAAAATTTATTACCGCAGAGTATCAACACCATACGCGGGTTGAGTTTTTAGATTTTTTCCACCGCGAATTATATCCTCCGGGCTGACAACATTTCCCAATGACTTGGACATTTTCATACCGTTTCTATCTACAGTAAATCCATGTACGAATATTGATCTAATGAATAAAAGTTAAATAAGATTTATATGACTTTTAATGTTAATTAAATAAATAAATAGATAATTTTATTATACTTGAATGGAGGAATTCCTCGGACGGCCATTGACGTGAGTAATGAGGATTGAAACCATCCGTTAAATTGATCCATACCTTCTACATAAAGGTCTGCTTGCTGACCTTCTGGTAAAACTGTTGACCATGTCAAGCCACTGTCCAACCAAATGTCCATAATATCCTTAATAAATATATATACATATATAGAACTAATAAATTAGCCTGTTAATTAAATGACTTGTAAAAATAATCATACATTTCCTCTTTCTAATTTATCAGCATCAATATTTAATTTATCTAATAATTTATGTCCAATTAATTTATCAACTGGCAAAGTCCACCAGCAATCAGGGCCTTCGCGTTCAAGCAATTTACACAATCGTTCAATAATATCTTTATCAACAATAACTTGCCCAGTTTCTTTATTATAAAATACTGGTATTGGTGTACCCCAGGCACGTTGACGTGAAATGCACCAGAAAGGTCGCTGGAGAACATGTTGCTTTAGATTATTCAAATAACTTTTTTCTCTAGGTCGTGGAAACATTTTCACACTCTCCAAAGCTTCCTAATAATAATAATAATTTATATTATTATTTATAATTAAAATATAAATAATATAAATAACTTACAACAGCTTTGTGTTTAATTGGTTCAGTATTTATGAACCATTGATAGCTAGCTCGGGTAATAACTGGTTTTTTAGTCCGCCAATCATACGGATAACTGTGAATTAAATCTTCAGTATGCATTACATTTTCACCCATATGTTGTAAAATAGCATCAGCACCTTCTTTCAAAACATCTAGTCCAGCAAAGGTACCAGCTTCCGCTGTATAACGACCGTTTTCATCAACTAGCGACAACTAATTAAAAATAATAATTATTATTATTATTAGTAATAAATTATCCGTTATATATTGTTATTATAATGACATACGACAGGTATATTATTATTTATAGAAACAATAAAATCATCGGAGCCATGTGCTGGTGCTGTATGAACTAAACCAGTGCCTACTTTGCTTGTAACATGACTTGCTGGATAAAATGGCATTGATTCGCCAGTTATTGGATGCGAGTATTTTAATCCAGCTAGATCACTACCTATAATTGCAAAGAAAATTATTAATAAAAAAGTCTAGGTAAATATTAAATCAGTTTGTTAACCTAAAGCGGTCAAAATTGGCCTCAAAGCTCCAATTTTTTGTATAACGGTATTCAGTAAGTCTTCGGCGATTATGTAACAATTGCCATGAGGATCTTCAGCGATGCAGTAAGAAATATCTTCAGCGTACGCCAGTGCTTGGTTGGCAATCAGTGTCCAGGGCGCAGTTGTCCAGGTAAGTGCATAAACTGCACGGTCTTCAAGTACTTTCAATTTATCTGACAACTCAGTCACTAAAAATCGGACTGTCGCACATTTACTTGAATGCTGCTCATTGTACTCCAACTCAGACTCAGCCAGCGCTGTTCTGTGATCCATTAAAAATAAAATAAAATTATATAATATAATTTTTTAAAAATTTCATGGAGTCTTTACCTAGATGACGGTGACCAGTGAACGGGTTTAAATGCGCGGAATATACATTTTTTTTCATACAAATTCATGAATTGTCTCAATTGATTCGTCATAAATGGTATGTTATTTGTGAAATAGCAGTTGTCTTTCCAGTCAGCCATTATTCCCCACGATATAAATGATTCCCGTTGATGTTTAATTGCTTCTTCAGCATATTTTCTAGCTAAATATAAAAAAATAATATTTAAATATTTAAAACATCATTCCAAACAATCATCAATAAATAAAATTACCATACTGGCGTATTTCTAGTGGTGTCAATTTATCTTTTTGATCTTTTAAAGCACTTAACGCTTTTAATTCAATAGGTAAACCATGACAGTCCCATCCCGGTACATAATTAACTCTCTGACCTTTTATTACACGACTTCTTGTTGTTATATCTTTTAATATCTATAAAAAATAACCAATTGATACAAATAAATAATTAAAAATTATTAAGATTAAGGTGTATACCTTGTTGACAGCATGACCCATATGTACGGTACCATTAGCATAAGGTGGTCCATCATGTAAAATAAAATCTGGACCAGCTAAATTATCTCGTTGCCAATTATACAACTCATTGAATCCACATTTCTATGAATAAAATAAATTTAATTATCATTTTTATTACTCAGTAAACGAAAAAAAAATAAGTAATACTTCAATTAAATAATTATCCATTTCAACTCTTTTAGCTCCATTTAATCTTGAAGGAAATTTAGTTTGTGGCAGCAAAACTGTATGTGAATATTTATTTTCAACAGCTTTCTCGGGCTTGGCATTAAATTTAAATGTCAAATTAATGTACCGCTTAAATATTAAATTACAAGTACTAGCTTTTATTATTGCTGCCATTGTTTAATTTAAATATAAATATTTTTGTGGCTTTAAATTCTAACCAAACAAAACATTAACCGGCATTATTTTTTATATTACAATAATAATAATCACTGATTTTATTTAAATTATTTTAACAATTTAAATATTTATTTCATTGCAATATTACTTATATATTTATATTTATTATGATTTAGTGAGCAGATTAATCTTTAATCTGCTATTCACATGTCCTCCATGTGCATTCTGAACAATTCTGAAGCTCACTGAAAGCTGAAGCATGCTCAAGTTGCCTCAAGTTTTCTGAAGTAAAAAAAAGTTTATGTTGAATAAAAATTGAGAAAAAAAATGTAAAATAATTTTTTTTATTTATATTTACAATAAATGTTAACATGACTATTATATTCGTAATTAAAAATATATTTATAATTAGCCAATAAAATAAAAAAAAATGATAATGAAAAATTATTCTTCCCAGTCGTCAGCATCAGGTTGGGAATCATATTCACTTGTTGAGTTGCGATCGGAAGCTTCATTGGGTTTAGGTGGCGGTGGAATCAGACGAGATATTCTTTCTAAAGCACCAATAGAACTACCAGCACCAGCACTGCCTCCAGCAATACCTTTCCGCCTTAAAGACAACTTGGCGTGTAAGTCAGCCATCAGATCACCTCCTACAGAAGCTGATGACCATCGGTCACTTGTTTTTTCAGCAGTGTGTCGTAGTTTAGCTTTTCCAATTCCACCAGCAGCTCTTATAGCTTCCATTAGATTACTGCGGTCGTCAGTTGACGCTGGTTTTGCTACAGGTTTAGATTCAACTTTCTGTTCTTTTTCTTTGGTTTCAGAGGGTGGCGGGGGTGGAGGAGGAGGAGGAGGAGGTGGTGGTGGTGGTGCAGGTGCAGGTGCAAGTGCAGGCTGAGATATTTGTGGTGAACTTTGAAGTTGATTTACTGTCGCTGGTGGTGGCGGAGGTGGTGGTGGTGGAGATGGCGCTGCCAGATATCCTGAATCTTGATCCAAATTGGGAAGATTTGGAGTATTATTAATTTCTTTGGTTGGTTTTACATCTTTTAAAGATACTCCAGCGTCTGGAAGATCAATTCTTGCTGTTGGTGATGTTACTGCTGATGATGGTGCTATTGGACTCTGGAAACTCAAATCTAGAACGAATTTTTCGTCATCAACAATTCCTGGAAGATCTGGTAGTATTGCTGGTACATTTATTTGTGGCACCTAATTAACAAATTTAAATAATTATTAATAATAATAATAATAACAATAATTGAAATAATAAATTAAAATATTGTATACTTACTTCGCCAAGCATTGGAGCATATAAATAAGACGGCGATTCGAAATCAGACGACTGCCATGGCTGGTTTATTGAATCAGGAGCATCTTCAATCTTACGCTTATTATTGCCAACTGGTGATGATAAATTGGCAGACTTGTTAGATGTTTGATTATCATCAATCAGTAGAGCACTTACTGATGACACACGAGTAACTGGTGTCTCGTTTGTTTTATTTAAATCATCTTTCTTCAATGGTTTATTCATAACATAATAAAATTGCAACTTTTCTTTTAGTTTTAATTCGCTCGCATAGTGATCAGCTCTCACCGTTGACTCAACTGAATTTTTAACAGAATAATTATCCAATCGACTGACTTGTTTATTAACCGGCAACTCGTCATTTGGACTATTTATAAAAGTTTCGTACTCTTTGTAAGTCGAGTACGCCGGATACTTGGCATCCGAATAAATTTTTATAGCTTTTAAACTCATGTTATTTTGTAAATAAAATAATTGATCCTGAAGTTTAACAGCTTTTTGTTTGACATCTTGCAATCTGAAATAAATTCATAATAATTATCAGAGTAAAAAATTTTTTACTCTGATAATTAATAGTCGGCAGTAAAACTAAAACCTTTTGGTATAATTTAAAACTCTGTCGTCGATTGATTTGAAAATATGTGAAGCTGCTGATTGTAATGCGTCAAGACTATTAGCAATTTGAATTATCGTTCCTTCATGACTAGTATCATTAGAAATAATTCCTGAAATTAAAAATTTAAAAAATAGACTGTCATTGTTAATTAATTTTAATTGTTGTTATTTATTTACTTACCGATTTCAATTCTCTCTCGCATTTTCTTACTTAATATATATATTTATACGCAGTTAATTAATTAGTATGGATTACAAATAAATTTATTTAAAGAATATTTAATTAAATGTCAAAATTCATTAAAGCAAATCTTAAAAGCTTCCTTGAATGTAAAACTACCTCAATGTCCATGGAGATGATGGAATTCGTCAATGAGAATTTACCTTGAGCTTTAATTTAATATATATATATATATATATAGTTTGGTTTTGACTTTAAAAGGAGTTGGAATTCATAAAAAAATAAATAAATAAATAAACCAATAAAGTTTGAAATTTATTACGTGTAAAATTTATTTTTGTTATAATAATTATCAGTTACGTGTTAATTAATTTTAGTTTAATTTATAAAATGAATTTTACGAATTTGACATCTCCTCACATGTTGTCTGATAATAAATTACGTGAAATATTAAAAGATGTATGTATTAAAGGTTATATTTTTTTCATCTAATTAAATGTTGGTAATAATACTGAGTAATTAATAAAATAATAATTTTAATATTTATTTTCAGAGGTGTATTGACGTTAAAGATATTGAATTTATGGATAAATTGAAATTACTTGAAATATTTAAACGCATTGCAATGCCGATGCCGCAAAGAAAATATAATGATCAGAGATCATTAGGTAAAAAATTGTCTGATCTGAGATTAGCTAAAAATATTAAAATCTCCGAGCATGATGAAACTAAAAGGTAAATTTATTTTAATTATTTATTCAAAATGTTTATTAAACATTTTATTTGTTTGTTAATATTTACAGTGAATTACTTGACAAATTATTTGAATCTGAGGAAAAAAATAATTCAAACAAAAGTCCCAACAATGGAATTCTAAAATCACCAATTAATAAATTAAAGTCTGAACAAAACAGTATTCGGCTGTCAAATAATATTCATCAAGTATCAAACGATCAAAAAAGAAAGTACAATGTATGTATTTTTAATTTAATTACTTAAATAATTAGTTTATTTAAAATTTTAAAAACTATTTTTTCCTAGCAGATGTCTCCAGATCAATCGCCAACAAAGCGTCAAAAAATTTCATGGCCCTAAACATATGATAATTATGTTTTAATCAAATTAAATTTATTTAAATTAATAATTTTTTTATTATAAAATAAGTCGAGATACATTCAGTACATAATTCAAATCAATTTTATATATTTATGTTAAAATTATACGGCATAAATAGTATTGTAAAGAAATATAATTATAAGAATGTATATAATTTGTACATTGGGATTTATTTTAGTAATTATATCAACAGTAATTACAAAACACTTTTAATTTAAATTAACTTGAGAACATTAATTATAATAGTACTTACTTACGTCTGTTATTATAATATATATTTTTTTTTTACATCTTATCTGTATTCCCGAAAACTGGCAAGCTAACAAGCGCTAAGACGAATACAATACAATTTCCGAAACATTTTAAAATTTATTATTTTTATTAATGCTAAATTCTTAAACATATATATGTATATATACGTCCATTACGAAAAAATGTATAACAAATATACAAGAACAAAAAATAAAATAAAAATAAAAATAACAAAAACATTATTTATGACTCGTTGCATAATATCAAATACTTAAGTATACATGGCACAAAATAATTTGGAAGCATTATAAATTTTAAATATTTACTGTACAAAAAACTAAGTAATTGAAATCAAGGAAGATTTATATATATATATATATATATATATATATATATATATATAAATATAATTTTTAATATTAATTATCGATAATTACTGATGACGAGGAATGTTGTTTGATAAAAATAATATTGACTTGTTATTAATAATTACGCTGTGAATAACTTGTGAGTATATTTTAGACAGGTGTTTCATGATCAGTCTCTTCAATTCTTCCCAATCTCCATGCGTTTGGATCTCCAGCAGCTAAAATTTTTATTTTCTTATAAATATTATTATTATTATATTTAAATATATGTCCTTTAATTTTATCTAATTAATTAGACAAACAATATTTACTTCTAGTATTTAAACTACAGAGGAGAGATGCTCACGATATTTTTATCAGTTTAAATTTTTTAAAATAAATTGCATTGTTAATATTAAAAAAAAATTTTTTAAACTTACCACAGTAATAGTATCTTATCCTAGGCAAACCTAGGCAAATAAAGAAAAAAAATAAATCATCAATAAAATAAAATAAATAAAATATAATAATAATAATAATAATAATAATAATAAATATATTATTGTTAAATGTAATGATATTAGCGTGATGAAAAACGTACTTGTTTAAAATATATATTTATATGTATTCATTTTTATGTAAGACATAAGCGTAGTACTGTACAATTTGAATAGTATTAATAATAATAATAATAATAACAACAATTATATCCAATAATCCATTTATTCAGCGCGCATTATGGATAGTAAATAAAAAGTATATGAAAAAAACGGTCTTTGCGTAAACTGTTTTGTGGATTTAAAAAATATATTAAATAAAATAAATGTGACTGAGGCAAGGAGTAAGTGACGGGTTAATTTTTTAACATCCACTTAACGTGTGTTTAAAAATAAATAAATAAAAATAAGTTTGAAGAATAAAAAGGAGTGGAAATAACTCACCTGGATAAGACCGGGAAGAAAATAATGGAGTAACCCAGTGGCATTGGCGTACGTACTTAATACACAGCGATGTACAGATTGATGTACCGAACATAAATTCAGATGAGGATCGACGAAATATATATATTTTTTAAATAATTTATTTTTTATGGGATATTATTTACTGAATAATTAGGATTCTGATTGGGAGGAATTGTCATTGGTTGATGTTTTGGTATAAAGGGGAAGTACATAAGGCGCGTGAAGATGGTTTAGGTGATGCAGTGCGTTGTTCAACACATCAGGGCTCGTATACAGCAGCGGCACTCTCTCCTCTACCCAAATCAAAACCAAAAAAATACCAACTAAATTATAAAGATGACAATGCATGATTTTTTTTTTTTTTTTTTTTTTTTTAATGTACATTGATGTGTGTAACACTAAATAATAATAATAATAATAATTAAAAATCAATATAAATTAGCTTTAATTTTATAAAAAGCAAATTATAAATTATAAGCAATTACATTAAGCTAAATAACATTTGGAACGTGCAGAGTAAACAGGATTTATTATAAATTTAATTCAGTTGTATTGTGAATTATCAAAACATGCTAATGACGAGATAATGATTGCTAATGAATTTTCAAAATAAATATAATTTGCAACGTAATTTAATTAAAAATTTTGTGTTTTACTATTTTAATTTTACGAAATTTACCGTTTATTTGTCACTACTTGAATGTTTTAAATTTTTATAGGTTTTTTTCTTTTAATAAAAATATTTATTTACCTTGAAGTTGACGACTTATAAGTGCCGTGATTCCGTGATTGTCGGACTTTTTGACAACAAATAATTTAGTATCGGAATCGTTTTCTATATTTCCAACTCCGCCTAGTCCGACGACTTGACCGTTTTGGTTTTGATGATTACCAGCTGCCATTGTTTCACTTACCTAATTAATATAAAAAGTTATTAACTGTTAAAGTTAATAATTACTTTGAAAAATTTAATACCTACTTGCATTAATTTTTTTACAACATCTCTACCTAGTATATGATCAAAGACTGCTTGTAAAAATTGATCTGTCATTATACTCAGTTTCAATTTATCTCTATGCCAAAGTAATATTCTAGAGTCTTCCATTGCCGTTATTGATACCTTTTATATTCCATATAATATAAATATTAAGTATTATTATAATTTTTTAAAAATAAAATAAAATAAAATTTATTTACTTGAAAATATTCATCTGTTGATACTCCAAACCACTCAGGTGAGTCGAGAAATTGATGAGGGAAGACAATGTGAAGTGCTCTACCATTTTGTGATACAACAAGTCTATAAAAAAATTAATTTAAAAAATAGATTAATCAATGGGTAATTTATTAACTTACTTTCCCGATAGTACTAAAGACAGTGAATCAACTTTGGTTGATTTTTCTTGTGCATAAACCTCTTGGTACTTCAAAGGTCTGATGGCTTTCATACAATTTAATACTTTTTTAAATTGATGTCTCGATACTCGTAATGGTTGGAATACTGCTGCATAAACCTTGTAAAATAAATATCATTAATATATATTTAAATAATTATTAGAGTAGTAATAATAAATTTCTCTACCTCTTCAACTTCTCTTGAAAATTTGATAGGTCTCAAACGATAAAGTAACGTGCAAACATGGACAAAATTAATGGCTACAAAGAGACCATTCCACATGGCAGCATCCAGCCAGCAGACTATGGTCCATCCCCATAGCGCGAGAAATGCACAACCAATTAATAATGTGCATCTCAAATATAATACACCGTGTATACCACTTGGAGCTAAATGCGACAATAAAAAAAATGCATTTGCTAGTTGAAAGTAGATGTGATTAACATAAATTCCACGGTAGGGCTGGCAAGTAAGAGCTCCGCTTAAAAATGATGGAGGCACTGTTGGTGGATAAGGATACCCAGACTCATGACTCACCATCGACAAACCTGCATCTTAAAATATACATTATTTTTTTATTTTTATTTTTTTATTAATTATAAATAACCTTTATATCTATCACGTAAGAATATTTAATTAAGTACTTGATTAATATTTCAAGTACTAAATTCAACCTTTTATCTAAAAATTATAAATAGACAACTTAAATTATATTTCAATATCGATTATTTTTTTTTTGTTTTTAACAGCTAAAGTATCCAGGGATTGGATCCTGGTAGGGAATAATCGGGTATTTTACCCTAAATCAATAAAAAATAATTTATCAGAAAGCCATTAGTTTTTAAACTGCGTAATTTACCCGATGATAAATAAATTTTTTGATAATAAGTGAGTGTAAATATATAAAATAAATAAAAAAAATTACCAGGATTGACGACAGAAGTCATATTGGTACATTTATGGTCAGTATTTTCCGATGCCTTGAGAATGTCTTGCGGTGTATCGGCATCCTTGGAAAGACGGGGTACGGCGGCATCAGTTACATATGCATTAACACATATATCAAAAAAAAATAAAAAAAAAACTAAACATGTTGCAGAGATACGAGAGTCTCTGCAGATGCCTTCCTGGCATTTTTTTTGGTATAAATACATCCACATACCCGCATTAGGACACAATTAAACTTTTACACTTTCGTTATTATCGTATCTAAAATAATTACTCCGTCTCCAAACTTATTAATTAAATAATTTTATAATTATTTATAATAATAATAATAATAATAAGAATAATAATAGTTTATTTAAGACAATCCACTTGACAATTGACACCCCACAGTTGTTATCCAATAGCTTTGTTGTGCATTGCCATCTCCATGGACAATATTTTTTTATTATCATGAATCAATCATCCTAAAAATTTTATAATTTTTAAATAACCACTGAGTATCTCCAATAATAAAATTTTAAAAATACCACTAAATAAATTAAAACGGATTAATAAATAAATATATATTTTAATTAATAAAACCTTTTATTTAAATCAATAAATACCAGACTTACATACAGGATTGTTTAAACATGGTGTTGGTGTAGGTGTCCGTACTCCATTTCAAGGATTTAAAATCTCTTTAAAACGACTTGAAAATCTTGAAAATTATCATACCAGTTATTTTTTTACAATCACTTTCAGCTCGTTTATTTTTAAACATATATTTAAATTTAAAACAATAAAATATTTTTACAATCCGATAAATCGGTATAAATATTGCGAAAAATTAAAAAACACAATGCACAAAAATGGTAGGACTTAAAACGTTGCACGATATGTTTGACACTAAATTTTTAAATAAAATCAAACTCATTGTTTTTTTAAATTTATTTTTATAATTAAATAATTATATGTGTATTTATATATATATATATCTTTTTTTTTGCGTTCAAGAGCTGGTAATTTATTCAAAGAAACTGGTTTTAATGTAGATTTAAAAAAAAAAAACAAATGATATATTTTATTATACTAAATCATGTATTGAGATATTGCCGAAAGTAGTTGCTTTTATAGATGGGTAAAACTGTGTCGGTCCTTGACTTTAAACGTCTATGCATCTATCGGTGACCCACATGGACTCTTTTCCATTTAAATATATAGATATATATTTTATCCAGGTACGCGTGCGCTAAAAGTCCGATTTTATCTTCAAACGGATATAAGTTCAATTTTTGTCACCATATCTATCGCCATTTTCAAATGGTAAAAATTAAGTTCTTATCAATTGTTTATTAAACTATAATAAAATGATTGACGCCAGTAAAAAAATTATATTTGTTTATTTGATAAAAAAAAAAAAAACGAAAAACAATTTTAAAAATTATTCATTTTTATTGTCCGAGTTTTTAATTTGCTCTTTGAAACTGTAAGCAATGTCTTTTAATTTATCCAATCCGTCAGTTAATAATTTTCGTGTCTCTTCTTTTGTTGTCGAGTCATTGGAACTCAATAATTCTAGTACATGATCTGCAAAAATAATAATTATTTTAATAATTAATATAATCGATACATAAAAATTTATTAATTTATAAAACAACTTGCCGTGGTAGTCTGTAAGTAAAGTAGAAGTGGTAGGAATTAAAAACGATTGAAGAAATGATAAAATAGAAGAAACATGTCTGCCGGACATGTGAAGAGCGCACTGAGTGGCGGCAGTAAATAAAATACTCGTCGTCAAATGAAGAGCCAGAGCTGGATCCTCAGTATCTTTTAATTCTTCAAGCAACGCTTGTCTGTGACCAAGTATAATAGCTTTCTCCCGTTTTTTGTCGAATTTTTTTAAAACTAAACAACAGGCAGCCATCGCTGGGTCAGCTGAATTTAATAATTCTTCAATGGAACCTTTCATCACAGCTTTGTTGACATTGTCCAGTTCATCTCTGATGTCATCAGGCAGCTCGACAATCATTTTCTGCCGCGATTCCGTTGTTAAATTATCTGAACACTGTAAAACATTTTGCACAGCCGCTAATTTTAGTAACTCGTTTATAAAATCAGTACCCAGTGTCTTGATTAAATATTTTGTCAACGAGTTAACGGTATCTTTGTTCCCTATGCACTTTATTCCTTTATCAAAAACACGAATATTTGTAATCAGCATATTTAATTTGTCTTCAACATCACTGAAGTTAGTTGTCTTGGTTGCCTGGGCGAATTTCTCAGCCAGTGTCAGTGCGAGTTTATTTAATTTCGGGTGTAAATAATTCGTCAACTCATCAACAAGTTCTTCAACGTCTGATAAATTTTCATATCTATTCAATTCACATTTCAAATCGTCAATGGAAAATAATATTAATTCAAATTTATCTGACCCCTTAGACCCTCTGTTATCATCATCATCATCATCATAATCATTGTCATTATTTTTTCCTTGATAATATTTTTTCTTAGTCGACTTTGTTTTAGTTTCTCTTCCTTGACTACCACCTCCAGCTTTGCCACTGGCGGCTTTTTTTCTGCGATCATCTTTCTTGCTGTTACCCTCAAATTTATGACTATCAATATTCTTACTCGTTTTTATTTTACTTTCAGCGACGTGCTGCAACCACTTGCCGCTGTCAACAGCCTCTTTGGCTTTTAATTCAGTAATTGACTCGAGTTTGTTATTCAAATTATGCATAAAAGCTTCAGAAGCAATAACAGTTGTAATGAAAATATGAAAATTTTTTTTCAAACGTTTCAATGCGTCTTTTAACAGTATTTCGATGTCCTCGGGAGTAAAAACAGAGGGAAGGAGAGGATAAATGTCGACAAATGAGTTTGTCGCAATAACTTCTTCAACATTAGCATCTATTTGATCAATAATTGCTGGACCTACTGCAACACTGTCCAGTAATATCGGGGTGTTTTGTGAAAAGTGACGTTTTATATAACTTTTACCATCATTTATTCCAAGACGAGTGAGTGCATCGTATTCTGTTAATTAAATTAATAAAGTTGTTAATATTTTATGTAATAATAAAAAAAAATGATAATGATTTTATTAATTGAATAGTAACCTAAATAGCCGTTTTGTTTGTAGAAATTATCAACCCACTCTGATTGAGTTTTTGTATAAATTGTTGGTACATATATTCCACTATTTATCTGCTTGCTAGTTAAAACACCAGGAGTTTCTCCAGCATTGTGAAGGTCATCAAAAATAGCTAGATAAAACAAATAATAAATAAATAAATATTTAAAAAATAGATTAATCATGAGGTAACTTACTAAAAAAAATTCTTTCTGGAACGGCGCATTGTCCCAAAATAGCAGTCAAAGGTGTAGGTCTTGTGATAGCAATAAGTGCACCGCGAACTTTGCATTTATTACGAGCGATAAAATTATCTGTATAAAAAAATTTAGGGTCCTGTTTATCTTGCTGTCCGTGAATAGATTTACCCAGTGATTTTTCAACTAATGATTGTAAAAATTCAGCCGGTAAATCGTAATGAATTGTTAATTCAGCGATATTGATGTGTCCAGCTTGGTTCAATTTATCATTTATTTGGGTAACTATTTTAGTCATATAACTCCGGTCAATTAATTGACCTAGTATTATTTTAACACCTTTGTCATGTTTTTCAATTTCATTAGCTATTTTTGATACCTGAGTAAAATCAACATTAAGTATTTTCGTCAATTTAACTAAATCAATTCGACCACCACTTATATATAATTCATCTCTTATTTCTTTTTCAAGATGTTGTGGTGTTATGTATTCTTTTCCATCAGCTGTAAATACAACATTTAATAAATTTGATTCAATCAACTTTGTTATTATTTCAACGCAATTTCTTTCAGACAACCTGTTAATAAATATAATTTTTATTTTATTTTTTCATTAAACTAAAAACTGTAAAAAATTTAAATATATTTATAATTACTTGAGTAATGTTGAACTAAGTTGAGCTTTCTGAAAGTCAGCAGCCAACCTCTTTACTTCATCCCAATCACCTGAGCTCATTTTTATTATTATTATTTATAATAAATAATTGCTATATTATTAATATATAATTTAATAATAAACAAATAAATAATTTATTAGAGTCAGAAACAGCTGGTGTTGCTGATGTTGCTTAATGTTGCTGGTTAAAGCCAACTTGTCACACTGTCACCTTCGTATGGACAATCAGAGACATCTACTAGATACACGTGATAATCACAACAACAACAACATCATACCATTGAAATTACAAGTTTTTATATTTATTATTTAATAAATATGTTATTTTGTTTTTTAAATTAATTTATTGTTTATCACGTGATTTTTTAAATAAAATTCTAACAATGTTTCTTAAACCTATCAAAGTTAAGTCAAACAATCAACTAAAAGGAACCGAGAGGTTAGTTTTCATTTATTTTTATTTAAAAATAATTAAATGCCATTGGATTTTAAATTTCAATTTAGACTTATTATTTTACTGATTTTTTTTTTTTAAACGTCAAATCGTTGAAATTTTTTGATAATTTAAATTACAGAAAAAAATTATGTGAAGATGTTGTGAGTGCATTTCCATCATTGACTGACAATGACGTACAAAATTTATTACCAAAAAAAGAAGCAATAAGCTTCATGAAAGTGGTAACGCACAGTGGAGAAATATGCAAATTATATTGTGTTGCTAAAATTCCAATGTTTTTTCAACTCGATCAGTCAACAGTCCCGTTGTTTCCAACAATTTACACGCTATGGCAGCATCCAAATTTACTGTACACATTCAAAACTCATAGGTCAGTTATACCAAAGCTAGCGAGCGGTGCCAGCTTGATGTTACCAGGTGTCATACTGGATGGACCACCAACATTTCGTTCTTATGGTAAACTAGAAAAAAATACTCCTGTTGCAGTCATCACTGAAGACAATATTGTAAGTGATTATAATAATAAAAATTGGTCAAGTAAGTAAGTAAATAAACAATTTAATTTAAGGCAGCAGTAGCCGTTGGAGTTACGTCACATTCCTCAGAAGACATGTACATGTCTGGTGGTCGTGGTAAATGTGTTGATATTTTGCACGTTATCGGTGACATGATTTGTCAGTTAGGAAAACCACCAGCTAGACCTCAGCTAGATCCAGCGCTTGAAAAAATTCATGAGACCACTGACAATCAGGATTCCAATGAATCAACTGACATCTCTGATAACAAACTTGATTCTGCTGATGCTAAGGAATTAATTGAGTCAATAAGTATAACAGACAATGAAAATAATAGCAATGAGACAGTGCAGGTATAAATTATTTGCTAAAAATTTTATTTAAATAAATAAATATTTATTTATTATTTTTATCACAGACAAATGAAGAAACTTTGGATTTAATTGATCAAGAAATAGATCCTGTCAAAGAAATGGATAAATTATTGGAGTACTGTTTTTTAAAAGCATGCAAAGTTTTAAAAAAAAGTGAATTACCGCTGCTTAGTTCGAGTTTTTTTAAAAATCATCTGATAGTCGCGTGCCCTTCGGATCAGGTTGTTGATATTAAAAAATCAAGTTACAAAAAATTGTCAGTATTTCTTGCAGATATGAAAGCTAAAGGTGTTATTGATACGACGATACTCAAAGGAGTTGAAAGTATTACATATATTAAGGTACTTGATTTCATTTAAGCTTTATAAATTATCATATTATTCAATCAATTTAATTTAATTAGACTGAGCATCTATTATTGAAAGAATTAGTTATCAACGAATTAGCAGAAGCATCGCAATCAAATAAAACTTCAAACACGCCAGTTGTTGCTGAATGTTTTAAAGTTACTGCTGATGTTCTTCCAGTGCTTTCTAAATTTGGTTTCGAGTACGTATTTATTATTATTATTATTATTATTATTATTATTATTATTATTATTATTATTATTTATATTTTAATAATAATTGTCTTTACAAAAATAAATAATCAATAGGAAAGGTGACGTAATGAAACGCCCAGAAATTCGCAAGTGTTTTACTGAATACGTTAAGAAAGAAAATCTTCAAGACGGAAAGTAAAATGAATATTTAATATGAGTATTGAAATATGTATGAGGATTGATATTTAATATTATTGTTTTTTTTTTTTCTTCTTTTCAGGATATTGAAAATAAATCCACAACTGGCTGATATTTTACGTACAAAAGAGAGTGTACTGACATTAACGATGGAAGATGGAATAAATAAATTCATTGGACGGATGACTCACACTCACGAAATCACCGTTGCCGGTACAAAGTTATTGCATACAGGAAAACTAGAGCCCATTGATATCACTGTAGCCTCGCGTTGCAATAATAAAAAGGTAAATAATCAAGTACTGAATCTATTATTGATAATAAATAATAATAATAATTTAAAAATAGGTTACTCTAGTCAACAATTTAGAAATGTTTGGGATAAAACTTGATGAGTTTAGCAAAGAGTGCCAAGTAATTGGTGCCAGTGCAACGATAACTGATATACCGGGTAAAAAAACTCCCAGTGTACTCGTCCAAGGAAATCAAGTTCTTTATGTGTATAAATTACTAACCGGTACGTATTTGTCTCTAACTGAATACCAAATAGGAACTAAAAAAAAAAATATAAGAAAATAATTTTTAAATTTCAGATAAGTATCGGATAAATAAAAATTATATTAGAGGCCTGGAGTTTGCACCCAAGAAGCGTAAATAAATTCATAAATTATTAAACATTAATCTATTATAAAGTTTCCATTAAATAAATGAAACGTAAATTGTACAAAATGTTTATGTTGTTAAAGTTGTTAGGTATTGAACAAAGTGAGCTTGTCTCCAAGGTAAGTTGCACTCAAGTTTATAGTTTTCAGATAGGAAAACGGAAATATCTTTGGTGGTCTGACTTGTTAGAGGTTGCGGAGCGAAATACGCGATGTTGTTTTACATTAAAACAAGTAACGTTGTATGGTGGTTTCCAAGTTATATTAACTAATGAACCTCTGAAATTCGACTTATCCTTTAAACATACTCTTACTATCTACTATATAATACCTCTTACTATATACATATATAACTGTATACAGATAGAATATAGAGATAGGGAATTAAATTGAATTACCCGAGGGATGATAAACTAATTTTATTGTTTAGAAGAAAAATGAAAGCACATTACAGTTTGTAAAGTAATGGGTTGAGAGAGATAGTAGCGGTAGGTTGAATTGCCAGCGCTGTTACTGTCGGTGTTGATTTTGGTGATACTCCTGCTGGCTGCTGGCTGCTGGCTGCTGCTCCTGATGCTCCTGATGCTCCTGATGCTTCTTGTCATCCTCTTGCTCGTTGCGGTTGAGCTTATAAGCTCTCTTTGGGGAAGTTGAAGAAGGGGTTAAACGTACAGTCGAACAAGCCCGAGAAATACCGGGCGCATGCGACCAGAGCTTTAGATACTCGGTTCAACGACAGTCTTTCATGGGCGCTCATTGTGCGAGGTCCAAAGTAAGCCCCTGTTTAAGTGGCTCTGCACTTTCAAGGGGTTGCTTTTTTTTAGTACGGATAATTTATTATTCATTTACTCGTACGTAAATTTTTTTTTATTTTTATTTATTTACTCAAAACTAAACAACAAATTTACAAATAAGTTTATTGACCAGTGAATTTAATTTATTTATTTATGTGTAAATATAATTAATCGCGATGCCGCGTGAGCTGAGACTGTGTATAAGTTTTAAAAAAATAAAACGTAACGTTCACACTGCGCACAATATTAGATCCCACGTGGATCTTTTCCTCGTGTTCATCAATCTACTTTTAATACTTACCCCAAGTAAGTTTTATTCTTTATTATATTTATTTATTTCTATATAAAATATATACGCATATGAATATTGATAATACGTTAATGAACCTGTCAGATCAAGTACTTTTTATCCGTCAATCATTCCTTGCTTCTCATATGGTTTTGTTTTCGTTCTTTTTATGATTTTGACAGTATTCTGATTGCTTGTCACTCAATTTCCATTCATTTAATTATTTTATAATTATTAATTCGAGTGGTAAATGTAAATATAGATAACACTTTTTTGACGCTTAAAAACTTTAAAAAATTTTTTTTCATCTATGAATATCAACATGTTTATAAAATTTTGTCCTACATAAAATTTTCACACAATAGTAATCTGGGAGCGGGCAAGTAAAAAGTTAACTTTTACATTTAACTTATAAATGGTCAAGTAAAAACTTTTGGTGAATATTTTTTATTTATATTTTATATAATATCGTATAGCTGATCATTTATAATATTTATTCGTTAAAATATATTATTAATGTAAAAAGTTGGTTAAAAAATTGATAAATTGGATTATGGACTTACCCCAACTACACAAAAGCCAAACAAACTGAAGCTTTTAAATACACCCGGAAACCGGATGTATTATCCCAACTAAAACAATGTAGTTACTGAAATTAATATTAATTGTTGATCTTTACTAATTTTTTTTTAATATCCTGTTTCTAACTTATTTTATTATAATCACAAATAAATTTTATATAAAAAGTTTTTTTTTTCTCACTATACGCGATAGTTTGTAATTAAGTCCCAGTTATAGACCTTTGATAATAATAAATTTAACTCAACACTAAAGTTTCAAAGTGATAGTCATTAAAATAATATACTTTCATTATAACTTTACAAATATTTCCAAGCTTTAATAATCAATTATAACTATAAGTTATTAAATATTAATACATGATAACTTTTTATAATTATTTTTACATGGCATAAGTTAAATATTTAAATAGAGGTTGGCTAGCTATTTTTTATAATAAAATTTATACCAAAATCTGTTTCTCATCAATACAACAGAGTTTATATTCATATAAATTTGCATAAAGTAATGCGATCTTGTATCCACACTCAATTGCGAATTTGAATCCAAGAATAGGACACTCTTCTCTTTACTCTCTTGCTCTTTGTATACAAGTAAATGCGACATTTCATTTAATTTAGAAATATATATAAATAAAACAAAATGAAAAATATGTCATTTGAATTTTTATAGGCAATATATATTTGATGTAAAAACAAATATTTCTACTTGGTGGTATTGTTTTATTAGGTAATATAAACATCAATTTAAATTGGTTAAAATGCGAATAAATTTAATTATTTTACATCAAATACTACATTCAATTAATATGTAAATTAACGAAAATATTTGCAAATTCACGTATTTCGAGCTTTGACACTATCATATCCAATATATATAAAAAAAAAAAAAACACAAGTAAAATTTATATCATGAATATGACGTACAGTTTTAATTGGATTATTTTTAAATCAAAGCTCAAGTTGATGAATTTATTTCAACCAAAATAACAAAAATAAAAAATCACACTTTTAATTACTTAAGAAAATAATATAATTAAACAAACAATTTTTTTTTTTTTATATCGAACAAGTATTTGGTGAATAAAAAAACTGTTGCTCTTTTAGCGTAATCTTAAATTTCAATTAAGAAAAATTTCAATAAAAAAAAAAAAAAAAAAAAAAAAAAAAATAAACGGATAACAGAAATACAAGTGTTGACGACGTGACTGCATTTTTCTCGATTAATTGAACTCATTGAACGGTGCAATGGTAAACGGCGTTTTATAATTGAGTGGAAATCTTCCTCCGGATGAAAACCGATTCCACAGTTTGTCTTTCCTCTCGATAACAGGTCAATGAGCACATCTGTCGTGATTCTCTTATTTTATTTATTTTTTTTTGTCATTTACTTATTTTACCGGCATTTTATTTATTTATTTTTTAAATTATTTTATTATGAAGATGCCTAGCCACTGATGACCTCGAGCAACATGGAGTTATGTAATAACAGCACAGATATGTATGTAAACAATAGAACAGTACATAGAGCATGTACATGTAAGTTAAGAGTGTACATAACATAGGTATATATCACTAATGTAAGAGAAGGTTCATATATACATGTATACATGTATACATGTATACATGTATACATGTTACTGCTGAGCATAGCACAGCAATGCACTCAACTCTGGGTAACAGCCTCAGCTATATAGTCCTTCCACAGTATTCCTCCAACTCCGACTCCAACTCCGACTCCGACTCCTGGTAGTAGTTTCCCGGCTATCCTTATCGGGACTACCGGGCTGTATAAATCAAAGTGTTTCCTCAAGGTATAGGAGTACGTACATAGAGGCTGATGGTGAGAGACGCGGGTGTGTTTGTGGCTAATAATCACCACCTGCCATTACCTCATCTATTTTATTCCCATATTAATTTTTTTTTTATTTGTTATTTTCTTTATTCTCTTTTTGCTTGTGCAATATATTTAGACTTTAAGGATCATAATATATAATAATAATAATAATGATGATGAAAGGGTAGGAAGAAAGATTTGTTTTTAATAGACCGAATTTACTTTCAATAGCATTTATAAAACGGTTGTATAAAAGGAAATGTTAATTGGGATATAGAGGGGATTGTAAACGATTATTATTCGTTTTGCTTCGTCTCTCTTTGTCGATGGTTAAAAGAAGACTAGAGAGAACCGTAGAGGGTGGCCAAAGAGAGAGAGAGAGAGAGAGAGAGAGAGTGAGGGTCGTTCATACAACTGCCTGTTGATTTTCGTACTATAGAGAGAGGAATATGTCGATGTGTAATCTACATTCGCAGATATACATGTATATTTATTTGCAAATAAATGTTATGGGACAAAAAAAATATAGTGGAATATAAACTCAAGTTTATAAAAACAAATATTGTCGATTAGGTAAATGAATAGGTGAATTATATGATTATTTATTTATTTTTTTTTCCATTATTAACAAGCACTCTTTGTTTGTATTTATTGTTGTATAAATGAAAAAAAAGTCTGGATCAATGAGTTGATGCAAGGGATTTGGGCGCAAGTTTTAAAAATAATTTTTTTTATTTTACTTTTAAATGAAATAAAAACTTTTTGCTTGATCTTAAAATACGAGCCACGTTTTCCCATTAATCTTGCTTCTTTTCAACATCTCGGTTTTCTCTTTCTCTCTTTTATTTTTCGCGTTATTTTATTTTTTTCTATTTTTTTCATTTCTTTTCACCGCTTCCATTAACTCCTATTTTCCCGTATGCTTTACCGGTAAAGCTCTTCTACTCAGCTCAATGCTATTACCTGTTCTGAGAAAATCAAGAGAACGTTAACTCTGCCTGTACCACGAAACCGCCCATTCGTTTATTCAAGAGTCTTTTTTTTTTTTTATTAAATAAATTTTTTTTTCCTTATCCTTTATTTCGATTTCTTCAACGATTTTACTGTTATCTATGTGAATGTTAAAATAATAATTGGTTATTAAAACATTAAAAAAAAATTTAAGTAATGTGGAATCTTCTCAAGATACTCAACATTAATGTTTATGAATAATTAATTTCTATTTGCGATAATTAAAAAACTTTGTAAAAAATTTCCACATTGATTTTAATTGAATAGAACGGATTAGACTTAAATTTCATCGACTTATTTAACTTTTTAACGAAATTAGTTATTTATGAAAACCTATAACTTTTAATTCACTAAAATATAATTGCATGAAAATTTTTAATTCATTAGTAAACTTAATACGAGAAGTTAAATAAAACAAAAAAATAAAAATAACAATAAATATTCGTCAGAAAAGATTTTTAAAGTTTTACAAAAATTATATATGATTTATGTGTATACTTTTTTTTGTTTTTTTTTTTATCTTAGATCATTTATCTTGAAATTAATGGCTTAATAAAGAAGACAAGAAACATTGTCGTTGGGCATACATACGTATAGCTTACGGCATTTTATCATTTTAGAGTCTCTTGAATTTTATATATACTTAATAGTACTCACAAATAACTTTACATTTGTAAAATTTGTCTTCAACAGCATTCACTTTGTTTTTCTCCATAATATATGTATATATACATATAATATTTCAGCTTCCGCTATATAATTTTATTATTATTATTTCTCAAAATAAAATTACTTTGTTGAACTGAATAATTATTAAATTATTAATTATATACTTTTTAAAAGAACCAACTGACGTGAGATGAAATGATTCTATTATTACATAAAACAGAAATTTATAAACATACCTTAAAAACCATTATAATAATTTTGAATGATAAATGATAATTTTGACTTCGGTATATAAATAAATCGACGAAATTATTTTAAACAAGACAATTATTTCATAGCGTAATAATTAAAAAGTTACCAATTAAAGGGAGTATTAGTTTTCACATTATAAAACAAATATGGCCGACCTGAAACGAAGATAAAAAATTAAATAAAAATGGTTATTTCCCAATAATATATATATATATATATATATAATACGGCAATTCAACACTCAGCAATCATCATCGTATTTCCGTATTCTCAACTGCGTTCCCCATCTACTCGCAATGGTTTTGAGATTGTATTTCCTGTTTGGTGTATATGGCATTTCGCATTTCCGTTAAACGTAAATTGAAGTTAGCTCAAAGGCACCAACATCTTCGCTCTAACTTTGATCTATATCGCAAGCTTATAATGCAACGTCACTATCATCATCCTGCCTTTAATATTAAATAAAAATAAATTAATATATAAATAAAATAATAAAACGTAAATTGATTAAATTGGATTCGCTGCTAAAGTCAGAAAATGTCAAGTGGCCAATAAACTGATGTAGAGTTCTTTATCGAAGAAAAATGTGGGTTGCTGTCACTGGCAGCATTTATTGTTTGTTAAAATAATGTGAGTCTGTGTGTACAAATAAAAAAAAAATATATATATATATTACTTGGAGTCATGACTGTAGTGGTGGCAATGGTTTCCAGGGGAGTGTAAAAGGCGGCGTAAAAAAACGTCGGAAGCTTAGAAAACCTCGCGAGCTTCTCGGGTCACTGCCGTCGCAGAACAATACTAAACTCTATAGCTTCTTCTCTACCCTTCCAAGCAACTCTCACCCTCGCCGTTCTCTTTATGGTATCTTATATTTCTGTATATATATATATATATATATATATATATATATATATACTAACTACACAGCACACTACAAAAGTACGAGTGCTACTGCTACTGCTGCTGCTCGTTTCCACATTCGTTTTTCTTCTATCACTATCCTTTTTTTTTATCATACTTATATATATATACATGAAATGAACGAACTCAGCAGCCATATACACTACCGGTGTATAACTACTGTATAGTTATAACGATACAACCACAACACTCAGTTACTTTTTCTTTTTTTTTTCCGTATTCTTTTGCTTTTCTTACATTAACGCCAGTACTTTTTTTGTTACATTTTTTTATTTCTTTCTTCCTTTCTTCCTTGTGTGTATTGTGAAATGAGAAAAAAATGTATAAGGAAGCTTGAGGGTATATAAAAAGAAAAAGAGCATATGGCTACGACTAGATGAAAATTTCGACAAAGACATTTTTTGTCCACCTTTTTATTTTTCTTACTCTTCTGTTACTATTTTTGTTTACCCTCAAATGACATTCTTTACGTTAATCACCACAAAACCACCAAATTCCAATGCTCTGGAATTTTATTTACTCAATTGCTGGTTCCGTTTTGCTGATGGTCAGTACCAATCGATTATCGTTAGAGTATTTACTTTTAGTAAATTTATAAAAACTTTAACTTCCGTCTTAGTCACTGCTGTCTTGGCATTTCGCTGTGGTAACTTGTCTATTTTATTTCCTCTTCTCTCCTCTTCTCTCCTCTCATTTTCTTTTCTTTCTTTTCCACTTTACTCAACTCAACTCCTTTTATTCTTTTATTTACTTTTTTTTTTTTTTAATTTTATTTCCTCAATACTCTCCTCATGTTACTTTTTCCAACGAGCATATACCAAGTAATGGAACTTGCAAGTAATCTGGAGTGAAGACCGACAGCCTCGGCTTGTACCCACTAAAGCCACATGATGTATGATTATGGATGGCTTTTCATCATTAAGCTCTATATATATATCCCACGACTCCTGCTACATATATACATATATTGTGATGAAATGTTATTTGGCAACTTGTTTTAAATAATAAATGTACGATATTGCAAAAACATACAGAACGTTATAGATGTATATTTAAAAATTTGACAGATTTAACATATAGACATGATAGAAGATATTTTGTTCAAAGTATTTGATCAATGAATGATCAATGAATAGCTTTTGGCAAATACCAAAGTTAGCTCGCTAGTTGGAATTCTGTTTGGAATTAGAGTTGGAATTTTGGTTTGACTCGTGTATCAACACATCTCCTATTACGTTATGTATATTCTAAAGTGTATATATGTTATATATATTGATAAATAACTGGAGGGGATACAACACATGTGTGAAGGTAAAATGTTTGTTTATATGTTTTACGTCAGTGGGTTGAGAAAGATGGGGTGGAATTCCCTATTGTGAGAAAATACGACGCCTAGAGACAAATAAATTCTGGTCACGCAACATAATGTAAGAGGTTGGAACGTCTAAATCTTCGTTAAGACGTCGTTCCCCGTCGGTGCGCGCATTGCGGGAACAATGTGGGAAACGTGAACAATAAGAAATGCCAGGATGCCTTCAAGAGTATGCTACATATACAGGGGAGAGAGAGGGAGAGAGAGGATAAAAAAAGACGTAAGGCTCTGTATGCCACGAGAGACGGTGCCAAGTAAAACTCAGCAAAAGTATAGTTGAAAAATAGCAAGACTTGGTCTCCTCTACGTCAGCTTCTTTATCTCAGAACCGGGTGCGATAACGTCGACGCAGCATTTTGCATGCTCAAGACTTTTATTCTATGTATATTCTATATTCCCATTTCAGCTTTGCTATTCTGCTCTGTTATACTTTTCTTCCTTCCTTACTTTCTTTTATGCCGCCATATCGCGGTGGTATCTTGTCTTTTGCCGCCAGTATTACTCGTCCCGGTCATATACCGGCTTTTCTTTACTCTTCACTAAATATACATTACGTAGAATCCCGAATAGCCAACCAGAGGGTGCCTGCAAGCTTTTCTTTTTTTTTTCTTACATCAAATTTCACAAACATGTACTTAATGACGTTGCTATTTTTACGTTTTTTAAAACTAAATTATTTCCCGTTTCATTTATATATTTTTTAAGTAGTACAGACGTGTGATTGGTCAGACATGTCGTAAAAAAAATTTTGATGCCATGATTACATTTAAAAATATAAATATTTAGATCATTGAATAAATTTAAATTAAATTGTTGCTGTTGTTGCTGCTAGTAATATTCAGAATATTATTCAGTGACAGTGCGTTAATTAACAGGAAAATCATTACAGGCATCCATTACAAAGTAAATTAATAAATATCAAAGCTAAAAAATATTAAATATAAAATTCGTTTGTTATAAAAAATAAATTTTTTGTTTTACTGTTTATTAACAGAAACATCGTAATCCATCCTAATTTTCTCTGGTAAAAAATTAGTGACCTGTCTGTTAGAACGTTATAAGCAGGAAAAAAAGGACAAAAAAAAAAATATTTTATTTCAGTTGTAAAAAATTTATCCAACTCTCTCATTAGCTTTCAACAAAAAATATCTTTTATTTTATAATTAAATAAATAGCAGTATGTGTGTTTAATAAAAATATTAAATACAATTAAAGTTTTAAAAACGCATCACAAAAGAACTGACAAATTAATATTATAATGAAAGTTTAATTATTGATAACTAATTTAAAATTGAGTTGATCAGTAATGAAAATGCATAGATGTATGTCTGAGGAGCAGATGGATGAAATAGTGAAGCATGTGTGGAGAATTGGTTAGAAGCTTGAGGTAGAGAATAGAAGTGGAATTATATGTCGGAATAGTATGAGATGGCAGAATGTGGTGTACGTGGCAGAGTCACGCATCAAGAGTAGTAGTACAGTAGTAGTACAGTAGTAGTACAGTAGTAGAGGTTGCTTGATCTCTCCCTTCTAGTCGTGTTGTGCTCCTCCAGCTACTACTCATTCCCTCTGGGTTGGTAGTCTTCCTCGTCCTCAGCATCGTCGTCGACGTCGTACGTTTCAATTTGTCCCCGGCCTCTGTCTCTGATGTAACCGCGCGGTCTCATTAGTCCAACGGAACAGAGAATACTGAGTCTTTCTTTGTCAAACATCTGCTGGCACCTTAGCAGTCTTTCCCACTTTACAATCAACCGTACCACTCGGTTGGCGCCGCGTTCTAACCACCCTCGTTGCCACTACACCACTCTTGGGTATTCGTCGTCTCTATCGTCTCTACCGTCTCTATCGTCTCTACCGTCTCTACTCTTTGCGACCTAACCGGAGCACAACCTGACTAGTCGGTTGCTTTTATTTCTGTCTCTTAATCTTTCTCTCTCTTGCACACAGACGCAGATATATATACCTGCTCTGTACTTATTTAACTGTCTCTGTCTTTTTACTGGTGTAAGGCACGAGCAAACAATTACTCGTCCCTGTTTCGGTAATTGGTATGCCGGGAATGGAACCTTCATTCGTTTCTTCAATTCTAGAGCTTTTTGTTTTTTCATTTCTTTGCTTCTCACTCTCCCAACACTTGGGTCACGTATACTAACCGCTTTAACACGTAAACTTTATGGATATAAATGTTATGTCTCCAATAAAGAGTATTAATGCCAAGAAACGACAAGATATTGCTGATAAGACATTCAAATGTTTTGATAGCTATTTTTTTTTTTATTCTACTTTACTAAGTCAGATAATTATTAATTAACAGGTCAAGTACTGCTTAAATTACTTAGGGTTGAATAAATTATGATTTAAAAAATAAATCCAGTTGACATAAATTTACATTTTTTAAAAATAAATTTTTAAGAGTTTCAATTATTTATAAATTGACTCTTCGAAATGTAAAATTTTAAATGACTATCACGTATCACTGAATAATGAAATCACCTGATAAATCGATTACTGTTTTATTATTTAAAGGGTTCTTTAAATAATTGATACAATCACAATCACAAATATTATAAAAAATTATAATTTTATTATTTAAATACCTTTAATATAAATAATAAAAGGAGCAATTCATAATTTAATTACAAAATTAAAAATAAAAATTTAGTGACTAAAATGTCATGTTATAATATTTTCTAGATTTTTATGTCTGGGAAAATATTCATTTGATTCTATTCTGTCTTGTCAGTAGCTATGTCGGAAATGAAACCGCGTATGTAGCAGGGAGGAGAAATGTTAGCATCGTTATCATAGTTTTCAGCCCTACATGTACATATACATATATATATACATACATCAACAATTCAATGTGTAATTAACATGAAACCACAAACGTACACGCGTTTAGTTCTTCATTTTCCGCTCAACCACAAGTACAAATCACTATCATCAATTTTATGTATTATGAATTATAAATATTCATGTATATTAGATTGAAATATTTTTTTTTTTTCAATGAAATTTAAAATATATTAATCAGAAATTTACAAAAGACATTAAAATAATTCAACACTATAAACTACCTGACTGAGAACTTTGAAACTAGAGTAATTCAAGTTCATAAGCTTTTTATATACCCAAGATTTCCTTTTCTGATTGGTCAGTAATCTCCAATCAGGTGAGAGAAAGAGAGAGAAAGAGAGTTAAAAAGTAAAAAGGACTCATAAAGCTTTCGAGCTTTAGTTTCAAAGCGATCATACCAGTAATAACTTGTTCATGCACTAATTATTTATTCAGAAATAAAATTCATTAATTAAGAATTTTTTAATTATAAAATTTTTTTTTAACATCAGTACAATTAAAATTTACATTTTTATTTTTAATTAATTAATGTTAATATTTATTGTACTGATAAAAAATTAGTCGTATAAAAATTTTAGTGGAGTTACTATTTAAAAATAATAATTGTGATAAATGAATGACGTGTGTTAAAATAATTATGTCATTGGAATAAAAATGATTTAACCGGAAATAACTCTGGCTTACCTGTCCTCGACTGGCGCAAGTGTTCATGACATACGTTAAAATATCAACACTGACCAAACCATACATATAACCATATATATAAATGTATATATACAGTTGTTAATACCCTTTTATGCTGTATCACACCATTTATCTAACTTTAAACTCTCGTTACAGATCCGTAAATGAGATACACCCGCATAAAAGATGTGTCTGATGCACAAACACACTAGGTAACACTTGGGGTTTTTTAGAAAAAAAATTTTAAGATGAAAAGACTTTTTCATCTGGTTATATATAAACAAATTAGCTTTAATAAAAAACTTTAATATTTTTTTTTAATCATAATTAGTTTCCAATAGCACACAAATTGAATTTAATTTAATACATCTCGATAAGATATCAAATACTCAGCATTAATTTTTTTCCGTTTAATAGGCTTAAAGTTTTAAAGAATTTTCAATAATATTCCCATTCAATTCTTATAAATTTAAAAGGATAATTTTTTTTCTTATTATTACTTGAGAAAAAATAATTTCATTAGACAAATCCTGAATCCAGCATTTTTTTAGACCTAAGATATAATTTTTTAATTATTTAAATTTATGTGGACCCGCGTGGACTGAAGCTAAAAAATGAAAATTTATGCAACTTAAATTTTTTTTTCAAAGAGATTTAAAAAATTGTTATTGTTATTTGTTTATTGATTTTGTATAAAATAAAATAAATCTCTGTTTCATTTACGATATTTTTGATGTCAGTACATATAAGTTTATAAGCTATAAAGCATTAAATATTTTTGAATCCATGATGTGAAGAGATATTCTGGAAAGTAGTAAAAGTTTGCAGCTGGTTTTGATCATTAAACGTTTACTCAAACTAAAATTTAAAAAATTCACATTTTTTATTTAATGTAATTTTTTTTTCATGCATAAATACATTAACTGCAAAATAAAAATAAGAGAATACATAATAAATGAAATAAATTAAAAAAGTATTATTTGTTTAATAAAAGTTTCGTTAAAGTTTAAACTTTGAATAAAATCGATAGTGTGTGAGTTTAAATTTGTATCAGTGTTGGTGAATGAACAAGGGTCAATTTTACACGTTTCGTGTACAATCTCTATGCATGAGATTCTCTGGTCTCTGTTAGGTTTGGTTCTACCAAGAGCTTTCCTAAGTACACAGAATACGTACAGATATTTGCATTTCGGTCTTTGTACTGGTATATATGTCCAAGGTCTCTTGTATATTCACTCCCATTCAAAGTACACTGGCTCTATTTTCTGTAGTTTGAAACCGCACGGCAGTTTCCCCGTGACAAGGGACATTAGATCTCCACCCAACCGTATTTATATATAATTTGCGTTTAATCATACTTTGAATAACTATCAACCGTTAAATATATATATTTTATTTATTACTGTTCAATATATATTGTGTACAATTGATTTAATACCACCCAGTAACTTTAGGTAATATATAAACATTACTACCAATCAAAATCTAACAGTAATAAATTTTTGTTTATTTACTCAGAAATAATTTTCACTATTTTTTATTTTAATTCTATTCAATTTATAAAATATATATATTTTTTTATCAATATAGAGTCAAATTTTATAAATAATAAAATACTTTTTTGTTAAATTTTTTTTAATATCGAGTTACTTTATTGCAGTAAAGCATTTCCAGTTTTATTACATCTTTTTTTTCTTTTTTTTTTTTTTTTTGCAAGTATTAATATCATAGAAGAGTGTTCATTTTTTTCATTATTCTCTGATGATTCAAGTTACAAGCATAAAAATATATTATAAAAAGGATATAGAATTAATGCCAGTGAACTTTAACTATTTCAATATATGTTATGGATCCGTTTTGTTAAATTAATATCGATTCGTTCAAAGTTTTATTCGTGTGAAAATTTTTATATCCAAATTAAGTATATTGTAATTGAATTAAATGAAACTGGGTATGCTTTGATTAATATATATATGTATGTCCAAGAAAGATTGTATTTCTATAAATGGTCTGACCCCAATGTACTTAATTATTTAAATTGAAAATCTATTCGTTAACTTTTGATCTCTTTTCTTAAAAGTTTTGAAAATCTTTATCGTTGAAATAAATTGTTGAGATTAATAAGTTTTTTAATTAACTCAAAATGTCTATCAATTAAAGTGATCAATTGATAAAAGAAAAAAAAAATAAATTCATATTATTCGATTATGGTAAAAAGTTTGATATTAATATTAATCTAAATATATTAAAAAGACTATTAACAAGTTTACTTTAACAAGTATTTATGTTGAAGAGGTGAGTTACCCTTTGCTCACAGGTTAGACATCACGAGAATACAGTACTTGAAGGAGTTCCGATGTCGGATCGATCCAGAGATGGAGACTCTCGAGGGTAAAGTTCGGGGGGCAACCACTGTTTTCAAACGAGTATGAGGAAACCAACTAAGTTAACGAGCTATAGTAGTTGTATAGGCGTATGTATTCTGTAGAGAAAGGTTAAATAACTACACGCTGGACAAAAAACAATAAATCATAACTACTACCATCTTGCAATAGGGAATGATTATCATATTGTACATCATTTTTTATCGTATATCAATATTTATTATTGCGCCGATAGTAATATTTCTTATACCTGAAAAATTAGTAAATTTGTTCCATCCGAGACAGTAATGAATATCATAATTGGGTTTAAATATTTTAAAGAATATTAATAGATGGATAGATGACTTTGAGGTATAGAATTTGGCTAATCAATACCCAGGACGTATTGAAGATACTTGATAGGGAAACAACGTAACGTGCGCATTTAGCAGATCGTATAGAGTATAGAGTATCAATTTATGACAGCGGCCGTACGTTTCATACTCTGTTATTGGTCTTCACATGCATATATGGATATTCTTTCAAGAGTTTAAACTGCTAGCGACGAGCACCCTAATGGATTCTCCCCTGATGTTGGAAAGCATACATAAAGATCGACCTCAATCCGTTGAGGTGGTACCCCAACTGCTTCTCTTACTCTCTGGTTTTTGCCTATATTGCTGAATATACTTTTCCATTTTTCTTTTTAATATTTCAATGAAAAATTTTACTGCGATTGCTCACTTTACTTAGAATAATCACGATAAAATTTTACTTATACAATTCTGGCTTAAGTTTTTCATTTACATTTATTTAAATGTATATGTCTGCTTTTTTTTTCATTTAGTTTTTTAATTTTTAAAATTGTGAAAACACCAGAATTTTCTTATTTTATTCCTCAATTGAAAATTACATAAACAATTTTCTTTACACGGATTTCCTGTGATTTGTGTTTATAATTTTGACGTCGGAATATGAGGTATTTTAATGCTTTTTCAATACTCTAATCATTTTTTTTTTCTTCATAATTTTCAATCGTTTACTAAAATTTTAATGTTAATTGGAAAAAAAATAAAGAAAATTCTTTGTTTACTTGATAAATGGAAAGAAAAACAATTTATTTTTTGAAAAGTCAAGTTTTACTCAGTCTTTTACTTTTTATTCCGATACCAAATGATTCGAAAGTTTGCTAAAGTTTCAAGCATCGGATAGAAAAAAGTTCTGATAGCAGTCTGGCAAACTGACATTACAATTTAAGGGTTAATGTGATATTACTTTTTTTTTTTTTTTTTTTTTTTTTTTTTTTTTTTTATTATATACAGTGATAAGAAAAAGTATTTGTTAAATAATAAACTTAAATCGTAATAATAAACCGCAGTTCGTCTTTTATTTAGCGGCAGTTTTTCTTCATTACAAATTTTGATAAATTATTTTATTAACAATATAAAATTTTTGGTTGTGCATTGACTTGTAATTGTTTTCAAACGTCAGAAAGTTTAGTTATTAGTTACAAAAATTTATCGGACCCTTCAGACCGAATCGATTGTCAGCAGGAAGTTGTGGGGCTGCCGTAAGTCGATCGGTGCATTTATTTTTCTCAAAGTTTTATAATTTTTTATTGGTTGTCCTTTTCTGAAGCTAAAAAAAATACTAAGGTCAGGTGAAGAAATTAAATTGAAAAATGTCGTGAATATTTTTTTCACGACAAAAGTATTTAATTCAAGCATTTTAAGGACTTGTTAAAAATTTACAGATAAAGATTAAATTGACCTGATTCAATTGTGGATTTCGAACATATAATATTTTAATTTATAAATGGTGAGTAGAATCGAGGACATTGAATTGACTGAATAACAGATAATGGCATTAAATAGAAAACCAAAAAATAAAGAAAAAAAAAGAAACGTAATATCGAAATTTATATTTTTATGCAGACGGTGGATAAAATTCATCAGAGATATATACAAGGATTGAAATCAGTAATTTTTGAACTCGGTTCGCCAGCAGAGTAGCATATCAAGATGAGCGTAGGGGTGAGCTGGGGCTTGGATAGCAGCAGGCTGGAATCCGACAACCAGCGGGATGATCGAGAAAAAAGAATGAGAGGAACAATGGAAACAATACTATGAAACGAGAAAGTTGGTTTGCATTGTTGGATGGCAGCCGCAGAATTCCGGGCCCGGCGTCGTCTGTTAGGCGTGCTCGGTGTGCTTCTCGTTCAGTGACTGAATGCAAGACGGTAATTGTAAACCACCGGATGAACAGCACCAGACTTTCAAGTTGTTTCTTTCGTTCAATACAACTATACGGTCAACGATGGTCTATTATTTTTTATTTACTTTATTTTTTATTATTATTATTACATTGTATACAGATACAATCTAAGTTTTTTTGTTCTTAAGCTCTTCAGAACATAATGACACTCTAAACTCTTTTATCATGGATTTAATCATCCTGCAGTTACTTTTAACTTATTGTTATCATTGTTTGCTTTATCATTTATCATATAATGTTTAATAATAGTTGTACTATTTATCTGATAATCATCTCTTTAATTTAATAGATTTAAAAGATAGAGTTATAATTACTGGGGAAAGCGAAGACAAAGCAGGCAATCGCTATCACTAAACTTTCGTACGATTTTATTTAATTACGACTAATTTGGCTAATTGCAATTTTAAATAAAAAAAAATATTCTATTAATATTGAAGGTAAATCAGAAAGACCAATGTTATACTTTTAATAATTAATTACTGAAAAAATTTTATCGTAATCCATAATGTATTAATACTCGGATCTAGTTTATAGTCACAAACATGTCACTGAATGAACAGTTCGGCATGGCAGGTTGGACCCCATTTCCACGTCCAGTGATTATATCAAGGAACATCGCCACACTTAATTAAGTATTCTTCAACCCAAAAATATTATTACAGTTTGAATATATAAGTCGAACGGGTTAGACCTGATACCAATTTTAAATCACACATGTGAACTGCACTTGAAAGTTCAATTTCATAATAAAAATTATAACTCATGATTTTTCAATAATTACGATGCTGTTTGTATTTATAGAGTTTTTTCGATTACAGAAAAGGGGAGGGCAAATTGGGCAAGAGGTAAAATAATATAAATGTAAATTAGTAACACGAGACAAAATGGGCCTTGAAAATTTTAAAAAGTCGTAATGCAAACTGGAATTGAGCCCAGGAAAATCCAATAACAAAAACAACAACAAATGATTGTTCTTTGATTAAATTTTTTTCCGGTGCTGCGTCTTGGTATATTTTTTATTAAGATCGTACTTTACACGATATTATTTTTAATAAAACTGTAACATATATTTTTAGCGGGATATAAAATTATTTATTTTAATATTAAATGATATTATTGTAAAAATAAATGTTTACACGGTGTTATATAGCGGCCGAAATTACTGTACTGAATCGATAACATCTTGAACGATGTCAGGCTCATCGTTATCTCCAGTATCGAGATACCTCGAGTTTATTATACCACCCTCTGTAGCATGTTATACAACTACCTGGAAATCTCGGCTCCGCCACTTTATTATACTAAATATAATATTTTTATTTATTTATTTGTTTACTTACTTAATATTTTCTAATAAAGCTTAATAAACATTGTTATTGAATTTTATAAAATGAGATCTCCAGTAAACAAGGAATGAAAACATTCCAATTATTAAAAAGCACTTTTAAATAAATCTATTGTTATAACAAAAAGTAATCATTTATTTTATGCCAAAGTTTACTCTTGAGTTATTACAATAATTGTTGACTTGTCTTTTCTACAGTAGTTTTAAATGGGTTGTTGAAAAGTAACTACTTGGTGAGCTAGCTCATCAGAATATCTAAACAATGAATGAGAAGAGGGTTTTCTCATCCCTACTCGATGAGCATATACGTATATATATATGTGTACTTACTTTCGAGTAGTTTTAAAAGTAAAGAACGCACTCGCCACATGCACACTATATCATTCAAAGCGCACTAACCCTACTCAATTCAGTCTTTCCGTCTTGTTCTTTTTTTTTTTTTGTTTCCTTTATCTTTTCTCTCTGAAGAAAAACAATGAAATTTTTTAAAGCTCCACATCAGGCACTTTCTTGCTCTCAAGTGCATTAATGTCTAAACCTTTGACCAGCTGATACAATATCTATTATTATATTTTAACAATTGATACTTAAAACTTAAATTTATTAATTTATAATTCAAACCAAACAATTATCGACATCTGTTTTTTTATTGATTTATTATTTTTATGCCATTTGATCATATTTTAGTTATTTTTATTTATAAAAATACTTAATATATATGTATATGGGTCTTGGATAATTTTAATTAGTATCAACCCGACAAAAAGTCTATAATTATTAAAATTTATATAAATTATAAATGTAATCGATACGATTTTTTATCTCACATTCTTCATTATGTCTATTTTAATTAAATAAAAATATTAATTATAAACGAAATTATTTTCAGGTGGAAACGCTTCCTACGAGATGCAGGGCCCAAATTTCACAGTAGAACCACAGTCGAGAGTTGAATTTACGAATGTAAGTGGCGGTCGTGTCGATTGTACTGTCAGGGGGAACCCAGAACCAACAGTTGAATGGCTGGCAGCAGACGGCGGCAATGTCGCCAGCATACCTGGGATTAGAATGGTATTTAGTAATGGAACCATTTACTTCCCTGCTTTTGAGGCTGAAGCATTTCGTCAGGATGTTCATTGGGCCATTTATAAATGCTCGGCAATTAATAGTGTTGGTGCGGTTGTCAGCAGGGATGTCACCGTTAGAGCTGGTAACCAAACTAGTAAAAACTATTAAATTTATCAATCAGACAATCGATAAATAATATTATTTCAAATTTCATTTTATTTATAAGTTAATTACTAGCTCTTTGTCTAAATTATTTTATTAAAGTTTGCTAGTACAGACAAAAAGTGTTGAATGTGAATATTGTCAAAGTAATAGCATTAGATTTTTCTCAATTTAGTAACTTCTTTCTTATACACTTTAAAACTGTAAAAGTTTTATTTATTATTGTTATTTTTAATAATTCAACAATTTAAATAAACTTCTTACACTTTTAAAAAGTACTTATAATATTTTTTATATTTAATATAATGAATGAATTATTACGTTTTAAAATGACAATAAAAAACAAACTTGTTTTTCTGTACACTCTTAAAGTTATCGCTTGAAATAATAATAATAATAAGCATAAAAAAAAAAATAAATAAAAAAAAGAGAACAATGACAAAAAGTCGAGGCTTTGCATCTGATGTAAGGAAAGAATTTTCTCGAAGGAATAATAAACGAACCGGAAATTCCTTATCGAACTAACGCCTTCGTAAATCATAGCCAAGTGAACAGAACTTTTACCTTTTTCGATTGGAACTACCCAGTGCCTCCATCGACTCCTCCAGCTTCAGCTCCAGCATCAGCATCGCCACCAAACTATGCCTTCTCCTTCATATTATTCTCTATATACTCCCAGCATCGTCAGCTTATTTTTTGAATTTTATTCTCCGGTTTTCTTCCTTGTTCATAACTTTGCTCACGCCTCTGATGAATAAAAATTCCCAATACATACATTTTTTACGATAAATGCTCGCGACCGTACGAACACTTTTATATTTTTTCTCTCCATTAAATCAATCGTAAATATATATACTCTATATTTTATTTAGTAACACAATTGAATACAGTTTTAAAATATGTAGACTTTGATAAATGTGCTGCGATAAATAGTAAAGGCAAAGTAACCTTTAAAGTCCATTATCACTTGGTTTTTTTTTTTTTTTTCTATATTTTTTTTTCGGTTAGTTATTTATTAAAAAACATCTTTTCTTTAGTAATTTAAAATCTCGGTACAACACAAACGACGGGTGGATTTTCTGCATATTTCATGGTTTGTAAATATTACTCGGTGCAGAGGAAAAACGTCTGGCTCTGACTTTAGTTGGAGGCTGGCTGGCTGGCTGGCTGGCTGGTGAGTTTATGCCCAAGCGGTTTGTGTTCAAGTTGAAGCCACGATATACCAAAAGCAAGCTGAGTTTTTACCCTATTCTAGAGTCTGAGTGCTTCGCTTGGCTGACTCTTGAAACGGGTTCCAAACCCTCTCTACTCTCTTTCTCTCTCCCTCTTTATATTTCTCTCTCTCACTTTCTATACTCAATTCTCTGGCTTGGCCATGATGCTGCAGTATATAGTACATGACGGTGTTCACCTTTCCTCTATACATCTCTCTCTTTCTTTCTCTCACTATTACTCGCTATACCAACTAAACCGTCACCACCAGCACCAGCAGTAGTAACAGCAATAGTAAGAGCAGAAGCTGAAGCAGATCCAGAAGCAATAGCAGCAATAGAAGCAGCAAGAGAAGATGTAGAAGCTGTAGAAAGCAGTACCGTAACCACTAACCTTACTCTACTACCAACACACAATGAGCACTACAGTGTGTACCACCTCTATGACCTTTCCACCATTTCCTATTTTGTCAGCTCGTTCATTCCAATCCTCTCGCCCTTTACTCCATCCTCAAGTACCACCGCTACTCTGTAGTTTCAGCTTTTCTGCCATTTGGCACACACCTCTCTATATACTCTTTCTTCTTCCTTCTACATATATATTAAGTATACAGATACTGGAGCTATACAGTTGTAACAGCATCAGGCGAGTAGCAGCTTCCGCAAGACTTTACCGGCCAATTCACTCAACTTTAAACTTTAAACTCTCTCTCTATCCTCTTTTGATTCACCCACATTTACATATATAAATATATACATATAATTATATACATATGCTTTTAGTGGTAAACCAGCGTTACGACCCAGAAGTTCAAAGTCTCGGTGGTTTCCTGGGCAACAATGTACTTATGCGATGCAACGTTCCCAGTTTTGTACGAGATCACGTTACTGTAACATCTTGGTTACAGGAACCATCATTTAATATTTATCCATCAGCTATGAGTGGTACTTGTTTTTTTTTTCTTCTTTATTATTAATATCCTTTTAGTTTCACAATAAATTTATTTTAAATCAATAAATTATTATTATTATCATCGCTCAGTATTGCTATAAATTATTATTCAACACCACTAATAATATAAATAAAATATGTTTATAGATGGGAAATATCATATGCTTCCTAATGGGGATTTAATGATTATTAATATAACACGGAGTGATGCTCAAATGACGTATAGATGTAGAACACATCATCGACTGACACAAGAGACATTGGTTAGTCCTAATGTAGGTCGTGTACAACTAGCAGGTATTTAATATTTTTAATTAATCGTAAATTATTATTATTAACAATAACATGAAAAATACTATTGTTTATGTATTTATAGCAGTAAAAACAATAGTTTAGTTGGACGGAACAGAATAGAATAGCTGAGTGGGTGGATTCGGTGATGTTTAATTAAACGGTTGCTATACCACACTAATACAGAAAGGGAGCAGTGGTCATTTACTAGTTTGCTAACAACCGCACAATACGCCTCAGGCAAAGCTGCTGGTGTATTGTGTGTTTGCATCTGACAAACGCGACTCGAAACAAGCCTGTGTTGGATGATTGCATGCATATTAATATTTTCAAAATCTCTACGGATTACCCACTTCGATACAACTCAATATATTATCATTTTTGTATTGTAATATTCATAATATAATACTTTTATATTTTCAATAACAATTCATTATTTATTTCAATTAATAACGTCTTTTGTTTTTAAAACCGCGCTTACCATGTGAATAATAATAATAATAATAAAATGTAGTATAGTTATACCACACTCGGAAAATAATGACAAACTCATCGGGGCATATGAAAAAGTATAAGCTTTAAAATGTGTACGATCTTTGTATGTATATTTGGTTACAGTACATGAGGTTCTTAAGTATAAATTGCATTGGTTATATGTACAGATATATGTATGACGACAGTATACTGTAGGTACTTTAGCATCTCTGTGCTCCTCACGCTGCAGACTTGTCTGAAGCGGCACGCGAATCTCGAGTATCGCATGCAGGGAAGCATCGTTAGTTAGCTGGGGCTCGAGAGGATATTTCTCTCTTCCTAGCCCTCTCCATTGGTCCGTCTTGTTTCATTTCCTGGTTATACTTCTCGTCCACTTGACTGTTTCTTCATGCGGCTTATATTTCCGCTGCACTACTCAAAATCTTTTGCCAAATCAAAATACATATATATATATATATACGTTTGGGTGAAATTGAATATTATGTCTGACAGTGGTGAGCTAGTTGCTGGATAGTTCGTTTTCCAATACTATAGTCGAACGAATTCATGATGAGAATTCACTATCAATATAACGTCTTTATAGAAATGAATCCCACGAGTCTGATTCTGATTTATATCTGTATAGATCTTTAAATAATTGCGGTCCTCCTAGACGTTATACTTCTTTTCAATTCGTTTTAAATCTTTAAATTTCTGTTGGCTCATCTTTTATCCATTTTTTATCGTTTATAATATTCCAGTTAGAACTTGAAAAGAAAAAATACTTGTAATCTTACGGGTTTTCCACGTTTTATATTTCTCTTAAACTGATGTTTGAGGTCGTGTTTATATTTTATACAACTCCACAAAGAACCTAAAATACATTTTCTACCTCACTATATTTTTTTATTTTTTTATATTAAATAAACATTATAAATTAAATACTGTGCTTTTATTTACGGAACAAATTGTATTCATAAATACTATGAATATATTATACGTTTAGTTCTGCTAGTAAATAAACTAGGGAGAAATTTTCTTCACAGTAAAATTATTTGCAACTCATTATTCTGATAAAAACAACATTTTTTTTTTATTTAGCTCATTTTTTATTTAATATTTAAACATAAAATATAAACTGATGAGTGATCTAAGTATTCAAAAAATATAGTCATGTCTGACTAAACTAAACTCTTACTACTAAACCCTACAAATCCACAGATGTTTCAGTTTATAAAATTACTTCTAGGTGGCGCAACTGAGAGAAAATCTTTTTATTAATGAAATTATTCATTCATCATTTATATATTATTTTCAAAGTGTCTCTAAAGAGAGCTAAATTTTAAATTTCTCTTTAACGATAACTGTCGTTTATTTAAGGACTCACGGACGTCAAATATATTCGTAAGATGACAGAAAATAACAATAAATAAAAATAACATTTTCTAAAGATATGCTATTCAGAATTTGAAATATATACATACTTAATTGAATACAGACGATACAGTTTGATATTAATATTTATTGATTTACAATCACTCGGTTTACCTAGAGCCATTTTAAATTGTTTTCTTGATTCCGGAGTATCGTAAAAAAAAAAAAAAAAAACTCGGTTTTTCCCAGGGCATAAGACCTGGTTTCATATATGTGCAGATCATAAAAAAAATAGTTTTTTATTTTTATGGTTGAGGTCTACAATTTTCCATTAGACGTTGCTATATATCCTGTAAGATATGTTAGGTAACCCACTTTCGGGCTCACATTATTTCTTTTCCACCGAGAAACAGCAGGAGCTTCTTCTTTCTTAGGCTGTTTATGACATACCGCATAGAAAACATTTCTTTTTTATTGCTGATAACGGAAAAATTAACATCAACTCATTTCAAATGAACATGAGTATAAACTTTTCTTTTCTTATCATAAATAAAAAAGTTTTGTTAAAAAAACAACACAAGGAAATGAAGATTTTTATTTATTTAAAGAAAGTTAAATTGTGTAGTTTATAAAATATATACATTTTTTTTTTACTCATATTATATAATGATTAAAGTTAAATTAGTTGGTTGTATACATTATAAATTAAATCAAAGTCAATTTAATATTTGATACGAACGTCAATTGAAAGTTAAAGTTACGTATAAAATAAACCAATTCAAAGATCAAATATATACTTGTCACATAAATTTTGTGTGCTCCATAAATTTATAGTGACTTTATTAAAATTGTTTGTTTAATGATAATTATCAACTTTTTTTACAAACATCATTAAGTGTATAAAAAAATAAACTAAATATACTTAGTCGTTGATTAAAAGAAAAAAAAAATATCGTGACCTTTTCAAATATTGACCTTTTGCTAAATTTATTTTAGGCTACTAAAATTTTCAGCCGAGTTAAAATCATTACCATCACATTCTGTTTAATTATTTAAATCAAACTATTTATTTTAAAATGTTATGGAAATAATTTATCCAATTTCAAAAGTAAACAATAATATGTGCATTACAGTATAGCTTGAAAATAGCTGCGTAATTAAATTAATTATTTTATAAACATTATTTACGGTTGCTGTTATACGTGTTGTAACTATAAATACACCAGAGGCTTATTTTCAATTCGACATAATTACAGAACCAGCATTTTAAATTACTGTTAAAGTAACTTGGAACTGACGATATTATTCCATTAATTTATTATTATTATTATTATTATTATTTGTATTTATATTTATTCTTCATTATTTTGTCCACACGAAAAATAACAAAGTAATAATAAATGTCTTTTATTATTTTCAAATTACAGAAATAAGAGGTTTTACGCCGCCAATATTAAATGAAAAATTACACACAATGTCAGCACGTCTAGAGGATACTGTGGTAATACCATGTGTGGCATACGCAAATCCCCCACCGTCTAACAGGTAAAAATAATTTCCTCAACCAGATTTAAATTTATTTTTTATTTAGCTTTAATACTCACCAACAAGCCGCGAATTAAATAAAATTATTTAAATCGTTTCTTAGAACATACATTACTACTAATAATGCTCGAGTTTTTACCGTCGCTAGTTCCGAAATCGAGTTGTCACATTAATGAAAAAAAAAAAAAATAGGTTACGAAAAAATGGGCTCTGTGTTCATTCAAGTAAATGTATTCTTCTATTTTCCATATTAATGTTAATTTTAAACATAGTATTCGTTGTGAATAAAATCATTTGTTCCAGACTGCACCTTTTTAGTTGGGCGTAAAAGCGTCTCACATATTTTTTATTCATTTTACAAAAGAATTTCATTTTATTTTTATAATTTACTCTGAAGTTAGAGCTGTTTGTTGACTTGACATTTCACCATGAAATTTATTATCAAAAACTGTATAAATAACAAAAAAAAGTTAAAAACACTTTTATTTGTTTGAAACAAAATTATTTTTATAGTTTATACGGTAAAGTGTAAATTGCGTTGATAGATACACATGTCATCAAGAGATTTGTTATCACCCGACACTCTATTTGCAAGACACTCTACCCTAGTGTAGTTTTGTTGATCCAATTTACTTAACATATATAGGAAAAACAGCCACAAGAAATGATGTTTGTGTACCTGTTTTTTTTTTTTCTTTTCTTTTTCTCTTTGACTTAATCTTATTTTTAATTTACGTTATATATATTCAAATAATCCATAATATATTTGGTGGTTGTGATTATTGTACATAACGATATTGCGTATAGATGATGATGATGATGATGATGAGAACAGAAAGTAAATGAGAAAAGGGTAAATGAAAATAGTGAATGAGAAGACGAGATTGTAGAATACGAATAAGTATAAATATGTATATCTATATACACATACATCTCTTTCTATTATTTCTATCTTTCTCTCTGTAGGAGTACAGTAAACAAACCGACCGCTGATTACAGAGACTGCTTCTGACAGCCCATCAAATATTCCGAGTTTACGGGAGCCTCGACGTCACTAGGTATTCCAAGAGCTCGTGTTGCTCACTCCCTCACAAATTCTCTCTCTGTATATATATATATATATATGTTTTAGCAGAGAGTTTGCAGCCCTTGGCATGAGCGAACTACGTTCGTTCCTCCGACAGAGTTGACTCAGTGAGAATACAAGTGTGAGAGGTTTTGGCTTTACCACTACTGCTACCGCAACACAGCTAGCAGCAGTCTTGGCTTCATCCAATTCCTCTCCTTCTTCCTATTCCACTATTTCCCTCTATTCCCTCTACCTCCCTCTAGTCTTCTCATTTTATCATTCTCCGCGGTCTTTTACTCTCTTACCTCTAGCCTCTTCTTTCCTCTCCTCGTCAATTTCCCTTCGTAAATTCGATTATCCATAGATACACCCCCAGCTCCTTTTCCTCCTCATTTTTTTCATTTTATTTTTTGTGTACCTTTTTAGTTTTCTTGTTTTTTTTTTTTATTTTATACTCGTACCTATACCGTTGAGTAAGCAATATTGAGAAAAATAAGAGACGGGAGCCAGAAAGCCATGGAGCGAATAAAGAAGCGAGCGCATCATATTCTGTGTTGCCTCCAAGTAAAATTGTGAAGCCAAGTATATACTATAAGGTCAATCGCCTTCAGGGAATTGGTTACCCTCGTTGTTCGCCAGTAGTTTCCTCCGTTTTCCCTAAGGGTTATCCCCCAGAGAGCAATATCTCATTAGAAATATAGGTCTGTTCGGGTAGCAGTACTAACTATAGCAGAACTGTAGCAATACCTTCCTATATATTCACAGAGCGCTGACTTGAAAATCAGTCGTGATTTTCTTGCGCCGATTGAAAGATCGAAATAACTGTGTACGTGATGTGGTCATGAATTATTTGCCATCGGGGTAGTTTACTAGGAAATACAGGGAAAGGGGGATAGAAGTATCTTGCTTTCGAGGCTGCGCACAGAACGATAATTCTGCTGAGCTACTGGGAAATTACGGGATCCTACCACCTATTCATATATAACTTGTTAGTTCTACATGAGGAAGAGAGAGAAAACGAGTAGAAACCTACTGTCATGCTAGCAGAGCCAAGTCATATATATATATATATGTATACCCGCAGTAGTAAGTTATGGGTTGGACTAGTGTGTAAAGGACAAGAGAGCTGGGGTCTACAGTTATTATGGAAACGTTTGTAAACTTGAATGCAATTCAGCCTCTAGCTTCTCTTGCTCTACATCATCTACCAACTTTATGTATATTAAGCTCTGTCTGAATGTCATCCAATCTCTTCTTTCCCTCTAGATACACAAAGATCTCTTAGTCAACTTGAATAGACATAAAGAAAACAATGATTATAATAATAATTATTATTATTGATATTATTTTATCGTAGCTATAAAAATTTATAATAATAATAATAATAATAATAATAATAATAATAATAATAATAATAATAATGTGTAAAGAAAATGCTTTTGTGATTGGTATTTACAGATGGTACTTTAAGCGAGATCAACGTGAGGAACCTATTGATGAGATTTCAGGTCACTACACAATCCGCGATGGTTGTTTGACAATACAAGCAGTCCAGGAGAGTGACACTGGCACGTATGTTTGCACGGCGAGTAATGTTGAAGGCAGCGCAAGTTTAGAAATTCGTTTGAGCGTTTCTGCGTCTTTGAGTGTACATGTACAACCCCCAGTCCAGACTGTTGATCTTGGTAAACCTGCATCGCTTGTGAGTACATAAAGTCTTTATGTAATACCGTATACATTTCATATAGATATATATATATATATATTGTTGTTGTCCGGATATGATGTGATGCTTTGATATATGCATCAGATATTCAGTGTACGCATTTTCCGAGAAATTTTATACTTTATTATTATTATTATTATTTGTTCAACTCTACTTTTCCTTTACATGCAGACGTGCAGTGCCAGCGGTTTCCCTCAGGCAGCTCTTTATTGGTTGAAAGATGGACAGCCGCTGCGGACAGGCGATCATATAAGTCTAATCTCACGGGATCGCATTTCCGTGAGTGCCGTTGCTCGTGAGGATCGTGGTATGTATCAATGTTTTGTTCGCAATGAACATGAGATGGCACAGGGAATCGCGGAATTACGCTTGGGAGGTAAGCAACATTCAACAACAGCAACTACTATATATATATATATATATATAGAGTATGCAAACTCAACTCCATACTTCACTCAACTAGTGAAGCTATACACTCATCATCATCATGCACACTGTCTCACTTACTCATCTTTCGCAATTTCTCTCATTCCGTTTATACGCCAACTGTTCAAACATGCCGATTTTCAATTAGATGTACATGCTCATCTACCACTGTTTGTTGCTAAATTTATACATATCTATACTGTTAAACCACGCCAAGTGAATGATGAATGAATAGTGATAGTGAGCTGTCATGCTTTTTCTCTTTCACTAATTCTCACTCGTATGTTTTATTTTAAGTTTTTGATTTTTTTCATTTATCCATTTTAATAATTATTTCATCCGCTACATAGCTTTTTTAATTGACATTTCAACAAAAAGAATTCATTAAACTGCGATACCTTCAACTATATATATATATGTGTGTGTTTTAATTTGTTTAAAGCTGATGGTATTTTATTTTTAATCAATATCGATTTTCAGATTAATAAAAAAATAATTTTTCAATTGCCGTAAATTATTTATAAAATAAATAATTTAAATTCGTGGTGGTTGTTTTAGCTGCTGTTTTTTTAATAGAGTTTTATCGTTTGATGTAAAATGTGTAAACAGGTGTGTGCATACATTCATGTAGAGAAGCTCGCCTGAAGAGCACTATAGAATGACGATAGTTAGTATCCTGGATTTGCATACGCTAACGAGGTTCCTGTGGTTTTGACGATGTTCTGAATATCCTGTAAGCGTCTAGAGTACCTTATATTTTGCGGTTTACTTCCATATCCATCTTATCACCTGCACCAATATTTCTTACATTAAATTTATTTTTCATCAGCCATTTTAATAATTTAATTTTATAGGAACCAAGTTCTGAGCCTTCTTAAAGACTTGCTCAATAAAAACTTTCGACTTTTTTAAAAAAAGATATTGCCTTTACTTAAATTTTCCTTTTCTTTATTAAAGATAAATATTAGTAATTTTAAAAAATAATTTTAATATTTAAATCTTGTTAAGGAAACTTTGAATGAGTTATCGAATATAGCAAAGTGAAATCTCTCCGTGCTCTGCTGCGCCATGAAAATTGGTATCCTCAATAATCTCGGCGGCATTATCACGTCTGGTAGCAGCGCTTTTTTTTTATGCTCCCTCGAGAATTTTCATCTACGCCAATATATATACTCTGACAATAGTTGGCTCCCCCATTCTGTCTATCTAACTCTGATATGCTCATTCCACCTCGACATAATCAACTCAAATTTACATCAAAATTTCTCTACTGCTTTAAAATTTTTTCCAAGCTCAAAAATATTTTCAAACGACGTATATATTTTTCGAGATTTACTGGAAATACTAATCTGGATTACTGTCTCTGATTGATATGAACAGAAATATCGCCACAACTGGTGTACCGATTCATCGAGCAAACAATGCAACCGGGACCATCGGTATCACTTAAATGCAGCGCTGCTGGAAATCCAACACCTCAAATTTCATGGCTGCTCGATGGATTTCCGCTGCCCCAGAACGACCGTATACTTATTGGCCAGTATGTTACGGTCTACGGCGATGTTATTTCCCATGTCAACATATCCTCGGTAAAATCCGAGGACAGTGGGGAATATCAGTGCACAGCTGGTAGTCGTGCTGGTGAAACATCTCATTCTGCCAGGCTAAATGTTTATGGTCAGTGAAAAACCCTGTTATCATCAGCTGTTACTTATTATATTAAATTAAATTAACTACTAAAATCGATCATATAATTTAAAATCCACCCCATCGTAAAAATTTTTCATTGTAAATAAAATAAAAAAATATAAAATTTTATTCATAACTTCTATTAATAATATTACTTTTATTCGAAGCTCTGTACTTTTATTTATTTAGTGAAAAATAAACAAGCGTATATACTTAATATAAATATTTATATTTAAAATACTGATATTTATGTGATATTTGTATTCATATATATATATATATATATCACGGTTATAGTTAATGGAAAAACGATGCGATAAATTGGTCTATTAACAACGATACTCCCAAAAGAATTAAAATGTATGTATTGCCTTTTTATTGTCTGGTTTTCAGGATTGCCGTATGTACGTCCGATGCCAGCAGTGTCGGCAATCGCGGAAAAACAACTTCAAATAAAGTGTCCAGTTGCCGGCTATCCCATTGAATCCATTATTTGGGAAAAAAGTATGTCCCCAATTGACTGACTCAATAGGTCACAGTTTAAATTTTTTTACCTTTCTGTTTAAAAAATGAATAAATCCATGACTTAAATTAAAATTTCATCTAACTAATATTTTTTTTTAATTTTATTTTTGATTTTTACAGATGGTACTCGATTACCAACAAACATACGACAGAGAGTAGCAAATGGAACGTTGACGATTGATACTGTTCAACGTAGCGCAGATCAAGGTATATATACGTGTGTTGCACGAAATAAACACAACTATACGTCACATCGGACTGTTGACGTACGTGTTCTCGGTAAGTAATTACTTAAATAATAATAATAATAAATAATTTAAGTATAGTCGTGACATAGATCTGTCATACGCCGATTCATATATATGTTATTCGGATTGAAAAAAAGTTTTAAGTGTCGAGACTTAACTGGCACAGTCAAGAGATCGCGGTAAAAATTCAAACGCTTTGATATTTATTCAAAGAGATAATTTACTTTTTATTTTTTTATAATTTTTATTTTTTTATTAACGATATACTTATGCTAACAAGATACTTATGGATATCAAGATCAAAGTGGAAAATTTCCCAAGAGTTTTCACTTCGACTCGTTCAAGTATTTGTTTCTTTTTTTTTTTTTTTCACAAGATTTATATAACAATCTATTTTATATGCAGAATCTCGAAACTTATAACTTTGTATACCATCTAATTTAACTCTTATTATCAATTATTTAAAAAAAAAAATTTTTTTTTAAATAATTGGTTCATTTTTTTTTTTTTTTATAATAAATAACTTTAAAAAATCAACAGCCATCCAACACACGGTCAGTTTACAATAAAATTAAAAAAATAATAAAACAAACGATTTTTTGTGCGTTGAGAAAAATACAGTCGCCAAAAAGCGCATAGCGGGTTTTTTTATAAATATAAATGTTCCTTAGAGAAAGAGTATAAATATACGTATATGTATAAAAATATAAATATATAACATAAAATAACCCGCATATATACAGGACGACCACAATTCACTGCACCGCTGATGCATCAGTCCTGCACGAGCTAGTTCACTGCTCCGAAATACATATCATATACATATTTGCACATACCTCACTGTTATGTCTAGGAGGAAACATATAAACGCGCTCGGGGATATATATATCTCATATATATATCTCATTTATGTGTAAATTTCTCTACAATCGAGACGCCAATACCATCTGCGTAGAATATTTAGCTTTTATATTTTTTTTTATTGTTACTGTTATTATAAAAAACTTTTCAAGCAATAAAATACTCTACTTTATTTTCTATCCATCACAATTTCGCTGTTATAAAAATTACTTAACATATTTTATATCATAAGTAATCTATAGCAAGTTATTACTTTAATAGCTCTATATTAATATTATTCAGCGAAATTGTGGCAAATAGTAAGAATGCAATCTCTAAAGACTGCCAAATCGAATGTCTCGTAGCATTATTTACTGCGTTCCTCATTCATCATATTAAAGTAATAATATGAGGCGAGTATAGGAAAAATTTTTTATCAAATATTTAAAGTTATTCAAATTAAATAGTTTTTGTGATATTAGTAAATTTTAGACTTAAATAATTACACGGATAACAATAGTGAGGAATAAAAAAATAAAAAAACACGAAAAATTAATAATGAAAAAAAAATGAAATATATTACATAAACTTGAAACAACAAAATTAATTCCTTTGACTTTTATTAGAACTCAAAGAGCTTTTATATTGTTCGCAGTATGTAAAGCTATACGGGATATTCGTACGTTGATTAAAATACCCTCAAGCCATGGAAAATTAGTAAATGCCTTGTAAATAAACTCTATTTTAAAATAAATATAGATATTTATGGAGGTATATGTGTAAATATTATATAAAGCTTTTATAAAAAAATATTTAAAAAACACGAGCTTTTTGATGGAATGCCACTCCTATTTTCTATATTGTCTTTTCAGTGCCACCTAAAATCACGCCTTTCAGTTTTGCTCGCGATTTAAACGTAGGCGATCGTACTAGCATACAGTGCGTTGTTGTGACAGGTGACTTACCACTGACATTCACGTGGCTGAAAGATAATGTGCCAATAGAAACACGTGACCAAGAGTCATCCTCAAATAATATCAACAGCAATAGTGCCGCCGGCATTAACATCAAGAAATCAAATCAAGTTGCTGGTGGTGGTGCTGGTGGTGGTGGTGGAAGTAGTGGAAGTGGTAGTAGTAGTGGAGGTCTTGCTGGTGGGAATAAAAATCAGTTATCAGCACGTGGCTCAACACGATTATTTAAAAATATTGGGCACATTGATCAGTCATTAGAAGATTCAATAACAATACGTCACTATGATGCTTTTAATAGTGCTCTGAGCGTTAGCACGATAACACCTGCACACAATGGCACGTATACCTGTCGCGTGACCAATGGCGCTGCAACCGTCGCTCATTCTACTCTTCTCCTTGTCAACGGTAACGAACCACCGTTGTTGGTGTCTATGTACTTTACAACCACCAACATGCACCATTATCACAATATCTAATAACTAACACGCACTAATTTTCATTTATTATCTTTTATTATCTCAAACTAAATAATAAATAATACACTCTATCGATATTTTTGGTACGCGTTAATTTACCGTTTCCAAATTTACGATTGAGTCTCTTTTACTTCACATTATCACTTTATATACATTTATATTCTCTTTTACTCTCTATTATTCTTGTTTATATAATAAACTCGCTTTTTTTTTTTTTTTTTATTCTTATTATTATTTTCTTCACACTCAATTGTCTCGCTCGTTTTGTTCATCTCTGGTTCGTTCGTTCAAGCATGGCAATTATTATGTTCAGACTTTCATTTTTATAATTATATTTTTTATGCTACGTTCCATTACTTTTAATAATTACATTAAATACTACCGACATTTAAATATATAAATAGTTTATTAATTAAAAGTAATGAGTATCATAATAAATATTCAAATGATGAAATTGATAAACTAATATATACATATATCAATAGGATATTAATTTCATCATTTATCTGATACGTTTAAATTAAAATAAGAATGAAAATATTGCATGCCCGTCTATTTGCACGGTTATAAAACAATTCTTTGCTTTTATTCACAGTTTCTATATATATGTATATCAGGATGCACTCATAGCGTACAATACCAACACTTTGAATTCATTAGACATTAATGAGTAGCTTTGGAATTCAAACATCCTCATATCATCATATAATACACTGGAATATGCACAATTAAGTGAATTATTATTCACTTAACATTTCAGTAATATTCATTACGTTTTATCTGTACATTATAATAATATATTGATCAAATATATAATATTAATTATTTGGTAAATTAATATATGTAATTTTTACTTTTTTTTTTTTTTTGAGTAATATTTTGACTGATTTTTCTCGCACATTTAATTGATATTAATTGTCATAAAAGTTATATATTTATTATATTTGTAGGAGTAATATTTATTCAGATTTACGAATGATAAATATTTAACTTAGATATTATGTTGTAATTTGTATCTAATTTGGGCTGTTGAGTAAAATTATATATATACATATATTATTCATTAACTACTTCCTCTGATGCTATGGAAGTAATTTTTTTTTTTTTTTTTTTTTGTTTTTTTTTATAATAATCATTAATAAGGTACATATATATATTATTAATATCACACAGTAATTATTTATTTGTGTATTGCGGTTAAATATTTATAATAGGTAGGATGTAGAGTTGGTTTAATTTCGTACGAATATGGACGAGGGATAAAATATTGATTAACTTTTAAACGTATTTTTAAAATTTTTTGACGATTAGATAAAAAAATAAATTTCAAATGATCTCAAATTATTTATAGAGGATTGGGACAAAAATCCTAGAGAAATTTTTTTCCTTTCCTTTTATGTGCTATGTAATGAAGGAAATACTTAGTTTTCGGGGACTCAAATATGTTAAATCTTTTTTTTTTAATGATATTTAAAGTGAATAGAAATAATTTTTAGCTGCCGTTTATATCATATATATATTTATTTTCTGAGTATTAATAATAATATTTGATGAGTGTTTATGTTTTTGAATTTACTTAACGTTAAATTAAAAAACTGACGACACGTGATACATAATCATAGTAAACTCAGCACCGAGGGATTTATTTGCTTCTGGTCATTGCAGATAATGAAATACAAATTGCATCGTTTGCTCGAACGCGTTCACGTCCCGATATATACTGGATACTCTGTGTGTAGACTCTCGATATCTGTCTGTCCGCGAGCATACAAGAGCCAATCGTATTATGTAAAACAATGTTTGTTGTGGCACGAAACACAACCCGCGTTGTTGATTTTACAATACTCTATAGATCATCTGCCAAATAAAGTATTCATGTTCCGCAAAAATATTACATTTACCATTCAAAACTAACAACCAAAAAAAAATAAAATATTTTAACAAACGTTAAATTCAATAGTCATAAAAATGGATTATACGATTTAACTCTCTCACATTCGAAAATCCAAAACTTTTTAGCTCAAGAATACTAAAACAATTAAGCAAATTTAACGATTTACTTGAAATCTATTGAGCTTAATTAATTACTTTAATTGTTAAACTTTTTACTATTATTATTCTAATAAATTAAATTAATTTAATTATACTAAGAGATCATTTGAATATTTTCTCACACATAAACTTCAACTCGTCCTATTAATTCGTCAATGTTTATTATAAATTTTAATTGTTATTTATCTTCACGTTTGCATCAACGACGTATTACATATATATTTATGTTTATTTGTAATTTGTTGATCAATTAAATATTATTATTATTTATTTTTGCAACGAGTAATTAAATAGCATTCAATAATTAATTATTTATTACTTGGTAAGTAATAAAAAAAACAAAAAAAAAAATTGAGTAATAACAAAATTAAAATCAACGTTGTGCCTGAAAGCCGAAAAATTTCGTGGCCGAAAAAACGAAAAAAAAATTAATCAATAATTTAAAATCACGTATCCGCGATCTTGTACTGAGACTTGTTAGTTACTCGGCATATAAAAAACTACCCTTGTAGTTCCACCCCGGATCTCGCCGTTTTTTCTCGAAAGTGGCGTAATGGACGGAATGAGGACGCAGCTAATGTGCTCGACGAGTGAAGGAGATCAGCCGTTCAACATTACCTGGCTAATCAACAACGAGCCAATTCAATACAGAGATGGTACTGCCGATCATACATCATCATCATCATCATCATCATCATCATCATCATCGTCGTCCTCGTCCTCATCATCATCTTTGTCATCCTCGTCATTGGGAAACGGAGCAAACAACATCCAAATAAGCAACTATTCGCCATTTTCCAGTATCCTCACAATTAATAGTGTTAACGAGAAGAATAGCGGCAACTACACATGTCAAATCAGCAACGTTGCCGGTGTCGTCGAACACACCGCTGTTCTTGCCGTTTTCGGTTTGTGTCACTGAATAACTCAATCAAACCTTTTTTATTATTATTTTATTTTATTTTATAAATAACTCTGACATACTTCAACGATATGTTCAACTCATTTATTTAAATTTTAAAAGGATCCAAGCACACTCCTATTAAAACTCTCGGAATATAAAAATAAGGATTAATGGAGATAGATATTAATTTATAAATATCGGTATATAGGTATATATCCGTAAAAATTTCTATATATATCCTGTCGTGAGATGATGAACGTTTATTGATCGATGAGCTGTTGATGTAACGATGCTAACGACTGCACAATTCACCGCTGCATGGTATATCCCAGACTCTGACCGTCCGGCGAGTACTGCCCGCTACATTAATATCAGTTTACGCGACAGTCACCGAGTTTAGAGTCCAGAGTATGGGAATGAAATATCGTAAATTCATATTATCAAATATCTATATATAGATATATAGATATATACGATTAAATAACGGATGGGATGCACACCTGTGTATCGACTACTGTCGTTATCTCATGGTTTTCATGTCGTTAGCAATCATTTCCGATGACCACGCTTAATGAAATCCAATCCTCGTTCTATTACACAGAAATTGTAATTTGTTTTAGGAATCTAGCTGGTAAATTCCAAATATATATGCTTTAATTTTACTTATATTTAAAATTATATACATACAAGTCCCAGAAATATGAAATTCCGCCAAAGTGACGATGGAATAATTCATCTTGAAGTAAAAAATTTTTTTTTCTTCAAAATTTTGCCCTTTCTTGTCCTAATATTTAATCGAATTTTTTATGACTTATAGATATTCAATCGGTTTACGAAATTTCGGCAGTAAAAAAGAACAGTGTTAAAGTTAAACGTTTTCTTTATTACATCGTAAATGAAATAAAAAAAAAAAAAAAAAAAAAAAAACATATTCTGTCACATTGAATTATACAGTATTGTGTGCTTCGATCCTTTTAAACTTATAAATTTAGTATAAACAGAGTAAATTGAGCCCGACGGCCAGTTTATTGCTGCAAAAATGTTAAAAAAATAAAATATCAAGTTACAAATTAAATTTTATTATTTATATTGAAAAACTCGTGGATAAATAATTAAAGCGAGAGATTAATTTTTATTTTATTTTAAATCAATGACAGTAAATTGCTGGTGTTACAACGAAAATTAATATAAAGAGGACCGAAAAAAAAAAAAAAAAAAAAAAAAAAAAACACGTAATTTTACGGTAGGCATAACGTATCGTAGTTAATTTTACGATACTTCGTTGTGCACATGTATTTTGTAGCGGTGTCATTAACTGTTTCAAGCATGATTATATTTGAATTAATTATTATTATCATTATTAATTATTACTACTATTATTATTATTAATCGTTCGTGACTTTAAAAGCTTGAACTGACGACAAACAAACAATTATTTGCTTTAACGAAATATTAATTGAATTAAAAAAATAAATAATTAAATTCTAAAATTAATGACAACTGATTCGAAATAAAATCGTCAGTTCACGAAATTTTAAATTAAAGTAGAAACAGATATTTTACAATGTCATTATACGTTGTTTTATAAGTATTGATGTAGTTATTTGCGATTAAAAAATATTATCATTAGAAATGCATGCTATTGAAATTAATTTATATTTCATAAAAACATAATACAGTAAAAGCCATTTTCACGGTAAAAATATTATTTTATTTAAAATTAATTATTTATTTTTTCACTATTCGTAAAAAAAATTTTTTTAACAATTTATGAAAATTAAAGTTTAAAGTAAAACTAATTGGGACTCGAATTAAAAAATTATATTTTATCTGGTTTTGTTAAACTTAAATTTTAATATAATGGTATTTTTAGTTCCTCCTCGGTGGGTTGTGGAACCTATCGACCAGGATGCTATTGTAGGTCATTCTGTCTCCGTGGCTTGCCAAGCTGAAGGATTTCCGATTCCTAATGTTACGTGGAAGCAATCTATTGGTGAGTTATTGTTATTTAAATATCACACCATACAATTATAGTACCAGCTCCCATAAATTTTTATTTTTTAAAAAATTCACTTACGAGTTTCAGCAGCATTGAGTTTTAAGAATTTAGCTTGTCTTGTATGTAATTATAATAAATAACTAAATGACTACTTAAAAAAAAATAATTTTTTTATAAAATTTTTTAGTGAAACAGAAAAAATTGAAGTTAAGTTATTGTATAACAGCAGTAGTCGCGGTAAAGTTTTAGATTGCATGATTTTAATGAATTTCGTTCTTGAATGTATTTTACTTGAACAATGAATTGTAGGGGTTGACGGTTGAAAACCCAAGCCTTCATTAACTCGAGGTCTATTCGACAGTGTTAGCTGTGGAGAACTTTGTTCTATTCGTCATGAATTTTGCTGATCGGTGCACTCAGCGTTTTCATTCAGTTGCGAATGAGCTTTTCTATATACACATACATTCATACATTTATACAATGCTGAAAGAAAATTAGTTTCGTCTAACCTCACGAGATTCTTGTCAAACTATTATACTATATATATTTTATTTCATTAAAAATAAAAAATTTTTTTTCTTTACATTTGTTGAAAAATTAATTATATTTGATTACTTGTACAATTTATTTAAAATATATTATTAATAAATGCATTTGTAATTGTAAAAAAAAAAAATAATAAAAAAATACAGGTGAAACACCGGGAGACTATCGAGAGCTTGGATACGGAGGTATGGAGGGTATTGAAGTTTCAAAGAATGGCTCGTTGGTAATTCCGAGAGTATCGAGAGAACACAGTGGGTTTTACATGTGCCAAGGCAGCAATGGTATAGGCCCTGGTCTCAGCAAACTCATTCGTCTAACAGTTCATGGTAAAATATTTAACGGCTATGCCAGTGGCTATTTAAAATATGCATCAACCAAATTCTACCTGACTCGATTATATTATAATACGCTTTTATTTATAAATGTCACACAGTCTTTATTGATTAAATGGATTATAAAAAAATATCGTTTTTTTAAAATCAAATTATAAATATTTTTTTTTGATCAAATTGTAAATTTATTTATTTATTTTTTTTTGTTCAGCTGGGCCGCATGTTGAAATAAAAACCCGTCAAGAATCTGTCAGAAGAGGTGAAACAGCAAGTTTGAGATGTGAGGCTGAAGGTGATTCACCTCTTGACATCAGTTGGCGTAATCGTGGCGGCAGAATTGAACCAATTTATGATTTAAGGTATTTTTAAATTCATTATTGATTAATCGCGAAATTTTATCAGATATAGAAAATTATTTTTTAAATTACTGAAAATATTTCATTGCGACTTTTAAAGGTTCAACTTTTTATTGATCATGATTATTATTTCAATAATATGTAATGTAACTAAAAATATACGAAATCAGTCAAAATATAAATACAACACATTGCCCTACTTACTTTAAATTTATGCTTTTCGGTTAACAACGAACTTATTCAATGTTTCAATGCTAAAATTAATATCACCTTATATATTTACATATTCAGATATTTTTTATAATAATACACCAACAAATTATATGAAAACTGATAAATCAAGTCACAAAAACTCAGGGGACGCAAAAAATTTTATTGTTCGTAGAAAGGGGTCATCTAGAAACGTGAAAAAAAAAAAAAATTAATTATCGGTGGAAAGTGTCATGTCGCTAGCTACATGTTACCCATATCTGCCAGAAAACTCAAAAAAACCCGGTTACGGATTTTTATTCAGTGATTAGCCAACCTCCAATTGATTATCGTCCCATATTTTTTATTCAAAATTTAATTTCAGAGAAGTCATTTTTTTTCTTTCAATTTTTCAATAATATTACCTCTTATACATTTTATATATTTTAAAATAATATATATATATCTGTGATTGTGTCGATCAAAAGCTATCAGACAGACACAAAGATAATCTTTAAATATCCGATAACAGACAGAGTATCATCTGACTCAATTTTATTTTCTCGCGGTTCTTTGCCGACTAATGGATATTATTATGTAAATAACCTCCATTTAGTAATTTAACTAAACAAATAAATAAATCCTCGTACTAATACTGGTTAAATAAAAATAATTAAACTAAATTATTGAAATAAATAATGAGAATTAGCATAAGTTAATAATAAATACACTTAATTACACCCTGGATATAATCAATATTCGTTAAATAAACAAGACTAATAAATTCAAAATCACGTACTCATTCCAGATACATATTGGAGAATAATTCAACGCCACGTGGAATGACGTCTGAATTACGAATAACTAAAGCTGGTCATGAGGATCGCGGGGAGTACGTGTGCGTTGCCAGCAATGCGTATGGCATCGATAAAGCATCCATCCATCTTCTCGTCCAAGAGCCACCTAATTTTCCCCGAAATTTGCACGTTGCCGAGCTCAAAAGTCGATCGATACTTTTGTCTTGGTCATCGCCTTCCAGCGACTCTGATTCATTGAATCCCGACTCTCCCATCACAAACTACATCATTCAATACAAAGAAGCCGATGGTATGTTATCTATTAATATTCTTGATAATAATAAATAAATAAATCAGTACACGCCATGTGCACATACATCATTTAACTTACCCTATTCACAACATACCAGCATCATAACATTTACTTTTATCATCTGGATACCTACAATGTTACAACCCTGTTGTATGCTGCTAGATATAATAGACTAATTGAATGACATTCCACACATATTGACATACATAACAAGGCATACGTAGACAACAACAAGTCGATGTGGGTATCTAATGATAAACTAAACAATAACCTCCTCAAGACGTTAATGATCTGTATATATATATATATATATATATATTATATTAAATATATCGTATTACGAATGCCATAGAAAGTCGAGGGGCATAAAAAATTTACTTTATTTGATTATCTGTAAATCGATAATTGATATTTAATTAAATAAAATGAAATTGATGTTTGATGTTAATGAAAATGACAGTAATACGATATAATTAATAATAATAACTTTATAAAATTATTAATACCGGGGGATTGATCGTTACAAGTGTCTCTTGTATGTTACTCTCTGTAAAAGATGTGTGGCATGACCACAACACGCAGCCAGTAGCAGGAGACAACACGGTCGCACTGGTATCACAACTAAAACCTGCCACCACCTACCACTTTCGTGTTTTTGCGGAAAATCATCTCGGAACATCAGCCCCAAGCGACATTCTTCATGTCAGTATTCGATAAAAAAAAAATAAATAAATATTAAGCCAATACCATTATCGTTAATCATCAATGCATTGAGCATTGTAAATATTATATATCAGTGTATTATCAATCCCAATGGGAATGCAGGTGCAGACTGATGGGGAGATACCGGGTGGCCCTCCGCGGCAGGTCACCGCCGAGCCTCTGGGTCCACAGCAGCTTAAAATCACATGGCAACCTCCGGATCAATCTCTGTGGAATGGTGAGCTTCTCGGCTACACTATCGCATCCACTATACTAAGGTATTGTCTTTCTTAATATATCTCTTTAATGTTATTATCATTATTATTTTTATTTATGTTGGATGTTGGATCTATTTTATCATATCAGTTTACTTGTCATGCTTGTCATGCTTGTAATCTAATATATGCTCTGCTAGAGAACCTATTTTTATTTTTATTATTATTTTTGTCTTGTGTATCAAGAGATGATGAACAAGCAACAAATATTACCCGAGTCGGTATCACAGGAAATGGAGACGGATCTTACGAATATCGTTTGACCGGGTTAAGAAAATTTACCGAGTACAGTATAGTGGTGAAAGCTTTTAATAATAAAGGAGATGGTCCTGGCTCTGATCCTGTCATAACTCAGACCCTTGAAGCCGGTTAGTATAATAACAATAAATATTATTTAAAAATATAATTACCGGTGAGTTAAAGTGAGCAACGTCTTTAGTTTAATGATAAATGCATAAAATATGTCGGGTTTGATTTTAATCTATTAAAATACTTGAAATAATTAGCATAAGTGCCTGTTAATTTTTATACGTCTAAGGAATTTATGATATTTTAAACCAGTACCGAGTTCGCCGCCACAAAACATTGCATGTACAGCACTAACTGGTCAAAATATTCAAGTTACGTGGAAAGCTCCTCCGTCTGATAAAATTCATGGTATAATAAAGGGCTACAAACTTTTATATGAACCGGCTAATGAAGAAAGTACTGAAACTCTGGGATCAAGAGATACCAAGATTACTCAAGCTCTTAGCACCGTTTTGCACGATCTAAGACCTTACACAAACTATACCGTACAAATTTTGGCTTACACAAGAGCCGGTGAAGGTGTTAGTAGTACTCCCATCTCATGTATGACTGAAGAAACTGGTAAATATTTTATAAAACATCAATTTTTTGTAAAATAAAAATATTTAAATTCAATAAACCAATGTCTGGAAACTTTTTATTAATATTTTAAACTACAACATATCGATTTAATCAACTATTTAGTTTTTTGAATGAGTTATTTAAAAACATGTACGACAAGTTGTAATATAAGTCATAGAAACAAATAACGATCCACGTATAAATTTATAAAAATTAAAATAATTAATTTGAATCCAGTTCCAGACGTTCCTGAGCGTGTTAAGGCAGTTCCAAGCGCTGAAAATGTTGTTATTATATCGTGGTTGCCACCAAAACGACCCAACGGTATTGTCACAAAGTATACCGTGTATATACGAGCGCTGGATCAGGGCCAAGAAGTAAAGATCATTAAAGACTTTTTGCCAGCTCGAAGTTTGCACTACGAAGCCACGGGGTTGAAACTACGGGAATCTTATGAAGCATGGGTCACTGCATCTACCAAAGTAGGAGAAGGACCCAGCACTCCGGTCATCAAACTTCAGCCAAGTTCTACCGGTTAGTAACCGCGATACTTGATAATTTATTCTCTAACATAATTATTATTCCCAGTACATTTTACTACCATTCAGTATAATAACAGTCAACTCAATTTTGTTATTAAGTTATTAAGTTAATTATTTTATTTTAATTCGAATAATAATAATATCAATATCTAGAGGTGCATTGAGCTATAAGATTTTATTAAGTAACTTGATAATAAAATGAGACAGCGAGAAAAGAAATTGATCCTGAACGAGTTACTAGTGGTAGTATGGAGGAAGTACAAGTTAAACAAGAACCAGAGAAATAATTAGTTCCCTCTCGACAAAGTTTATAGTACGGAGGAACGTTTAAAGTTACAAGAATGTAATTTTCTTTTGTGACTATAGGTTTATATATAAAACTTTTTTATTATTATTTTATTTTATTCTCTCGTCAATCGTCGGAGCTATTCCTTCGGCAGTTCTTATTTCTTATACTTTAAACTTTATTTAATTATAAATAAAGTAGCTACTTTACGACTACAATAAATTTACTTTACTTTCGTTAATTGTTTTGTTAATAATTAACAATTATCTAAATTTATTTTATTTCACTTTTTAATTTCCGGAATTGGAGTCTTGATCAAAGGCAATTTATTTTGATCAAGACGATTAGATGTAATTGTAAAATATATCTTTTATTTAATAATTTTTAAAAATATTCAATCACGGGTAAGTTAATAGTTCTGTGGCTCGACTTATTGATTGACTTGTTTTTTTAAGAATAAACTTTAGATTGTAGCTGGATTAAATTATTTCATTAAATTTTAATTAACTTTTTGTAATTAGTTCCAGCAGCTATTGTATCTTTTGGAGCTCCAATAATAACGTCTTGGCGTGTTGACGTAAGATTTCATTGTTTGTGTGTTGGAATACCAGCGCCGACAGTTGATTGGCGATTGGGGGATGTTAAATTGCAAAAAAATCAAAGGTCTTTAAATTAATAGATTCGTTTACGTAATTTATACCAGTTTAAATTTATTTTTTTATTTTATTTTTTCGCTGACTTTAATATTTTTACTTAGAGTGGATATCGGAGCAGATCATACATTGATTTTGAGAAACGTACAGCGAAGTCAAGAAGGAAATTATTCGTGTCATGTTAAAAATTCACTGGGATTTGATGAAATTGTTTATAGTTTACAAGTACAAGGTAAATTATTTATAATTATTTTAGTGTTTAAAATAAAATTTAATAAATTGAAAAAAAAAAATACGGAAATAAATAACCAGCAATAAGTAAATTACGGATATATTTTATAAATATTTGTTTGTTCAGCCAAGAGTAAAACACAACTAAAAGTAAACTTTAAATTGATCTGACAAAAAAACAAAAAAAAATAAAATAAAACAAAATTAATTTACTTTAGATAAAGATATAAAAAACAAAAAAAAATGTTGTTTGGCAGTTAAAGTTTGTACAGCGTTATGAGATACAGCAGATGATGTTTTTGTTGGCGGGTATATAAAGTTATAAGTTTTAATTGACAAACTTTACGCATAGTTCCACCAACACCTCCGACGCTTCTTGCAACTGGCACAACAACCGATGCGGTACAGTTACAGTGGAAACAGGGAGATAACGGGGGCGCGCCCATAAAAGGATTTGTGCTGGCTTATCGTAAGGAATTCGCAGAATGGGAAGAAGTTATGCTTGACAGACGTGCCAGCACTCATTTGCTCGGGGGTTTGCAGTGCGGTACTAAATATCAATTTACTTTGGCTGCTTTCAACCGCATCGGCAGCGGTAGTGCAAGTAAAATGGAAACTGCGCGAACTAAAGGCTCTAAGCCTATTCCTCCCCATAAAAAACATCTCATACGGACCAATATGACTTCCGTTGTACTCGAGCTGACTTCATGGCAAGACGGTGGCTGCCCATTACTCTACTTTGTTGTCGAGTACAAACGATTACCCGGCGATTGGCTTCTTGGTAATTATTTTTAATATTTTTAGATAAAGAGAGTAGTTATTAGTTTTATTTATAAATTTTCATACCAGCAGTTAAATTTTTTTTTTTTTTTTTTTTTTTTTTTTTTTTTTTAAATATATTTTGCCTCAGGCTTTCTATCGTGTACAGCGTATTTTTTTTTATTATATCATTAAAATATTTAATTTCTTTTGTAAACTCATCAGCATGAGTTTATGATTAAATTAATGTATACATATATTATATGGATTGGATAACGCATTATATTATGCTCGTGTACTTGAATGTTGAATAAATAACAAGTATAAACGTTAAATGAATTATTAAATTTATTGTTCAGATATATAATAGCCGAACATCGAATAGATGAAAGAAAAATTAAATATGGAATATTTACTGCGGAAAAATATTAGTTTTATTATTTTATAGGATAATTTTAGTGGCAAAAAAAATGATTGTTTGTGAATAAAAAATTGATTTATATATTTTTTAGTATCGAATAATGTGTCACCACAATCAAGATTTCCGATTGTCAATTTGGAAAGCGGAACAAGCTATGAATTACGAGTGACAGGATACAATAATGCCGGATCAACTCAAGCGGAATACCTATTTAGTACAACGAGTCCTGGCGATTTAACGAGAATTCATGACGGCCGGCTGCCTGAAATAAAGGTCACGCCGGTCTATTTTGATGCACAAGTACTTGCGCCCAGTGTTATATCTGTTGTTGCTGTTATACTTGTCATTGGCGGTGTTTGTTTTTGTCTTAAAACACGTAAATAATTATTAGCATAAACAAAACAATTATTTATTTATTTATTTAATTAATTTATTAAATTTAAATAGATTCTCTGAGAGGCAGAAGAGGTAATGATCCAAGTTCTCAAACACAAGCGGCATTAGATAACAAACACAATATGGAACAAAGAGAACAGTATTATGCAACAGTACGTAAGCCTAGTCAACAATCCCCTTGTCGGGAAGTAAATGCATTGGAACGGATACCCGAGTACTCGGAAGACATTTATCCGTACGCAACATTTCATTTACCAGAGCAAGAAAATCTTTCAGCAAATCCGATAAGACAGGCGTATTTTTATGAGAGGAGTGAAACAATGTTGCAAGGCGCTCAGGTACACTTTCAATACCCAATCAAACTTTTATATTTTAATTATTATTTATTTTTTTTATTGTCCAGATCGATGTTGATCAGTATACAAAAGTAAGAAGCCGTTCAAGACGCAAATCAAAGTCATTCAAGTCTGAGTCTGAGGAATACGACACACTTGGCTCGGACAGTGATACCGAAGTTGGGACAAGCAGTCGGACAGAATCATCTAATCACCTTGATGATTCGGCACCGACGTCCATTTTAACTCGCTCACCAGGACCTAATTCCGGGCCCCAGCGAGGCCGCGAGCAACGACTAGCTATTTTTCCAAGGCCGGTTCATCATAGTAAGTTAGTATTAGTATTCAATTGTTTGTTAATTATTTATCAAGGGAAAGCCGGGTAAGATGAGTCCATTATACAAATAACTGCTTCCTTGTAAATTATTCATTAGAACTGAGTTTATAGTTGGCTTAAAAATGCCCACCTCAAACTTTATATTAAAAAAAAAATTAATTTATTACGACTGTAATTGTTTTAATTAATTTATTAACTATCAAACGAGGGTTTAAATGACGATTTAATCAAGACTTATCTAAAGCTGATGCGAAATTAATTAAGTCGATTCGAAGTGTACTTATAGGATTAAACCGTGTTTACATCCATACCAACAGACCAACCGAAAACTTGAATACTCAAATTATCATTTTTTTTAAATTTTTTATTTATTTCAAAGTAAATAGATTAAAAATCAGCTTGACGTTTGAGGTGTGCAATAAATATGGGATAAAATGGGATACTTTTTATGAAAAATAAAAAAATATCACAACAGTTTTATTTGTATCCCATATTACCCCGCTTTCCTCAATATTAATTCATGATAATTAATAATTATTTTTATAATTTTTTTGGTGGATTTTTTTAGATGTATTGTACCACACGCACGAATCAAGTACATCAACCGAGCCGTCACCAATTTCTGAAAGAAAAACCTTTCCTAGATTAGAAAAGCAACGGTAAATATATATATAATTAGTTGAAGCATTGCGATAATTAAATTTATGATGATTATTAATTATTTAATTTAAAGAAGTCATGTAATAACACCAGATGTTGGTGGGTCAAGAGTTGAAAATATAATACGACCGTCGCCAAAAAATTCAGATGGAACAACTGGAGTGCGTTCTTATTCGGCAGCACCCTCGCCAAGTCATACTGCCACAGGGTCACGATTAAATGCATTATCAATAGATCGACACAAAGAAGCCCCAGTGGGACGTCGATCGGTTGAGTCATTGTGTTTATTCAATGATCCACAACAAGTATCATCCTCATCATCAACCTCAACCTCAACCTCACGCAATTATCAACGAAACGCGAGATTACGCTCAAGAGAGCAGCAACCGCGCGAAGACTGGGGTAATGAATTATCCACATTAGAGCTCAAACCACCCTCAGGGTTCATGGATGCTCATGAAACAAGCGAGGCGGAATGTGATATTGATATCAAGTTAAAACTTGATAGAAAACGTTCCGGACTTGTTTCCAACTCGCTGTCTAAATCACCCAAAGACTTTACAATCACTGTCTGAAAATTTTTAATTTTAATTAAATTTATAAATTTTATTGTTCTAAATGTCAAGACTTATGTATAACAATATTGAGAGTAAAATCGAAAAAAACAAAATAAGTTAATTATTAAGTCAAATAATTAATTAAATATCTTATTGACTAATTATTAATATTATCGAATGCTATGTATATTAAATAAATAAATCATATTTTTTTAAAATTTTGTGTTGTTTTATTGCTCATATATCAGCAATAATTTACAACTTATTTGATTTCATTGAATTTTATTTCAATGATAGTAAATACTCTTTGGCAAAAGGGAGAGGTGGAGGACAATTTTTCAAACGTAATTTTGCTTTTAAATAGAATATTATATCTTATATCACGTTTTTAACCGAGTTCATTATCAACTGAGTATTTCGTTCGGTATATATATTATCAAATTATCATATTGTCGCGAAATATCCGTACGCTGAAAATCATTTACCAAAGAGAAACTATTATACCTACATCATAAGTCAAATTGGATTTCCATTTTACTGTGATTCGGGCATCTAGATCAGAAAAATCATAGAAAATCAAGGCTCACTGGCTTATGCTGAGAAAAAAAACCGACCGAGGCCGTGGTTTTACTGGTTTTAGCTATATATTTAGCTATTACTGCCGCAACCTGTCGTAAACTTTTTGGGAAAAGTTAAGGGAAACTTTTCATCAACTTGCGGCTATCGAGTGAATTTAATGAATTTAGTTGTATCCATTAGATGATGAAATTTAAAATGTTCAGCTGCACCCTTATCAATTATTTTTATTACTTGCGCGGTAAAATTAAATATTGGAAAAATAAATTATTAGATATTGGAGAAAACTGAAAATCGTACGTCAAAATAAAATGGCGGCAGAATATGATAGAAAAATATTTAAAAAATTAAAAAAACCACTTGAGTGTTTGAACAAACCTTGGTAGGGAAATAATATGCAGAAGGGTGTCCTAATACACTTGGAGATTTAAATTAAATTGCTCCAAGTGTATTGCAGCTAAAAAAAACGTCACTTAACTGCTATTTCCCACCAGACGATGCCAGATGATTTTGATCAGCATCAGCCATCAGCAACACTTTACACTAGCACTGAACACTCAACACTTAACAACACCACAGACACTTTCCACAATTTAAATTTTACAAACACTGTACATTTTAATTAAACAATGACTACGAGCAACAAATTTTATGGATAATTTCGCGAATTTTCTACAATACTGTGTTTTAATTTAAACGTAAAGAAGGATCTGGACTACTACTGCCATTGTCGACGATAGACGATACTGACTGACGCTATTGGACCGCCAGTTGATACGGAACACTCGACTTTGCGATTCCATTTACCCAAAATTTGAACATTTAACACAGCAACGCGCCGTAGCGCCAACTTGGCGCGAAATTTTGAAATTAGATTTTAATAAAATTATTAAATTTCGGAATGCACCCATCGACATGATAGTTCTGTAGGTTCTGTATTATCACGACAATGCTGCCAACTGGATAGAAACTTGCCGCACTGTAGAATTAATTTTTCCGTGAACGCAGTCTTGGTTAGTTTTTTTCGTTTTTTTAATTTCCCCAGCAATAGGTTTTTTTTATGTTTTTATTTTATCAAGGATCACGTTGTCTGGTGAAATATAAATGAAATAATAATTCATTATTAATAAGTAATTATTTATTTTATAACAAACTTGCATGAATACTTCTGATCCATGTAAAAAATATGCATGCCGATTACAAACGTGTTTACGAGGTAGATTTACTTTTTATAAAAAATAATACCACGTAAAACTTTATTAGTTGATTAATAATAAATTTTTTAAAGATAACGTCTATCAGCCATCACGTTGCGAGCAAGTAATTGAAGACCTTCGCCAGTGTTGCATTAAATACTTTGATAAATCATTAGTTTGTGAAGGAATAGATATTTCAAAACCCTACGAACACAAAACAGTTGATTACGTAAGCATCAATTACTCCAATAATTAATATCATGTAATAAATATAACGAGTCGTTTGTTTTTCCAGTCATCATCATTGAAAAAGTCATGAACAACGACCGGAGGATATTGAAACATCGGTCTATATTTTTTAGATACCCGCGTACTGTTACTTATGTTGGAACCGCGATTGGTTTGGGAATAATATTTAGCGGTCCTTTATATTATATACTGGGGAATAAACTCGAGACTCTTGAATTGTCTGACGAAGATTATAATAAATTATCCTTTGGTTTTAAAAAATAAAAATAAAAATAACTATAAAATATTTTAGTAATGAACTCGGTAGCAAAAGCTAAAGAAAGATTTAAGAAGTATCCATTGTTTGTAGCACAATGTAGAGAATCAGCAGCAGAGTACGGGAAATGTGTTGTTTCAAAACAAAATATCGGTAAAGATGATTGTAAAAAAGAATTTATAAAATTTAAAAATTGTTTAGTTGAAGCTGCTGTTAAAAATAAAACAAAATTATAATAATATGAAGTGGCCTGAGTTCAAAGTCCATTGCTATTTAGCATTTGGCTTGAGAATACTCTTGATAATATATGCTAATTTTCATGATAAATATTTTCGTGTTCCATACACAGATATTGATTACAAAGTCTATACAGATGCTGCGAGATATATAACAAATGGAGAATCACCGTATTTACGTCATACTTATCGTTATACACCATTATTGGCATTAATATTGACACCAAATATTTTTCTACACTACGATTTCGGTAAATTATTATTTTCATTAATTGATATTATCGCTGGTGTATTGATTAAAATAATTTTAACAAAAGGTAACAGCAATAAATGTAAAAATAAAATTGCCGAGCTGTGTGCCCTTTCATGGATTTATAATCCAATGACAATAATCATATCAACGCGCGGTAACGCTGATTCATTATCTGTCGTTATAGTTTTATTAACATTATATTATTTAATAATTAATAAGGATTCATTTATAACCGGTTTAATTCACGGATTATCTGTACACTTTCGATTATATCCAATAATATTCAGTTTGATTATGTATTTATCATATCGCGATAAATATAACATTATTCCAAATAGAAATCAATTTAAATTTATAACTGGCTGCATATTATCGTTATTTACATTAACATTAGTAAGTTATTATTATTATGGATATGAATTTATTTATGAAAGTTTAATATATCATTTGATACGTAAAGATGGACGTCATAATTTTTCACTGTACTTTTATATGCATTATTTATCAGTTGGACAACCTACTGAAATATATGAAAAAATAATTCGGGTATTGCCACCAATTTTATTATTAGTAGCGTTATCATTTCGTTATTCAAATAATAAAAATAAAATAGAATTGTCATTTGGAATAATGACTCAGGCTATGGTTATGGTTACTTATAATTCTGTTGTAACATCACAATATTTTTTTTGGTATTTGTCTTTATTACCGATTTGTATACCGTACATTAATATCAGCTTTGTTAGATTTATTATATTGCTTGGAATTTGGATAATAGCTCAAGCGCTGTGGCTATTTGATGCATACTGTTTAGAATTTTTAGGTCTTAATAAATTTCATTCTATTTGGATCGATAGCATATTATTTTTCTTCGCCAATATTAAAGTATTGTACGACTTTATTGTTAATTATGACAGTAATATGTTAAATAAATATTATTAAAATAAATTTATTGTATGAATTAATTTATTACTCTCATGGAACGAACCTAGTGGCGTATAAAAATTTTCTTTCTGCCCAATTTTTTAACTGAAAGTATAAATTTACAATGGTATCATTCCCTAGGATACACCCATATCGTCCCCTTTCTGGGTAAGCCTCATAACTATTTTTTTTTCATAATTAAAATTTTGAGTGAAAATCGTTCTTTAGTGATGCTATTGCGTAAAAAAAGCATCAAATTTTAATAATAATAACATAATTTTCGAGAGACTTTTTAATTTTAATACTTCCATTAACGCACGTTTTACAGAATAGATGTTTTGACCGATTCCTGAAAAAATTATAATTTTGCAGTTACGAGATTTACCCAGATAAGGAATGATATGGCACCTGTTTATTATTACAATTAATGATTTATTAGGATTAATAATAAAATACGATTTCCAGCAGTTAATTTTTTTTAATATTTTATTTTGAGGAATACAAAATACTTATGTACAGATAGTTTCAGAGAGTCATTATAATAGATTTTTTTTTTCTTTTATTTTTATATTATTGTTTAAGGAATGACAGATTCTGCAATTTAAATATAGATCTTACAATAATAGTCTAGAATTGAAATTGTGAGCAAGAGCATTCTTAAATCTTCTTTCATTTTATTGGATTTATTTAGGTCATCTTCAGAAATATATATATATATATATATATATATATTTATATATATGTGCAAAAATCTTACACCTTATCAATTCTATCTTTCATTTTTTATTATTATTATTTTTGACTACAAAAAAATTTAATACATCAATCACAAGTATGCTTGTGATAATTTAATATAAATAATTATTGTGTATTAAATGTGATTTATATTTATCACATTTAATACGTATGAGCAATTTATTTCTGCCTCGAAAATAGGAATAGTTAAAACTTTTATTTATTTCAATAGCAGTTTAATGCAATTTATTTTGTCGACATACAAGATATATTTTATAATATTTTTTTAACAGGCACACTGTGCATTTTTATTTAAATTTATTATTCATATGAAATAACTACAACATTGTAGACGCGAGATCGAATTTATATAAATCTAAATCATATTCATCCTTACACTTAAAATTTATTTAAAGATTCACATTTACAAGTTAAGTCTTATTATTGAAATTTGTTTATCTACAGTGTAAATATTATTTCTGAAGATGATCTAAATTATTATTATTATTATTCTTATTTTACGCGCACTCATTTAAGTACAATTATTATTATTATTAATATTTTTTTTACAATTCTTATAAAGAATTATAATGATATTTAATTTCTCTCCAGGTAATGACTATGAGCGACTTAGAAATTTAAGGAAAAAATTTAATTTTTATTCTATCGATGATAAAATAAATGCGTGCGTTAGTTAAATAAATCGTGATATTTATATAAATTTTTTTTTTTTTTAATTCATCTTGTTTTGTTTATTGATTTATAAATCACTAATTTCTATTTTCTTAATTTTTTTAAATTTAATACATCAGCGTAAAAAAATCATCATTTCATTGTTACATTTATGTTTAAGTATTGATTTATATTTTCTTTGTTCAATCGAGTATACATTAAAATATTAATATTGATATAAAAAGACAAATTATAATTATTTATTACGACAATAATAATAATAATAATAATAATAATAATAATAATAATAATAATAATAATAATAATGAACACTCGAAATTATAAAAATGTTTATTAATTTACAAGATTCGATATGGCAGGATTTAATATAGAATAATCGTTCATTGATATATTGTTATTATTATTATTTTAATTACAAAATAATTAATTTAACTTATTATTATTATCATTATATGACCAATAACATATCTATATAAATATTAATATAAATTGTTAATAAAGAAAAAAAAAAGAAAAGAAAAATATATACATAATATTTATAGTAAGATGGCTTTTAAAAAAAAAGTTATTGCATATTATAATAATGATTACAAGTAATAAAAACATAATTTAAAAAATTAAAGCACTTTGCATCAGTAAATTAGTTGATACTGATTTTAAACGTGACATCCACGTTGTAAATTATAAAATAATAATTATAAACAAAATACAAAATACAAAGCATGTACAACATAAAATAAAATTGTCTTTGGTAATAAAATATTGTTTTCATCCATTAATAATAATAATAATAATAATAATAATAATAATAATAATATATATTTATAATAAAAAAAAAAAATAAAATTATCGTTAACGAAACGAGACGAGTAATTAAAATGATTGTATAAAAATTATTCAATCTCTGGGCATTATAAAATAAAAAATAATAATAATAGTAAAAATGAAAATATTGTTGGCACGCTGTAGGATGAATGTTCAATACGATATGTTTTGTGTGTTGTGTTATTGTTTATATACACATAAATAAATAATGTTAGGTGTTATTGTTGCTTATAAACGGAAGATCTTATACAATAAATAAGATAATCAATATTTATGTCCAGGCACCACTGACGGAGGAAGTTTTAGATAAAATTTAGATTTTTTTTTTAAGAAATTTATCGCAAGCTTTTTTTATTTTTTATAAGTATATTAATTTTTTTAAAATATTGATATTAATAATTAAATTGATGAAGTTAATCAAATTTTTTAAGCAGTGGTTTTAAATTGTTGTTGTTGTATTTGTGCACGAAATTCAAATGTACAGATGTTGATAACCGACAGTTATTATTATTATTTTTTATTTCTTTTATTTATTACTGATTGGTATAGTCAGCATATTTACAAGGCAAAGTCGGAGGGGCGCTACTACCTTTAGTTTATTCATTATTATTATTATTATTATACAACATTGTAATCAATGCTCTCTCAATATTTTCAACAGTTAATGTTACAAAATTGCTTTAAATTCACTCATCTCCTTTCATACATTTTAGTTTATATTTTCCGATAAATTTTCTCGCACTGTACATTACACATAGATTAATTCAAGTTTTTAATATAAAATCAATTAACTCTCTTTCTTTTTACATTGATATTACTAATTTTGAATAATTACAAGAGTATTGAGTATAAAAAAAAAAAAAATTAATAATAAATAAATTAGTTAATAGTATAAAAAAGAATATAAATATCTTTAAAGTTTTTGACTTTTTTGATAAATTTAAAAGTGAGTGAACTTTTATTGTGAGGTAAAAAAAAACTATAGTGCTGGATTTAAAGAGCAAGATTTAAACCTGTGTAAAAATAATATAATTAACAGTCTTATTTTGGTCATTTTACTAATTGACAATATATATATATATATACATATATATATATATATATTTATTTATTTTGGGTGTCATTAGCTTTGAAAGCTAATTAACTTGACTGCATGGAACAGCGCCAAAGTATTAAATGGCCCTTTCTATTGTCCGTTATAGTACGTGTATATATGTGTATATATTTGCATTGTAGATGAAACTCGAGTGGAACGCAATAACTCGAATAGTTTCAAAACATCGTAAAAGCAGAAAAAAAAAATAAGAAAAGAAAAACTTGCTAAATACTTAAACAAAAACAATTTCAAATGTATTCGCGTTAATTTGAAAATAGTTTAAGAATGCGCAATATTTAACGTTGTACACTTTAGTTAATATTCAAATTATATTAAATTTACAACTGAATTGTTGTGCTAAGCTTTATACTGTAAACTATTTGTATTTATATATATATATATTTTTTTTTCGTCATAAATTATGTTTTACATTTTGTACTCGGGCCATTTTATTTTAAAATACTTTAGTAATTTCATACGTTAATTAATTTTCGTTTAATGACCAATTTACATTTAATCCAGTAATTTAAGTTTCTTTTGATTCTCAAAATTTTTTCTTATCTCTACATTTTTAAATTTTCTGCATTACTTCTTTTTTTAAAATAATATTATTATTTTACGAAGATATGAATATAAATAACGATTTATAAATAAAATGACATTATATATATAATACATTTTTTTTTTTTTTTTACTGTAGAGAAATAATTATACTGTATACGTGAAAGCTTAACATTGAGAAAAATATACAGTATTTATATATATTATTTGCTATATTTTTCAGTCAAATTTAAAATAGTGGATATTTTCTGTTATGCCACATAAGTACGCAAAAGTATTATTTTTTTTTTGTTAATTTATTTCACTTTTACTAAAAATTCACATACTTTCTGATGATTTGTAAATGCAAAGAATGATAATGAATATTTTGAGTAGAATCATTAGGGATTTTGATAACTTTGTTTAATGAAATAATAATGAATTATTTATATTTAACGCTCTGGCTCAATCTCACTGTAATAATTAAAAAATTTCTTTACCAAATAATTATTACACTTTTTTTTAATAACCTAATACAGTATAATTTATATGTTATATATATATGTGTATAATTATTAAAGTATGGAAAGTATCAACGTATTGGAAAACTTTGCATTTAATTATAATGAATATTATTCAAATATAATACAGATATATTTGTATTTAATCTCTATATATAGTATTGCCTAAAATTGAATTCTCAATAATTTTACTAATTTTATAGTATCGGAATATTAGAATTATTTAATTACTTTTACTATCGAATAATTACGCTTTCAATATAAATTAAAGTTGTCTCAATTGAAGCGGTCATTCGGAGGACGAATAATATTCGTAGCATTATATATATATTTTTTTAAATTTCAAATTGGAATTTTTAAAATTTAAATTTATTATTTTTTTTTCTACAATCGACATTTAATCGATTATGAGCATCAGACATCACTTTTATTATAAATTTAAATTAATTTTATATAATTTAATTAATAATTGACAACTAATCAATTAATCAATATTTAATGACCTGTAGTGAAGAAGGCGTAAATTTTCGAGTAATAAAACAATATAAAATTTTCTAATTTTAACATTTTACCACAGGTCAGTTTGTCACAGTAATTGCAATTATTTACTTTTTTTTTATAGTATACATTTATAATTCTACGTACATACTCGTAGTAATAGAAAATTTTATTTTTCCGTTTGTCGGTGCGTCTTTCAATAGATTATTAATAATTTTTAAAAAAATTTTTTCAATATTTATTCTAGTATCTATATTATTTGAATTTTAATAAGCAAAATATTTATTTTTTCATTTTTTATAATTTATTGCAAATAATCTATCTGTATATATCTGTAATAATAATAATTAATATTATTATGATTATAAATATATACCTACTTTCGCAAATAACGCGCAATTAAATTGCACAAAAATATTAAATAGTTAACAGTTAACGTTATCAATATATATAAATATTACACATAATCGATCAATTCAACGTATAATAAAGCCAAGACTTTTAGTTATTTTTAATGCCGCAATTATATTATTATTTTTTTACAATTATTGACACGTAGTTTAAGTTTAATTAGTAAATTTTAGTTAGCTTTTAAATCACTGATCTATTTTTTTTTTTTTTTTTTTTTTTTTTTTCTATTTAAAGAGCTTCGATTGAAAGACACATCGGAAGCCGAAATTTAAAGATAATATCTAATTTAATTATTCCAATTGAGATTTAATTTAACGATTTTTTATATAAGTGCATCCTATGCACTGATAAATTTACATTAATATTCGATTTTAAAACAAAATTTAATTTTCAGGAAAATCTCGTTAAAAAAAGATTGAGATTTCATTACAGTGATTCACAGTCACAATTCTAACTAAACTTATGAAATACGGTGATGAGCAATAATTTCAGTTATATACATACATAATTATATAATATATTACAGAGACACTTATTAATTTTTTATCAAAAGAGACTCGTTTTTAGTCCATATACCCAACGCATTATTAATTCTTGTTCAATATTCAATTAATTTTAGTCTTGTTATATTTACCTTTATATTCAATTGTACTGTCATACGCAGCCTCTCAATTTTTTTTTTTTCATTTTTTTTTTTTTTTTATTAATTGATTGACGACCCTGTTTTATAATGCATACATCAGCGGTATTGCTCTTATTGAACAATTTATAAATCTATAAATATTGACACTTTAACGCTGATTTTTTTTTACCCAATGATGACTTGCTTAATTTTTAATAGCAATTGATTTATTTATTTTTTAATTTTCACCGCAAATTATATCTTCATTGAGCTGCATAGATTATTATTATTATTACTATTATTATTATTATTATTATTATTATTATTATTATTATTATTATTATTTTATAGCATGAGGCTACGTAATACAGTTTAAAAAAGAATACTTAATCGCGCATCGATAACGAGTAGCTTTTATTATTATTAAAAAAAAAATATATATATATATCATATAAATATATCTAATAGAGTGGCTGGCTTTCAATATAATATAATTCTGCCAAATTTAATAGGCAATTTAAAATTTTTTATTTTCTCTATATTATTTATTAAATTATTATCTAATATATATATTTATATATGTGTATACATACATTTATTTACACAAAGCCGTTCGACACGAACATGCTTATTTTAATAAAATTATTTTAGTGCCATCAAACTATAGGCTCTATACTTATATTGACAACAGGTATTTAATTATTTAAATTACTTAACTACATATTTTTTATAGACAACACGGCTATTTGAAAAAAAATAATAATAACTTTTTTTTATTTATTCATTCTGCATTATTCCCACTAACGCAAAAGCCCGGTAAGTTAAAAAAAACTCATTTTTTTATCTATCAGGCCAATGGAAACTGCCGTGAGATTAATAAATAAATTCTACCCAAATTCTGATAATAAAAGACATTATTTATGAATTTAGACAAAAATTATTTCAGATTATTTGGGCAATAATTGACGTATATTTCGAGTTAATACAAAAAAAAAAAATTAAATAAAGTTATTGATGAAATGCTTATTGGAAATTTATGACAATAAGTCAAAGATTGTCAATATCGTGTCTAATCATACATATATATAGATATATAATATATATATCTAAAGAGAATATTCTATTGCACATTTTAATTGCGTTTGATTTAATAATTTTTTTTTTTTTTTTTTTAATTAACTCACATCATTCAGAAGCTCTTGTTTTATTTAGTCCAAGAAATTAATTATAATTTCTATTATTATTATTATTACAATCATCTAAAATTTATCAATAATCTTGTATGATGATAGTGAATGATAATAATAATAATAATAGCTTAATCGTTACTAAATCTCTCCATGAATTACAAAGTCTTGAGTGTTTGTTTGCAGTATCAAAGTTATTAAGTAAATATCCCTTTTAATGTAGAGTTTAAACGTTGTTAATATATGATAGTTCGATTGCCCGGAAAATTTACAGTTTAATGATATTCACTAGGTATAATAATATACATATAGATATTATCGATTGACGTTTGCATATCATCGTTAATTAAATAAACTTAATGAATTCCTTGATGATTAATTAGACGATTAATATATCGGGAAATAATCGTTGTTGGATGAGCTTACGATGATTTTCACTGGTCATATATATGTATATATCCCAGGTAGACTATGCCAACTATTTGCTTGACAAATGTATACGTCAGAGATATTTTATCGTAATTAACGTAGACACTTAAATGTTGTACAACACACGACATTTAATTAAATGTATTAGTGCGTATGTGCCGGGATTTACGATTTACATCTGTGCTGATATTGAGTGTTAATTCTATATAAATACATATCCATGTATATATGTAATGATGATGGTGGTGAAGGCACAGATTTATTCACTTGTTGTTGAATAAGATCAAAACCATTGTCTACTCTTTATAGCACTTAACTCTGACGATGACGACGGCAATAACGTCAAAGAACAAGTCAACACAATAGTCATATTATATATTAATATTCACTTGTACTGGGAATAAGATCAAACGCAATACACTCATTAGTTATTGTTGTAATATAATTATCGTCACTAAACCGAACTAATTTCTAGTTAAAGTCCTTATCTCATACGTGCGTTGCCAGCGTACCAATTCCTGATGTACGTTTAACTGTGGCTATTCCACCATTTGGACCACCCGTTATATAATGCGCTGATAATGGTGCCTGTAATGTATTAATCTATTTTATTTTATTTTATTAATTAAAAGAAAAGAAAATAAAAATTTATCGATGTAAAATAGATGTAATGAATTATTATTATCGAAATAAACTGACCTGTGGCCCGGCACCATTCAGCGTATTCAGACTATTCATCCGCATAGCTTGAGTGTAAGGTGGCGGAGCCGGTGTGACCCCTGGTATTGCGGTATGAGGCGCGTGTCTGAGCTGCTCGGCCGCTGACATTCTGTGTTCAAATCAACCCCATAATTAATATATGTATATATATAATTAGATCAAGGTTGTCTTTTAGGGTTAATGTTTATTTATCAAGATCAAAGATAACTGATAGTATGTATAGCTGTAAATAGTTTATTACCTTAGATAAGGATTCCCGTATGTAGCTGAGAATCGTGGATCAATTATTGGGGTTGTCTGTGTCGTATTAGTGCCCAAGTTGGCTGAACTCAGACCTATTTTCTTCGACGTTAATATACCACTTGAGGGTATACGACTGAGGGATTCACGTGACGCACCCATTCCTTGGGTGTTGGGCGGCATATAGTCTCGTGAATAATCCACATATGGTACGTAACCATTATTATTACTACCATCCTTGAATAATAATTATTATTATTTTTATTAAAGTATTATTGATTAGATGGGAGTAGTGCAGTACATTGTACTACTATTTCTCAATAAATTCAATTGAGGTTGATGGTTGGTTAAAAAAATAAAAGTAATGGAAGCGAATTAATAATAATAATAATAATAGCGATTAAATGAAATAAAGTACTTACGTTGTTCTTAGGTGGAAACGAGGGTTCCGTGTAGTCGGCGCTGTATCGATAACCCATTGGGTTGGGTACTGGGCCAGCAAGAGCTAAAGCATTTACACCCCTAGTACTTCCTTCACCTTCACTGTCGAGAGCAGTCACGCTCTCGGCGTTGCTCACGCTAGATCCAGCACGTATATCTGCTTTAACGTCCGACAGATTACTGCTTCGATCACTTTCACGGTAACGATCTGGATTTGAGTCTGTTTCTTCTATATTCAAATATATTTAATCAATAACGAAAAAAAATACAAAAAAAAGTTATTTTTTTTTATTCGTTTATTAAATTAGAGGACTATATTTAGGTAAATACTTACGCAAATCATTCTCTTGAGCTTGAGTAGATCTCGGGCGTGGTTGTTTTATACGATCTCGACAGTGTAGTATCAAAATAACGATGACGCCAATGAGGATAATGCAGACGACCAGTCCAACGATTATCAGGATAAGTTGCCAATCAACTGGAATCAACGCTGAGCGTCACGTCTGGTTAAATCTCATGTTTCAATTTAAAACTTATATTTTTTTCTATTTTTAAACGACACGTCCAACTGTATTCTTTTTTTTTTTTTTTTTTTTTATTGATTACCGATTCATATTTTTTATCCGAAATTTTTTTTCTCGAGACTGTATATTGGATAATTAAATCCATTTATTAATTCATTATTATTAATTCTTGAGTGTCTTAATTTTTTTTTTAGACCGGTTCAATTTATGATATTTATGTTGTCCCAGACATATTATTTTTATACAGTAATTTTTTAATAGAGTTACTTTACGTATTGGAATTTAAAAATGTGAGATTTCATAATAATTTATTTGTAAATTTAATTTCAATTTAAAAATATTAGTTATAAAAGGAAAAAATGTACATTTTAATTTTAAAATAATAGAAACGACATAAAGTAAAATATATAAGAACAGTATATGGGTGAATTTTATTTTTAATTTAATAAAGTCCTTGAAAGCAGTAGAAAAAATAAAACGGGTTATTATAAACAATAAAATTGTATGCCTTGTGTACACGTAAACAAGAAGAAAAAAATAAATAAATAATAATAATAATATTTAAACAACATGGTAGTAAAGGAGAAATTGTTGTCAAGATGAGGAAAGAAGGACTCTTAAAACTTACCACGCGTAGTGAGTTTAATGATGACAGTATCTGTGCCATAACTATTTGTAACAGTACAGTTGTAATCCCCGAAATATGTAGATATGGGCTCTAAAAGTGTAACAGTGCTGACAACTCTTTCTGGTGTGTACTCTTCTTGTACGTAGAAGGGTGTATTGTTGAACGAGAAATTAAGCTCACGACCAGCAAAACTCCATACAACAGACTCAGCTTTTGGCACTGATATTGCGGTGCATTTAACCTACAAAGAAAATCATTATCTGTTCTGAATATATGCGGGTATAAATCTATATATACATTATCCTTTGTATGGTTATCGTTAATTAGTGTCTCAACATACGGATATTATGAGGACTGTAATTAAATTGGTTATATACAGATTAAATCTATACATGTGTGTGTTTGTTCATACGTTATAAAGGCTTATAATAAAAAACAAAACAAAAATTATAAAAACAACTTTAACTATACACTCTCTTTCTCTCTATGTACTGTTTTACTTCACATTTTACTTCTCATGGTTATTCAATCTCTCTGGATTTACTATTTTTTTGTTATCGTAAAAATACAAATAAAATAAAAATATATATACAGCACAGGATTGTAGTCGGAATCGAACGTCAACTCTGTGTCGTATTTCGCTTTGCTGTTGTTGTCCTACATTTATTTTTATTTTATATTTTATTTGTACAAAATACGGTAGGTACATATATAGTAGAATGATGAAAGTGGACAACAATTGTTAGTTTACCTTTACTACTCCTTCGTCGGGTACATATTGGATTCTTTGTGATACGATGCTCGGTGGTGCGCGAATCAAGATGTTGGCATAGCCGATAAGTTGAGGAAAACCAGGTACATGGGCTTTACAGTAATAACGTCCAGCTGTTTCAGGACTCACGACAACGCTTATGTTTGGACTTGTCGCTACAGTACGATCTGATTCTTCGTGAATCCATAGAATTTCGGGAGTCGGATTACCATCCACGTCGCACTGCAGTATCTCTGTTGCACCGTAATGCGTTTCAACAGATATTGGTGGACGTCGAAATTGTGGTCCATCTTTATTAAAACAATATATATTATTATTGATAAAATTATCTCTCAAATGCAAATACAAATGTACATGTATATAAATGCACATAAATATATAATACTTGTGTGGGAGTAGTGGGAGTAGTCGGAGTAGTGGCAGTGTCGGGTCCCGGTATTCAAGATAATACTTACAAGTTATATCCAGTGTTTCCGTTTCCTCGCTCTTGCCGACCTCGTTGTGAACTTCACATTTTACGATAGCATCGTGGAGTTCCCGTGTGGCGTTATGGATTATCATCTCTGTCGTATAGTCACCGATTACCGTTTTCTCGTTTATATACCACCTGTACAGAGTGAAATCGGAAAGCATTGTTATGTGCGAATGGATAGGCATGAAAAACAAAACAACCATCAGCAATACACAAACGAGAGATAACAAAAACAAAAAAAAAAACAAAAAACAAAAAACAAAAAACAAAAAAAAAAACAGTCATCATTGATTATCACTGTTTTTACAGAGATAGTGAATATTTAGTGATTAGGCTGCTCTTAATTAAAGATGTTAGTCTCTAATTTATAGAAATATGAATTTTTTATTATTATCCGTTACCTATACTCCATGTCTGGTGGATTAGCTTCAGCACGGCATTTGAATCTTAATTCGGAACCTTCGATTATTTGCCCGCTCTTGGACAAACCTGAACTGATTTTCAACGATACTTTTGGAGCATAGCGTACCTATATATTGAGGAAGAAAGAGTAAGTGAGTGATAAAATTTTAAGTAGTTTAAGATACTTAACAACCACAATCGAGTATTCATATACCATGAGGAGGGTTGTTGGATAAGCGGTTAAGTGGATGATAAAGAATGTAAGGGAACGAGAAAGAGTAATAAGAGACTTTGGTAATTATTCGTCGTATTAGAATAAGTCTTGAAAATCTTCTGAGGCGTAATGAGAGAGCAAGTGGAAGAAGAATATGAAGAAGAAGAAAATGAACAAGAGTAAGGAACATTGGCAATTTTAGCAAGAGTAATAAATTATACGATGGATCATCGCTCATTCTAAATGCAGAAATTCTCTCCTCTTATTATTATCTTTTGAAAGTTAGTAACCTTATTCTCCATCATCATCATCATCATCGTTCTCATCCATACATTATATAATAATTATTCATTTGAATTGTTAATTAATACTTGTGCATTTATTTAATATTTAATAAAGACTTACCTCAACGCGTAATTTAGCATTTTGTGGTGTACGATCCGCAGCATTTTGACTTTGACAAGTGAACGTTGTATTATCGTGTTCTTTACGTGGCATTACTTTTAAAATAGACCGCACTGTAAAAAGTGGCCCATCTTCATATTTCTCAGTGATTGTTTCAATTCCATTATGTAATACATTGCCAAGACCATCGATCCAAGTAATCTGGAAAGCACGAGAGCAAAGACCAAGACAAACGTTAACAAAAAAAACATTTTAAATTTTTTATATATATATTTATATATACGAATACAGAGTACATGGATGTATATATGTATATATATATATATATGGTGAGAGAGCTTTTGTCGACTTTCTCTCTACCTTTAGTACGTCAAATGGGCTTGCGGTAGATCAACATCTTATTTGCATTTAGTAGGTATAGTATAAGAGAAAGTTAGTACCAACTTTAGTAAGCCAGTGCATCAGTTGTTGGATTGTGTCTACACCCAAAAGATATACATATACATATATATTCACGTAGTTTTCACAGTTTCAACGACAATTTATCAAATAAATAAATGAAAAAAAAAATAAAAAATAAAAAAAAAACAACCATAAATAAATAAAATAAATCCAATAGGTTTTATGTTGAAAGACAGGCGATTTCCGAGTCTGCTTCGATTTGCATTGCACTTTATATATACATGTATGTGTATACAGGTGTGATAGTGAAGGGAATTTGTTCTCCACTGGGATACGCGTTCATTCGTACTGGGAAAAACGGTTATTTTGAAATGCCTAGTATATATTGTCAATATTTGTATTATGTTCATATATATATATGTATATATAATTTGTATTACTTTTATACTTTTAGGATTTTATTATTTTTATTAAATTAAAATACCATCGTTCGAATAATTCAATTTATATATAATATATATTTTAGTTAATCTGTAATTATATTATTTAATATTATTCATTAAATTTACTTAAATTTAATTAAAGAATACATACGTATTGTTTATTTTATATTATTACAAATAAATAAATGTCGTATTTAGTAAAATAAATAAAAATAAAATTTTTAATTGATAAATCTCATATTTTAACCCATTTTAATCGTTAATAAAATAAAAAAAAAGTTTTATTGGAAATTTGACAATTGACAAGTTAATTCTTATAAAGTAAAGAATTTTCTAATCATCACGATCACTTTCAATTTAAAAACTTTTTTTAGTAGACATGATGATGCTTATTAAAAGTAATATTAATATAGTAACCAAGTTTGACATGCCGCTTAAACTTATACGATAACTGTGAGAATTCATTTAATTTGACAGATGAAAATAGATATTATCATCTATAAAAGTTTTTTGATAATATAAATGTTAAAATAAGTAAACCAAATGTATGATTAAATAATGATAAGTCAAGTGCCAAAGATTAAATACTTGATGAGATCAAGATAATTTATTGTTGAAAATTAAAATAACTTTATGGATTATACTTTTAAGAAAATTTAATTTTTTTTTTCACCTTTTTTTGCGAGTGCCCCATTTTGTCCGCAAAAAATGGAAATTTTTTTTTTTAACGGCAGCTGATAATTTTTTCTACTCACTTTGAATATCATTAATAAAAAATTGAACGTATTCAAGTTTCCGAAATCTTTGTGGTTCCTTAAGTACCCCGTTTTGCTCCCTCCCTTTCCCTATATTTGAATATTCGTCAAAAAGTATAATTGTATTATTGAGTTATTTGAACAAGCTTTAATAGAAGAAGGTTTATTTAAGGCTGTATATTAAACTTTGATGGCAATAAATATTAATAAAACTATAATTATGAAATAGGATTGACATGTTGTGACAATAAAAAAATATGTATCACATATTTATGTTGTAAGTGTTTGACAAGGTGTAGGGTAAATATTTAAATTTGAGGGGAAAAAATAAACGAGTGAGAATGCTTGTGAAAAAAAAAAAAAAAAAAAAAACAAGTTTACGTATACTAAATAAGTCAATTATGTGAAATGTTGTTTGTACAAGCAGAGGGCTACTTCGGGTGGAATAAACTATTAAAACTCTAGTGAGCATGATAGAATTCTATTGGGAGATCAACTTTAAGTATGTAGATAAAATGCTAAAGTCCGTGTTGTACATTGACTGCTGAGGTTTATATATATATATATATTATATACAGTACTTTGAGTTTTAAACAACTTTTTCGTTCAATTTTAAACTAGAAAACAAAAAAATCAAATTAACTCACGAAAATAATGTTAATAGCTCTATATATTTATGGTTTAATTTAAAAATTGATGGATAGAAATTTTGACAGATATTAATTAAAATTATATCAATAGCCGTTTTGCTACAGTAATAAGTTATATTCAGGCCACCTGTTGATAAAAAATATATATATATGTATCTGTCTAATTAATTTTTTTTTTTTTATTATTTTTTTCATTTGTATCAATATATTACTTAAAAGAGTAAATGAAATCGTACATTAAAGGTATTTCTGGGATCCAATCTACCACAGAGGTAGTATACTAGAGAGATTCCCTTTGAGATTTATCGCCGGTAGTTTTCACAGTGAGTGTCTGTCTATAATAGGTGGAGAGGCAACCACCAGCTGGATGTACGAAATACACTCGTGACAGGACAGAGATATCAAGACCAACCTATCCAGCCATGCTTTATATATATATATAAAGTGCACAATAAACAAGATGGGTATAGAAATATGTCCGATAAAAGATCCTCCGGGGAAAGATGGATACTCTTTTCAATAAGGTCCCTATGTATGGGATATTTATGGTAGGAATTGTTGTTAGTTCGCGATGAGAACAATGCCTTGTTTCTCAACTAAAGAAAATTTAAGGACTCGTAAAATCTACCGGATTATTATGTTTCTCATACATATGAGCTTGCTTCGATATCTAAAGAATAACAAATAAATTCACCGAGAGCTTTTTTCTTTGTGTTATTACTACACACAATATAAGTCATTAACAAGTTCAATGAAATGGTTTTGTTGTTGTTTTTGCTGATCATTAATAAATTTCAAAAATATTATTTATGACATTTATCAGTTTGAATAGTAAATATAAAAAAAAAAAGCTGATGAAATACTTTGAACAACGGATTATTATTTGGTACTCTGAAGAATTATCCGATTTTGATCTTTTATTTTACCGCATACATATATATAGCTGACGTAGTTTCTCTTACTCTGAATTTTTCGGTAAGCGGATTTAGGCCCTTATGTTCGTATTTTGTCTCCAAAGATAAGCTTTTTGAGAGGCTGTATACCAGCTAGATTTTCCGTCAGACTTAGTCGGTATAGTCTGTGATACATTTGCAGAGTCCACTGGCTTATTCCTTTGCCGTTAAATTACGTTTGTGTCAATGGATGGCAGTAGTAGTAAAAAGGTTCTAATAAAATACGAAAAAAAATAAAAAAGAAAGAAAGAAATAAAAAAAGTAACATCAACAAAGAAAATAGTTAAAAGTTAAGCGCATTAAAATTAAATCGTATTTAAACATGAGTAATGAGGCTTCGTGAAGGAAAGAGTTGAAGAGTCTAACAAACTGTGAAACTTTAATGACACTGAGGTTTTAAATGACGGAGGTTTAGAAGAATAGAGCAAGTGTCAGAGTATCCTTAGTGCGGGGCTTGTTCACTATCTCTCTAGTATAAGCAGGGCAAAACGACTTGACTTGACTTGACTCGACTCGACTCGACGACGATGTACGGAAGAAGAAAGCTAAGGTTCAAGTGGCTGAGTCGAGAACAACCCTATCTTCCTTCCCTTCTCCTTCTCCTTTCCCTTTTTCTTTCTCTTTTTCAAACTCCAACTCTTTCTTATTTTTCTTTTTCTTCTTCTTCGTGTTCGTCTTGGTCTTCATCTACTTCTTCTTCGTCTTCTACCTACTCGGCTGTCAAGTGTTCGCCCTGCGGCGTTTTTGTCGTCGGGAAACGCGCTCCAACTTTTAAAGCCTTTTGGCCTATGCGAATTTATACCCTACTACTATTCTCTTTTTTTTTCTCATCTCTTGTTCCGCATAAAGTTTATATACCTTGATAAAAGTCCATGATCCACTCTACATGACGTATACTATATACTTAAATTTTAAATATTCCTTTTTCCATAGACTACAATATTACCGAGTCGAAATATATGTATATAGCTTAAGCTTATAAATTAACTTGATTGCATTTACTAAGTATATACATCCACATACTATTTAAATAAAAAATTAAAGTGCATATAGTATGCAGTATACTTACATCCGCTGCTGGCTTTCCACCGACACTAATGCACTCCATGGTAAGCTCTCGATCCTCGGTAGTAACTAGAAAGTCACCCTGAAGGATTTTCGGCTTTTGTGGTGGTACAAGAACACTCAATCGAGCAAATCTTGATCTGAGACCTGGCTGACCGTCATCTGTAGGTGACACCTGACACTGATATTTTCCATCGTCCTCCAATTCCACCGGGAATATGTGTAGTGAAAAGTCACCTGCAACATTTTTTATTGTAAATAATAATTTTGATTAATTGATCCTTGTGTTATTACAGATTTCCTTAACTTATATAACATCAGGTTTTGACAGTTTATAATACTGTAATTTACACAGGTAAAATTGTTGCAATTGCTGTCACAATCTGACATGTTTTGGAGTTTCTACTAAGTAAAGGTGGTATACGTATGTATATTCAAATGATGATTTTAATAGTACATTAATTGTTGCAGTTTATATATATATATATATATATATATATATATGTCTTCTTGTACAAGCCGGACTGGACTTACGAAAATGACGTTACCTGCTACGTAATTACCGTCAAGTTTGAATTAGTTCTGAAACATTTGCCGCACGCTCTTGCGCGAATAATGTTGCTCGCGTAAATCGATATATATATATGTGTATACTAAAAGAGTAGTAAATGTATACTCGCATAATATGTATACGTGAATAAATAATTAAAATTTTATCAACAGATATATATATATACATAAAAAATACCGTTAGTGACGAGCATTTATATATAACTCCTTTTATTTTATATTATAATAATTAAAATCATCCTTAAAAATCTAACTTTTAATTAATTTAATACAGTAATATTTAAAAGTTTAAAGTTGTTCTATATTAGTAATAAAACTGTAATCTCTTTGTACTCAGTTGAGCTTTTTTTTTAATTCACTATTTTGATATAGTACTGAAGATTAATTTTATTTAACGAGCAACAAAAAAAAAAAAGACGATAAGAAAAAAAAAAAAAGAAAGAAATATTCCTGCGGGTATGTTTGATATTATGTCAGGTGTAGATGTGAATCCGTATGTTTCTCATGGTCATGAAATTTACAGACTCAATTAATGTCAGATCCAAGTTGCTGAGTCGATATAAACTCGGGGTTTTGACTATTAAAATGGACAGAGACAGAGAGATAGAGAGAAAATATGTAATGGCGATAGTGTTTGTGAGAGAGAGTAAGATATAATTTCATACAGAGCGAGAGAGAAAGAGAGACCCGCATTAACAGTAACGTCAATTAGGCTACGGGCCTTATATATATATATATATATATGACCGTTACTAATTTCCCTCATCGAATTATGAACGTTATTGCATGCAGCAAGGTGACTACTGGACGGTGCTTTGAAAGCCCATGAGCAAAAGCGTTCAAATTCTCTCTATATACCACTTGCGTTGTGCTATCGACATCACATCGAATTTACTATCGCAATAATAGACGCCCCCCGACCAACTATCTCGATTATTTATTCGGGGCATTAAATATTCAACGACTTTCTCTATCTCTCTCGCTCTCTCTTTCACACTGAGCTCTGCTGTACCAGCAATCTCAATGGTTGGCTTCAAGCCCAGAAAATTTACTAGATTTCAAAGACTATTCAGGGTGATTTTTCAAGACACGTAAGATATATACATACATAGATATATATCTTTTGATTCTTTTGCAACTGATGCAGCAGCAGAAGCAGCAGCATAAGAGGCTATTGAGACTTTAACTTCGCTAGTGCTATTTGTGTGATGAGGATTTTACCTTCATAACGTCTTTTTCTTTGTTTTTTTTCTTTTCCTTTTAACATCGACATATTTAACCTTCGGCTTTTCTAAAGTATCCTAGAGAAAAAGTTTATCGAAAGCTTATTACAGGGGAGAGTTTACGGCCCTTGTGCTGATGATGGTTTATAGGATCAAGTGTGATCAACTTTTAGTTTACATTACTCTTTATATTAATTTGAAAATAACTATCATAATATACGTATATTATGCAAATTAGGTTATAAATTATTTTTAATACCATCGTAGCTGTATGTAGTGCTAATATTTATAATTTTGAAAACTAAAAAATGTAATTTTTTAATTTATAAAATTGTACTTAATTTAATGAAAAAAAAAAAAAAATATAAATATATATATATATATATATATATTTTCAGAGTATTTTATTATTTACCGTGATAAAAGCTAACTGATGTCGATTGTTTAAGACATCTCAATACAAAAATTATTTATAAATTTGACCCCTCTATAAGCTAATGGGAATATTAATAATTCAGTCAATCAACTTAAAGTACAGCTTGAGTTTTTTTTAAATTATATATTTGTGGTTAGTTATTTAATTGCAAGGATTTCATATGATCACTTAAAGATTTTAATGACACGAAATTATAAATTTTATTAAGTGACAAGAGAACGCATTATGTCAGTTATTTCCAATGTGATAAGTATGGATTATAAATATATGTATTTTAATTCAGTGATAATATTCAACAGGAATTGATTTTTTTAAGATCAATAAAAGTTACTCTTCATAAAATATTTATATTCATAGTACGAAATACCAATGTCATATGCATTATATATTATATATACTACCGATACAACCATCTACAGAGCATCTGATATTCTGTGACATTAATATATATATATATATAATACTCGGTGGATCTAAATGTCGATTTGTCTACGCGTACTGCAACAGTAGGCAATAGTGTTTCAAAGTTGCCACGTTGTGTGGTTCATGCATTAAACATATACAAATGTTACGTGGTTTATGTCCGGCAATGTCTATTTCTATCATGTTATTTTCCGTTAAAGTGATGGATATTATATTGTTTAATATCAAATATCAAACATCATTATTATCATAAAATTATGTATTTATTTATTTACGAATCTCGAAGTGGCATTTGAAATAATATTTAATTGATGATACATATTTTATAAGAATCAACAACAATAGTAATAATAATAGTTACAGTCTGTATATCAATAAAAATTTTTAAAATACGTTTTTCATTTATTTTCTATTTGTTTTTCTTTTTTTTTTTTTTGAATGAATTCATTAAATGGCTCACCGGTGTGGTAATCAATGTCAATTTTAAAATACCCGCTAGTATTTGATCAATCCTTTTTTCGATATGCGCTATTTTAAAATTGATTAATTATTTCATTTATTTTTTTTTGTTTTTTCAATTTTTTTTTATACATGATGAAATTCAATAAAAAAAATTGATTCTCAGTTTAATTATTTGATATAATAATATTCAAATAATTGTTACCGTTTTTTTTGATAATAAAAAAAAATGAATAAAAGTAGGTGTAAACGTATTGAATTTATAAATATAATAATATTATTGTAAAGAGGATTACCTTCTTCATCACTACCAATCATAGCATAACGTTCGTATCCAGTAAGATTTCTTACAGCACCAAGGCCAAAGTCATCTTTGGTCCATTGAATGGGGCCTTTTTGATCAAGTACTCGACATGGAAGTGTAACCCGACTCCCGATAACAGCTGTCTGATCCTGCGGCTCAATTGCAAATCTCTGATAAACTATCTCGGTCGTTGCTGGCCTTAACGTCGATGGACCTGCTGACGAGTTTGTCGCAACAGCACATTTTACAATTGTCATCCAACAGCATACTGTCATAACTAACCAAGATCTCCTTGTCCATCTTCGTATTCTTTGTGATCTGAAAAATATTTAAATACACAATTTAGCAAATAATAATAATAGCGATGTCGGTGGTTGAGTGTAATGTTGATAAGCCATAACAGGATGTAATTTGAGATTATTCTCATCATTTGTAGTACATCCCAATCCGTCCGAGTTACTTCTTATAGAGTGAATAGAATAATCACTTTGCCCAGTCGTTCAAGTATATATGAATAGGAATACAACTATACTATGGGGATAATTGTGCCTGACGCGAATGTTCCTCCGTCTAGTCGACATTCATCCTTCTCTCTTTCTCTTTCTCTTTCTCTTTAGCGCTTTCGAGATTGTTCAAGCGACGACAGTAGTAGCTAATGGCTTGTCTCACCAATCAATTGTTCTATGCTGACTTCTAATGTCGATAACTAATTTAACTAATTACTCTAAATAATTCCGTCTTATCATTATTGTATACCTATAATTCAATTATTGGCATTTATTAATTTAATTAAAATTTTTTTAATATAAATTCAATCTTCATTATTTATCATTATAAAAATATAAATTTAATTGTTGTTGAAAGAAGCCAATAGCATTCAAAAATATTTCATCTCACATTTTAGTTATTTATATGATTTTATTAAAAAAGAATAAATCATTCATGTCTTTGTATATTTCCATACTGAATTGACGTTTTCTTTGTATAAAATTATTTCCGTTCAGTTAATGCTGATGTAAGAGAATAAAAACTTTAATAATTCACTTTTTTTTAAAAGAATCTACAATTTGTATTAACTTATAAATATTAATTTTCATTTGTAATATAAACTTTGCATTGTTCATTTTGCTGCATATTTTATTATTTTAATAAATATCAACTAAATAGAAAAAAAAAAAAATTAAAAATTAAATGAAAATAATTCTGCATGCAGGCAGCTCAAGCTAAAAGTGAAGAATTTACTCAAGTTTAACAAACAAAAATATTAAAGCTGCATTGTTCATCGATCCAAAGAATGCTGAATTTAAATACATTTCAACGTTTTAAAAAACAAAAAAAAAAAAAAAAAATTGTCTCGTTTTCTTTTGGCAAATAAAAGCTTTTACTTGTATACAGTGGTACAGGAATGAAAACACACATACATACATATTTACAGTTGTATATATTTATATAGAGTTGAAAAAAAGTTTAAAAGTGTAAAGATGGAAAAAGCTTGAAACAATAAAAAAAAATAAGAGGAAAAAAAAAAAGAGTAAATCTAGTCTTACAAAGATTCGGCCGAAAGATAATTTAAAGACTTTTCGACTTAAACATATATATAAGAAGAAGAAGGAGAAGAAGAAAAGAGATCGTAAAGCAGGGAAATGTGTAAAATACAATGCAAGTGCGACTTTGTGATGTAAGAAACTTTTGTTCAATTGGATATATACAAAGAGAAATGGTTGAGGTAGAATCACCAGAAGAAGGAGAAGAAGGAGAAGAAGAATATAAAGGATACTTGATGAAGAGAGCAGCAATGCAGAACGTTTAATCCAATAGATGTCCCGATGTTCATTATTCAAGAGAGTTCCGCTAGTATTGCCACTTGGATTTCTCTCCTGCAAGCTGTAAATCTTCAAAGTTCACTCGAAAACTTTAACAGTTGCCGTAGTTGCCGTAGAGAGAGAATGAAACGATGTAATGAATACCAAAATTTATTTAAAGATAATAAAAATAATGATAATATTATTGAGAAATTTTATTTAAAAATATAAATTTACTAATTGCGTTGTAGTATCTTTTATTCGTAGCACTTTATGATATTCTGTATGATATTCATATATGAGTAGTTGAATTAAATTTTATAATAATAATAATAACAAAATATAAAATTTTCCTGGCAAATAAATACATCAAGTGCTCGCATCGTTATCGCAAAAAATATAATACCCGTAGTTGTTGTCATATTTATCTAGTTAAATTTTATTCTCAATAATCTGTGATATTTTTCGGTAATATATATCAAAAATAATTTATAAAAAGCTTAAAAATATAATTTTCATTTTATCCGTTCAACAATTTATAAATTTATTGGTCGTAAAAACTATTCCAAAGTTTAAAATATTTTATCTTACCCTATTTATCTATTTCGCCTAAAACTTTATTAAAGTGATAAAATAAATTATATATTTTTATAAAAAATAAAAAGTTAATTACAAGTTCGTCAGCTTCCTTTAAGTTTTACCCATTCAAAATTTTAACAAGTATTATGTATCTTGTATATATATATATATATATATGTGTGTGTGTAGATATAAAGAGAACCGAAAGGTAATTTATTTATGTATTCACTTTAAAACTAAATTATCACTTAAACTTTATATAGGTACACACACACACATTCATATAGATATACATTTATTATCACATGTAGAAGGCAAGACGACAAGTCTGTGATTGTGTCTAAAAGTCTAAACAATGTTCGCTTGTTAACTTGCTCACTATCGTTAGCGACAAGTTGTTGCCACGGTTATTTTCCTACACATAGCCTAGCTCAGCTCATCTCTCTTGTACTTGCCCTGTTCTCCTACTCTGTGTCATCATCATCCCTTTTCCTCTCTTGTACTTTGAGTTGACGTTTCAGGTCATTCGATCACAACTTTTACTTCCCCGCGAAATAACTACCAGGAGTAAGGTTAAATTCTGGTGAAATTGCTTTTCACACACTATTTTACCTTTTCCTACTCCCTCCCTTTTATTGTCTCTCTCTCTCTCATTACTCTTTTGGAGTTTTAGAGTAAATAAAACCCTTTATAATGTAATTTAGCAGAAAAAATAAAAATTAAACTGCAAGATACTCTATTTGATCAATAAAATAATAAACTTTAATTAAAATTAATTTAAAAAATAATTTTTCTCTCTTAAATTAAATATCCTAGTGATTTATTGCGAACGTCTATTAACTTCATCTTTGCATTATAAATGTTGCACATTAAATTTCAATATCGATGTATCTTCTGTTATTATTCTTAAGCATGAGTCAGCTTTTTCATTATTTTGTTTTTTTTTTTCTTTTCTTTTCTTTTCACTTCGTACTACTATTGAACAAACGGCGACTATAAATAAAAGTGACAAATGATAAATTAAAAAATAAAATGACAAAGTTTATCATTTAGCGCAGGTGAAAAAAGGAAAAATTAATAATAATAATAATAATAATAATAATAATAATAATAAAAAAGAATAAAAAAAATTAACAGAATAACAAATGGGAAAGATATATATATTTAATTATACTACGCGGAATAGACACAGAGTAAATATTCGACAAATGGGGTAACCTGGATGGCGGATTATTCATCATAGCACACACGGCATCACCTGGTCAGTATGGTCAGTATATAGTAGTATAACATACTAACAAGAAGGCAACTAAAGCAGAGACTACGGTACGCAAAGCGGATCGATGTAGCGATGGGTCACGACAAAGGCCACAGGTGTCTCGAAACACCAATTAATTATTTCTCCTAAAGATGTATATCTTACTATAAGATTTATCAAATAACTAAATTCATTTAGTATTTTACACATACTTTTATTTTTATTTCATTTATTCATTTATATTTATTATAAAATAATTTAAACAAAGGCATACAATCCATTGTAATTCAAATTATAAATTTAAATATCACGTTAACAAACTAAAAAATATCTGGTGATATATTCAGTGTGTGATTTTAAAATCATCTAGTCTGGCGTAGACTACGGTATTGAGTTTTGTATTTTTTTTTTTTTGGTGGAAAATTTTCAATTCTCATACGCGAAATTAAATAATTCGCAGAATATGGGATTACTGTAGAAGGACGTGGTGTAATAAGCTGCCGGGGATATATTAATATAATTTTTTTTTTTTTTTGTATACAATGTACATACATAATTATACTTTTACTACACAATGTACTGCTACGGGGTTAATAAACATGAAATTCGTTTCTTTTTATTTTTTTTATTTTCTCGTGAAATAAATTATTTTTATTAATACAACAATGTAGTGCCGTAGTAATAATTAACAACTCAACCATCAGCAAGTTCATATTATTTTATAATAATAATTATAATAAATAGTAAAATAGTATATCTATTATAAGCTTTTGTACATGAGAATCTTCATAAATGAGGTACTAAAATTTAAACAGACATCAGTCGGATAAGCCGATTAAAATTGAACATTACTAAGTGTACCTATAGCACTATAGCACTACAACAACATAGAACCAAGTAGAGGAGCTGAGTGTACGTGTTGCGTAAAGAGAGTCGATATTCAGATCGAATGTCGGTTCGCGCAGACGCGCCGACCTTCTCTCACCAACTAAACGCGATACGAACAGGAAAATTCCACACATTAATTTTTACTCTCCTGGTTGCTAATAAATTACTCAAATTTATATTTCTAGGTACTTTGATGACTGTACTGTTTTGTTTGATAAATTTAAAGAAAAAATTTAAAACAGTGTCACATTAATTGATATTATTATTACTGTATTGATAACTTAAAAATAATTTAATAACGGTAATAAATCTATGATAAATTGAAATAGTCAGACATTGTTAAAATAATGATAACAATAATAAATTTAATTGACGCGTAAAATTTAGGTTGTTATCCAAATGCAAATACCGCACGGTATGCGAGAGACTTGAATAAGAGAAAGAGATAAAGCAGTAGCAGCAGTAGCAGTACAGGAGATAAAGAGAAGGTAATAGGGGGTAATAGGGGTATAGAGTGAGTATAGGAATGCTAGCACGACGTGTGTGCTGGTGGACTACAACTGCACATGGCTTGTGGTTAACGTGCGAACAAAACTCGGATGTCCAACTATACAAATTGTTGTCACCCTACGATTTCAACCAGGGAGATATTCCCTTTGCATTATTCTATGAGGTTGCAACCTAGGAATTTCACTACGACAAATTAAATTCTCTATTTAAATACACTTATGCTCTACATATATAAAATAACATTACTTTATTTAATATATTATATTTATTATTACTATATAATATTCGTTTACTCTTAGTAAATCATAATGTCGAAATCACAAACATATTTTAATTATAATTGGACGATTGAGTACATTAGCAAGTTAGCTTATAAAGATCGTTAATCAAAGTGTCACCAGGTCATCGAATTAATTTCGAAATTTGTGTATCAATTATAATCTTGCATATAACAGCTTGTATATTGTTAAATTCAAAAGCTATATTTATATTTATTACATATACAACTCATACATGTTGAATATATTATACATAAAGCTTCGTTTAATATATATATATATAAAAAGGGAGAGTCAGGCTACAAAAAAAATAACTTATTTCATATTATTTGCATAGGGCACATTTTGAATTGGCACTTGAAAGATTTTTTTTTTTTTTTCAAAAATAAATCTTGGATATTTGAAATTACTTAAAAATTATTGTAGAAGTAATAAATTTAAGAGCATTTTTTCAGACTTTCTTTTAAATTATTATTAAAATTGAAAAAATATGAATTTAAGCTGGGATATACATAACTTTGTTGGAATATTATCAATGAAACATATATATACTAAAAGTTTGTGAAGATGCGTTGTCGTCAGTTTAAATTTCAGTGGTTGTACTTGTTGATAATATTTAGGCAAGTATGAGTAATTGAGACTGAAAGTGTATATATTACGAAATATATTCTCCAGTTTATGATTTTAATGATTGACTTTAATTACAAAGTACACGATTAACTTTTAAATTGTTACGAAATATGTGGTTTTAAAGTTATCAAATTATTAAACTAATTAATTACTCTGCCGTCGCGTTTTATATTAAACTTTACTAAAATTTTAACTAAAAAAAAAACTTGTTTTTGTATTTTTAATTCTGTCGATTCATTTTATTGATAATGAAAAACGCCGGTTTTATTAATTTAATATGAGAGTATTCAAATTTTTTATATTACCAAAAAAAAATCAACGGGATACGTAACTTTATCAAAAGCTGTGATACATTTAAAAATCATCAAACTGATGTAAAAACGACTTGTAATATATGTATAGAGTAAAAGTGGTAGAAGGAACACGCGAACCACCCATTTACTAGTTAAAAATTAAAATAATGATTTATTTAAAAAATTAAATAAAATATCATGAACCATGAACTGTATATGTATATATTTTTTTTTTTTGTTTATTCGTGATATTGTTGTATAGAAATGATGATATTGTATTATATAGTGAAAATATAATCGCGTGATAAGTTTTGTCGGAAAATAGCGCTTGCGTAGAATGTAAAGACTGTGAAGAGGATGAGAGTATAGAGACAAGAGGGCGTCAGGGGTGAGAGAAAGAGACAGAGAGAAGTGGAAAAGCGAGAGGAATATTAAACGAGATTTTGGCGTATTTGGGATTTAACAGCAGGGATCCTGCTAGCGCCCGTTCGTCACTCTCCTTCTCTCTTTCTCATTGCTGTATATATAATACAACAGAAAGAGAGAGAGAGAGAGAAAGTAGCGGTTGTAGTAGCGAGCGCGGGCGCGGTTCACCAGCCACAGGGCATTATCGACGTTCATGCAGGAGCTCGCGATCTATCGAATGAAATTCTTATCGACGCGTTTATCCACCTTTGGCCGGAGGCGGTTGCGAGAAAATATTTATTATTTCCCCTTCCGTCTGCCTGTGGCTCTCCAGGTGGTTAAAAGAGCCATGGTAAGGAAGCTACGGGGAAAGACGTAATCAAATCGACCGTAGAACAAGAACGAAAGAAAGAAAGAAATAATAATAATAATAATAATATAACTTGCTACACTTTTCCAATCTTATTCTTATTCTTCTTCATTCATTTTCTTCTTCTTTAGCTTTAACTTGTTTTACTTTAGACTGAGTCCTCACCGTCATTGTCACCGTCATCGTCGACGTCGACGTCGTTTATACTCTTTTAAACCAAGTGAAAAAAAATAATCTTTTGATTTCAACATTTGATTCACAACACGAAATAAATCCCAAACCGATGTTTTTATATTGTTTATATATGTATGTATGTATGTTTACGTCGATATACTTTATAGTACAAATTGAATCGATAGTCGCATGTGTAAAATACACACCTACATATATAAATCAGATTTTATTATAAAAAGGTAAAAGGACAAAATAAGTTAAAATTAAAAGAAAAATGTTTTATTTATAAATGAAAGTTAAATTTCTAACGTGTAACATTTAATGAAGAGAAAAAATATTCTCTAGCAAGCATACCTTACATACACACACAATTTTACATATATGTATATATAGATATAGATATACATATATATATATTTATAGATGTGAATGCATCAACGTGGTTAGACGAATGTGTACGCGGTACGATGGTATATCGTGTAGGAGTTTGAGTTTGAGTATAGGGTGGTATTAGGGGTGAGTCGACAGAGCTCAAGCTGCGTTGTTGTAGTGGTGGCTTCATCGCGAATGTATACATATATAGAGAGACGGAAGAGTGAGTGAATGAGGGAGCGAGTGAGTCGTAGCATAGCAGTGGGTATAGCTTCAACTTTAGCTGTGCCGCAGTGGTATCGAGCGACGGCTACCTCACCTTTCACCCCAGCCCCTTCTTCACTTGTACAATCCTACTCTGTTCCTGCTGCTGCTGCTGCTGCTTCTACTACTACTGCTACTGCTACTGTTACTGCTACTGCTACTGCTGCTGCTGCTGCCGCCGCGTTATTCCATGTTGGGACTGTAGCTTTGTTCTCTGTCTCATTTGCTCGCATTGGTTTTGGTCACATCGTCAGGTTGCATCGTCTCTCCCGTGTATGTAGCGTTACGTCGCAACGACGATCTTAACCTCGTTGACAATGTTTAACTATATTTCATCTTTGAGACCCGTGAGAGTAAAAATCATTGTGCTTTTTATTCAATCTGATTTATTTATATACTATTATTATTATTATTATTATTTACTTTTTTTTTTTTCAACGGATTTTCAGAATTCACAAAATCAAATACCTTTTTTATCATGAAATACATCAAAGATTTAAAAAAAAATAATTCAGTACGCATTAGATTCAATCGTAACATACATATGGAAAAAAAAAAATGTATATAAATATATATGATATACAGATCGTGTGTACCAGGCAGAGCAGTCACAAATGCTCACACTATGCCGCTTTTGATAATGCACGAAAAGCTTTTCACATACTCGTTAAATCGACCCATAATGTTGCTACTATAAAGATATATGAGAATATATACATTTATATAATAATATTTATCCAGTTTATACGGATATTTTTTTTTTTTATATTATAATAATATGTTTTATTTAAAATCATAATTTCTAACATTCAATTGTCATTTATGAGGCGTGTATTTATAATTGTTATTGATGCATAGGTAATTTAATAGAGAACAGAATATAATAATTGTATTATTGATTACACGTGTTGAAATTTGATGAGAGTTTGCAGATCGTTGGTAACTAATATTAGGTTTAATGTACGTCTCAGACATGTTATGTACGTGTGCGTGAGTGCGTGCATGTGTTAATATAGTATTACACATGTTTATACCTCATGTAAAACTAACATATACCTAAGATAATAAAACAACTCTATTTGATAAACATCTCTGACTATTTAATTAGTTTTATGAAACTTTGTTTATCACTGTCACATTAATTACTAATTACTTGGTACACCATTTAAAAATTTATTAATTAAAGAAAAAATAATAATAACAAACTATCTTTTGATTATGGTAATAAAACATTTAAATATTTAATGACGATATTATTAAGTACAACAGTTGTAAAACTGTCAAACTAAAACTGTACTACACAGAACATTGTTGAACGTTTAATTCACCGAGATATACAAATCGTACGTACATACACAATTGAACAATGAAAAAGTTGGGTTCATTCTGTGGTGTACTGTCTATAATGCAGACATGAGTATTTTTTAGTTATATTATTTCTCATTGTTTTATATTTCATTTTAATATAATATATAGTCTGTTGTTGGTTTAATAATTTATTATTTTTTTTTATTTTTAAATATCAAAAAGTAAATCGATGTATGAAATTTATCGGTGTAAATTATTATTTGATATTTATTGAGCAATTAAGCAATCGTGCAATTTGAGTCTTGTTAATATAATCCTTTTTCTAGACTCGGTACGAGTGTCATGTCGAGGTCTTTGGTATTGGCGTGACTCAAGTAGTGCATACATAACATTTGAGCATCCAATTTGCACCTTGTGCACTTTCTACACTATTTATAGATATTGTCTAGTATTTACGATTGCTCTTTTTTCAATTTATAATTTCAATTAAATTATCGTTTTTGGAATTTCACCTTCTTTTAAATTTAATTATTTTCGAAATGTTTTTTTATCTATGTAATGTGTTATTATTGTTTGATAATATAACTATATCAAGACTAATTATTTGTTAAAATGAAAATCTGTTGGTTAAGTAATGTCGGATTTTTTTTTTTTTATACTTTTATTATATAAATTATTTATAATGGAGCTAGTTAAGCTCTGAGCTCAAACTTTTCTCCGGTTACTACAGTTAAAGATATAAAAACTTTAAGAAAGTCTAAATAAATTAGAGATTTCGTTTTTTATTTTTGATGATAAAGTACACACTACTGTGTGTTTGAAAGCACAATTTATATTGTGCACAACTCTACTGCCTCAAGCTGGTAGATATATATAGATATATTTAGGGACATTGCTGTACAGCAGCTCAATTTACCGAGGGAAAAAGATATCACCCAATTTCTCTGTCTTATATAATCCAATTATTCATTTTGTTATTTATTTATTTTTTTTTTCACAAACTTTTGAAGATATATTTATATATATCATTTTCGCGCTGGTTGATCGGGTTTTTGGCACGACTGTTGGCTACCCTGTCCTGCAACGTTGGCACGTCGTGTAGGGCAGTGAAATAACTCAGCTAACCCGGGTGGTGGTGGTGGTGGTGGTGCTCTTTTCTCCCAACAAATTGGTGTTTCGTGAATTCTAGTCACGCGCGGAAAATGGCGGCGCGACGTTCCTGGGCAAACGAAACAAAGTGCCATATATACATATATATACACGAAATACACTCATACACTCATATTTCTGCCAATAATTTTTCTTTGTCACGCTCTCACAGTCATTCACTCTTTGTCTCTAAATACGTCAAAAGATTTGCACGGAGAGAAAAAATAAAATAAAAAAAAAAAAAAAAACAAAAAAAAAGCTCTAAAGCCGCGGCTTGAAAGCCTCTCACGCGTTCACACGAATCTCGCGCGTAGAGCATAGACAGAGCTAACATTTCTCCTCGAGGATTCACTAGTTTTCCGACAGCTTGGCATAAAATAAATCTACAGCTCTCCTCGTGTATGTATCTCGCTCTCTCTATCTCCCAGTAATATAACCTCTTGTCACTGTAGAGTGTGAGAAATCCCAAAAGAAAAAAAAAAATGACAAGAAAATAAAAAAATAAAAAGATGGTTATTTCTTTCTAAAACAACCATATACCCCATTTACTTATAGTATCTATCTATATATGTATATTTATTATTCACAAGTAATATAATGTTATATATGCATAGATTTATATATTGAAGATGTTATTGTACTTTTGTTTGATAAGTATAAATAAATATTTTGCACTGAATTTCCATCAGACTTGTCTGACTACGATGCTTTTGAATCATGGATGAATGTTCTCAATATCAAATATTCTTATCATAGAACTTGAGCATTGATGGTTCTTTACATAAAGAGAAATATGATAAATGAGATCGATGTGACCTACTGAGTATTCTCTCTTTTCAATTCCAATACTCCCTATTACTAATGTATTTATTTTGAATCCAAGTATTGTGTATTTTCGATACTCGTTATCTTTATTATTAAATAAAATAGCAACACACATACGTTACATTTTATTTGCTGACAAATTATGATAACAATCTTTTGTTAATTATTATACATATTTTTGTTCTGCTGACGGTCTAATATTAATCAACACTGAACAGTTGTACTTGTACTCATTGGAATCATTGAGCGTACAAGTGAAAGGGGATTGAAGAAGCTCTCTTTCTTCTCTATACGTTTGCGTTTCTCCTCATAACGAGGGACAAACACGCGATGATCCTGAGACCAACAACCGCATTCAGGTCGCAAGTTCCTCCGGGAATTCATCGAGCTTCTGTTCGTTCACTAGTAAACCCCGATGGGTATAAAAACGTGAGACATAAGCCCGGATCAGCAAATGAACAATCCCATCAGGTTTCACCGTTTCTTTATTTTATTTTATTTTATTCTAGTTTACTTTTTTTTTACTCTTACTCTTTATTATTTTATTATTCACGTTGTCGTTGAAATCAAAATAGCTATCTTACTCTTTTTATTTTACACATATTTGCTAATAAAAAATTTTCATAGTAAAAACAGACAATAACAAAGTTAACATCCAATATCATTTTTTTTCCTTCTCATCCAAGTATTCTCTGTCAATAACTTTTGTTATTTATTGTAAAAAGATTTTTATTTCAATAATTGTTTTAGCTTTTTCATTTTTAAAATAAAAAAATTTTTTTTGTCATTATTGAATTGTAATGTGATTGGTTGATTGATTAAGTATGATTTTTTAAGGACGTTAATTATGGAATGGAGAAGCGAGAGGTTACTATCGACAGTGAATGCTCGCATTGTGAGTAAAAGTAAAAGAAGAAAGAGTAAGAGAATGAATGAATAGGAGGATGAAGAAGTGGAGGAAGAGAGAGAGAGAGAGAGAATTGTATAGAGCATATGACAAGTGGGGAATTTACATTTGAGTAGTATATATATTATATATATATATAACAGTTTGGTATGTTTCGATTATTGGTACATAGATATTTAAATCAGTACACTAGTGTATTATATACATATATGTGCATATGAAAACAAACCTTGAGATCAAAGTATAGGAAAATCAAATTTCCAATTTATTGAAGTAAAATGTTTTTTTTTTATATAAATATTTAAAAAATTTGGTAATGCTTTGTGTAATCGATTATAATGTATATACATAATACATTTAATTTATAAGTAATGAATTTATTTCAAACTAATTTACATTTATAGATATATTAATGCACACATTTGGACTATTATAGACGCTGTAAGCAGGCAATAATATCAATATAACGATTTAGGGTTTCATTAACAGAAAAATTTATTTATAATACCATCGGGTGCTTGTATTATTCTGAATTTGAATAATCAAAACAACTGTTTAAATAACTTTGTCTGAAATATTAACAGATATAATTTGAACCAAACGTTTGATCATATATCAAAGTAATCAAAGAGATGGAATATCTTATTTTTAAATTTCTGATACATTGAATACGATAATTCAATAATTAAATGATGTACGGTTCAATTAACAGGTTCCACTGATTGAACATATGTGAATAATACTACTTTTATCTTTGCTGCCGCTCTAAAAATATTAAATATTTCAGATATATTTTTCATTGAGATACAGTGAAATAGCGCAATGTTGAAACTTATTATCTATTTAAAGTGGTTGATATATTTTTAAGAAATATGTGTTATCTTTATAACTTAATTTTTTATAATATAGAGTATTTCATAACGTTACTTAAAGTATCTCCTTTTCCCGATCTTACCCCATTCTCGTAGTATCGTATAGCACAATGTTGTCGATAGTTAATTGAGTTTGTTAAAGTATCGCTAAAATTGAATTGTGCTCGCGGGTTCTTGAGATGGTGGTACACCGTTTCAGCACTGTCAGCTGCAGTATCTCTCTCAATTTTAGAACAATGACCCAAAACCCAACATGTACATCTTCCTTCTGCTAAAGATAGTCGTTTTTTTTAGTTATATCCTCTCTTACTTATATATAAGTTTTTAATTTTCCATGTATATGTATCTATATCCGGTGCTTTAATAATAAATTCCCAGTTAATAGATTCTTTATAAATTTTTTTTCTCAAGTCACTGTATGTCAATTTTTTATTTTTGATATCTTTATAAATATATATTTCAGTAAAGACAAGAGATGGTAATTTTTATACGAAAAATGGATCGACTTTTAATGTGAAAAAAAAAAAAAAAAAATTCTAAATTACTTTTTAGCTTATGACTTAGTTTTAAATTAAATCTCACTTAAAATGTATGCCGAAGAACACTTTAAATAAATTAAAAATATGAAAAGCCTTACACGAGAGTTAATTATTGAGTTAACTAAAGGAATTTAAGTCAAGTGTTTACTTCCGTTACGGACCAACTGATCCGGAAATTCCGTCTGGGAAAATCTAATCTGTACATCTCTTGCCATAAAAAAAAAAAAATTACATTTACCGTGTAAAATATATATATAGATATAACGTGTTATTAAGTAAATTCTATATATTTAAAACAATTAAATTCTTAGGGTTATTGATTTAATACCTAAAATAAGATTTTATTACTTCCGAGACTGAAGGAAAAAAAAAATAAAAAAACCAAAGTATATTGATAGAGCGACACACTATTATATAGGGTGAAACAAGCATGACTAAGATGTTAGAATTATTATATTTATATATAAAAGAGGGTCTGACGCACAATTTTGACTCACGTGTCGTATTAAAGCGAGGGACTCGATCTTTGGTATTACAAACTCACACATACGTAAACACGCACGTATATATATGTAGATAAACAGCAGACAAGACAATCTACGATTTTAGAATCCATACAGTTGCGTTGAGATGCTTCGTCTGCAAATTTAACACACCTCAGGCCACCCTGCTACTGCTGCATTAGCTTTATAACGAGTGAGAAATTTGATAGTTACATTAAAGGGAGAGTTAAGGGACACTGGAGTCTCGAGGGGTTAAGTGTATCTCTTTTGCTTGGTTATAAGATACCATATAATAGAGACAAAAAAAATAAGTAAGAGCAGGGGATATAATGACACTGAATCACCCTTCGACGATTTTATATATTTATATATTTATATATATATTTTTTTTTGTTCCGGGTAAAGTAACGGAAGGAAGTCGATTGCAAAAAAAGTTAATTTTATTATAGCTGTATGTTTATATATACATATAATTTATTTTTTATTGGTAGATGGATAGAGGCGCGACTAAAAGTGAAAAAATAACTAAAAAAAAAGAGTAAATTTATTTATCAATCAAGTATAGTGTGTGTGAAATGGAGATGGGATGTTGAAATGTTTGGAATTTAAAGAGAAAATTTTAGCAAGTGCACGGCTGCTAGTGAAAACTTGGTGAATAAACTACCGAGATGATGATGGTCCCCTATACTATATAAAGTAGTCTGAGTATAGCGAGCTGCTTCTACTCGTTGGCCAATCTTGATAAATTATCGTTTATATTTACGAGAAAGCTAACGCTGTAAAGGCCGTTTTAGCTTCCCGTTTACTGACATTATCGAGTACGATTATTTCAACTCGCTGACTGATTAAACGATTAAACTATATAGATTTGATAAATTACTCCCGCTAATCGCTTTTTATTTCTATACATTTTTTTTATCATATTTAAATTATCCTTCATATATATTATAACTTCAGTCAAATATATATCTTTTGAGTGTTCAGTCAGTAATAAGAGACTACTAGTAATCGTTTATTTTTTAAATATATATTAAATGTTTATTATTGTTTGAGTAAATGAAAAAAAAGCGTTTCAAATAACTTTTAAATTTGAATGAATTAAATTGAAATTGATATTAATAAATTACAATTAAAATTGAACCGTAAACAATAAATCCAATTAAATTGATCCAATAAATTAATTATTATAATTGGTCAGTTGTGTTAATAAATTATATTGATATTTATGAGTTTTAAAATTAAAAATTTAATAATGAAAATGAAATAACTTTAATAGTAAAGGTTTTAAAATCGAATAGTGGTATGTAATGTCAAACACGCAATCAGAATTATGATATATACCTTGAATCGTTACTCTTATGATTAATGGCCTTATCATGATTTTATTTTATATTTTTTACCTCAAAATATAACTGTTGAAAATTTTTCATATTGATTGAGACAAAATCCACTATATTTATTTTATTTTTCATTTATTTTTTCACCAATTAATTCATCACTTTATTGTATTATTATTTATTGCGATAAAGTAAAATGGCAAATAAAAAAAATAAAATTACTAAACTTTTTTTTCTTCATTTCTATACAATATCCATAAATCGTATGTATATATATGTAAACCGAAAATAAAGATTTCTTTACGCACAAAAAATTTTTCATTATGAAATGAGAAGTAAAATTTTCTTGAGGGGGGTAAAAACTTTTTTGCGCCAAGAAAATTTTTTTTTTTACGTGCATATAAAGCAAATAGGGTTCTATATATAAATTTATGATAATGTTATAAGCTGTACGTATTTAAATGTCGTTGTTATTTGGTGTGTCGTTTTAGGTTAAATTAAAATAGAAAGCCCTTTAAAATTGAAATGCCAAGGGGAGATGATGTTAATTAAGTTTTCTGAGAACGGAGGTCCTTGATTGGAGAGACAGATGCTTCTATCCTCTTTTGTGTCAAAGTGGGCGTTCGCGCTGCACGGCTTTATCTACTAGCAATACATACAGAATGTAGAGACATACATGTCATGTACATTACTACCCATAAAAGGGGAAACGGACAAGTTATATCAGACATATAACAGGAATAATAATTTTAATAGTTGATTTTTTATTGGTCATTATGTATATTGTAATTTATAGCAAATAATAATGATAAACTTACCGGCAGACTCCTTTTGGAGCTGCAATGTTTGTCGCTATATCCATCGCGGATGCACTACCCAATCCATTATTTACAGACGACATATCGTGTATGTTGGTGGTTTCAATAAACAATCAGCTCGTCTCCACGTCTCACGAGTAACTTGTATACCCTCGTATTATCATTTTTTTTATTATCACTCTCGTGTTATTTCTGTTGCCGTTTGGTCATAGACCCCAATTGTAAATTCACAAAAACTATATATATAAATATATCAAAAAATAATTTTACGAGTGAGGGAGTAAAAGTATAAAGAAAAAAATGGCCCGGGGTATATTTATATATATATATATATATATTTCTATATATTTTTCTCTTTAAATGATCGAGGGTAAGTCGACCCTCGTGCTGGAAACATTACTCAACTACTCGAACAACTACCACTACGTCGACTACTTGTACGGCTACCACCATCTCAGGGGTCTGGGCAACTCCGATATCCGACTGACTCAGCGATCCGGACGCGGATAATAGCACTACGAGACGAGCAACACAATCCCCGTTGCACACTTGATCTATCTCTCAACGTGTATTTCCCTACGCTAGTTTCAACGTCAACAACAACGACTACCACCACTACCACGATTAAGTATAATCACTATTGTTATTGTTGTTGTTGTTGTTGTTGATAATATTCTTGTTACATAAGCACTCACTATGACTGATAAGATTTAAATAACACAAAGTTGTTGCTCACAGTTATCACTACAAAAACAAAAATAAATAAATCCTCTTAATTTATCAATCACTATCATGAGGATCAGTGGCATTATTATTATTATTTTATCGTGCAATATCCCGCACGTAGTCTCACAATAAACAACAGTCACTAGTTATTAAATCCACGATACTTTAATCAATGACATTCAACTTAAAAGATGAAAAAAAATACAATGTGTTCAATTATTGCAACAATAATTACTGTGATATTTAACAAAACTAATGAGTATATATATATATATATATCTATATATTTTTTTTTTTTGTTAAAAAATATATAAAATATATGGATGGTAAATGGAGTGACAGATGAAACCAACTCGGAGCGCTGCCCCTTTAGAACTAACGACGCTATACTATCAGAGCTCTTACAAGCCCCCACCATGGAGTCAATGGTAGCGCCCCACTAGGACGAACCACCACGCGCCCTTACTCCCACTCTTTAAAAGCACGCATTAGACTACCCGGAGCGTGACACACGCTTGCAAGCTAAGTGGGGGAAGGGGTCGCGTGGCTGTCGTGGCGTGCTGAGCTAGCGTCGAGACTCTGGAATCATCAGGATCCACACTAGAGAGACAATCACACTAGTACTGGTACTACCTAAAGTTGAAAAGAGACACCATTAGTAAATGGTTTTTTGTGGTGGGGCAAAGAGAGAGTTTAAGGGAGAGAAGGGGAGAGAAGGAGAGGAAGTAGCTGTGTTGTAGAACCACCAGCGGCAGCGCCAACTGAAAATCAACGGCAGCGGCAGCAGCAGCAGCAGCAGCAGCAGCAGCAGCAGCAGTACCAGTACCAGTACCACCAGCATTAATGTGAATTGGTGAGCGGGGTGACAACGCAGGCGCATACAAGTTCCTCTATCATCAGCAGTACTACCAGTTTACTAGCGTACTAGTATGAGTATACGGTATACGATGAGGAATACGAGAGCAACGATGAGAGTAGTCTGGATGATGATGCGGCAAAAAAAAAAAAAAAGAAAAGAAATATATGTATATATATATGAGTAGTTTTGCTGGTGAAGGCCGCGGATACGATGCCGCGAGAGCCAAGTTGAGCTGAGTAAAACAGAGTCGAGACCTCTTACGCTTGGTGGTGTGCTGCTCATGCTGCTCATGCTGCTGATGCTGCTGAGGCTGCTGGCTGCTGGTGACTATTTACAGGCTAATGCTCGATCTCTTGCATCGCCGCCGGCTCGTCCCGTGTTCTTCATCCGCACCGCCAAGTACCCGGGTTCGCTTCGATGAATTGCTACTGACGCTCTGAAACGGATGTAGACTCAACTAAAACATTTTTTACATTCGTTGTTTTTAAATCAACTAATTTTTTTTTTTTTTTTTTTTTTTTTTTTTTTTTTTTATCCTACCGCTATATTATTTTTATCTGTCAGTCTACAAAAACTTTATTTTTAATAACTAATAAATATATGCATTTTGTATTAAATAACCGACAAAGTAAGATGACAAAAAATAAAATATATGTAGTTGAATATTGGTGGTGGTGGTAGGGTAAGTCTATTGTATTTAGAACAAAGGTTGTGTTATAATTCGCAACAATTGCACGTGTGTGGCACAGGTGCATTAGATGATGAGGGTATAGATATAGAATTAACAATTTGTGAAATTGTCAAAGGATACTCTCCACATATTAAGTTATAAACTCAATTTACTTAATACATATATTATATAAGTATATATACATATATTGAATTTAATAAATTTTATTATGATGATAAAATAAGCAGCGTTGATAATTCAAGTTTCAAAATATTTTAAAAAGTTTAATTACGAGTATAAATAAAAAAAGACAACATATTGTTTGTTAAATCTATAAATTAGTGTCTGTTGTTACTAAAATTATATACATTTAAGTTTTTTGTCCAATTGATTATGTTTATATATTTAAGGTTTTATGAATTTTATCATATTTTATATTATTATATATTCCATATTCTTTCACTGGTTCTAATGCAAACATCAACACAGATACATTTCTCCAGACTTTTTAAAACTTGTACATTCAGTATCTGTTTTTCTCAAGGCAACTACTCGAGAATGGCGAATGCAAAGCATATTTGCCCATGGCATCTTTGAAAAAAAGAAAAAAAAACAACGATGGAAATGATAAAAAAAATAAAAAAAGAAAAGGAGTCATACAAGTGTGGCAGAATGCCAGACAGCAGAAACGAGAATTACGAATACGTGCACATTTTTGAAAGGTATCTTCTATACGTTAAATTCAATTGATCGTTTAAGTTAAATAATAATTTAAAGCTCTGTTAAAAAAGTTTTATTCATCATTATTATTATTATCATCTGAATTGACACACTTTCTACATATTTAATATTTTAAATTTTTTCATTGATATTCAAAATAAATAAATGTACAATAAACATCAATCAAACATATTATATATACATAAGCCGCCCAATTATTAAATTATGTCTGGTTTGAATGAAAATAATAAAATATATATATATATATATATATAACGCAATAATTTAAGACTCAAGTATTACGTGGTCTAAATAAATATAATTTATTAAGTCAGGTATATATATTTTCTTTTTCATTTTTTTTTTCTTTTGTGTAGACAGAAAAATTAAATACGTGATAAGATCAATTTGGTTTATAAAGTTAACTATATTATGTAATAGGGGAAAAAAGTGGATTTGATAAATGAGAGGACACGATAATGGCAATTATTTTTGATACTTGACTATACTATTTGCTAAGCCCGTTAAGTCTTTCCCTTTTATTCCTTCTTTATTGTTTTTTTATACATCCTCTGGCGCTAAAATCCGTTCAACGTTTGCCGTGTCAACATATTAGTTTCATAAGGATTTTGTTTGAAAAAGAAATTTTTTTCACTCATACCATAGACACTTGGACTTATTTTATCATAGATCATTCTCGTATCACTATATGTATTCATATAAATTTGAAAATAGGTCAATTAAACGGATTCTCATTAACTATTGATAAGGAATAGTTGATCAAAAATCCACATGATAAATTAATTTAATTTTCAAGTAACAGTAGTAGAATTTCGTCTGACAAAAACATGAATTAAATTTAACCTATGTCATTTTATTATTTAGTAACTTTAAACGTTTACATATTAAGTTAATAAATTAAGTAAAGTTTAAAATTTAAAATCGACAATGCAGACAAATATATTAGTTTGCTTTTCTTTTTGCATCTTAATATTTTAATATAAAAGTCTGAGTGAGTTTCTATACTTGGTAGAATTTTAACAGAGATGATACAAAATAAAAATTAAATGCAGTAAACTAATCAATATAAATGTATATATATTGTTTGAATTTATTTAACTGTTTCACAAATATAATTATCTCAATGTCTATTATCAATAGACAAATTAAAACTTTGTTAATTGGTTCTATTTAAATAATAATTATCTATAGGTACATATGCATATTGTAATTTTCATTAACCTCTGATTAAAATAAAATACTAATTCTGTGGATAATTTAAATCGAATTTTTTAATTTCTTTCATAAATGAGAATGAAAAATATTTATAAAATATTGAGGCAAGAATGTCCGTAGGTGGTTTTAATCTTATCAGGCACTATTATTAATATAATATACAGCAGATACGTGATACGAAGCTGAAGCGGATTGAAAGACAAGGTGGTAAATCTAGCTCGGAGATGAACGCCCATATGCATATATAATATAATATATATCTATAGTGTCTCATCCAGTACTTAGACTTGTGTATTCCAAAAGCTCTTGGTTGATGTAGAGAATACTACAAGATATATATGTATAAATATTCGCATATATTTAATATAATAAAACAGATAAAGAGGTGAGCTAGATAGAAAAGCGAATAATTCCCAAGAGAGTAAAGAGTCTGCAGCATAGAATAATGGTCTGTTGTAGACTAGATTCTCAACTAAAGATGTCGACGAAAGACGAAAGAGAGCTGGGTGTACAGTAGGGTATACACGCGTTAAAACTCTAAAGACTATAGCCGTGTATAATTTTAGAATCTTACGAGTCTTGTCTTAAATTTGTCTACCGACATATATATATACACCAAAGTCTAACCTTTATTTTTTCTTTGCATAGTTTAACTCTTATTATTTTTATATTTTTAACTCACATCCGCGGCGACGTCGACGCTCGTACATACAATATTCACCCTTTGGTTATTTTTAAACTTGACACACGTACTCTTCTTTTTCCGTCAAGGGTCAAGGGGAGACTAAAAGACGCTTTTAATACGTATTCTCTTACTTTTACTTCATGATCATTATCTTTTTATGCTATCTCACCAAAATATCTTTTTAAAGCTACGCTTAATACTCTGTCGCTAAATTTTAATTAGTTTCTCCAAGTTGTTGGAATAAACTTTTTTTCATGTTTTTTTCTTTTTTTTTTTTTCATAGATTAAAGTAAAAAAAGAAATTAATGAATTTTTAACTATATGTATATATTGCTATGTTTTAATACAACAACAAAATAATATATAAGCTACAGATATCGGATAGGCGTTAACGATTATCTAAAGTAAAAAGTAACGCCCCTTCTACTCTATATTATGTAATATTAATCAAATGAATAACATACCACAAGTACACACATATATATATATCACTTAACTTGAATTAATTAACGCGATGGCTGATGGCTATTACGTATACAATCAGTGTTTCAATGAGTGATTGTAGATGTTTAATCAATTGCTAAATTGGTGATCAATTTATTTCATACATTGGAAATATAATATTCAAATTCTGAATATAAATTTATGTACGATAGTATTTATTAATAAAAGACTTTTATTTATTTTATTATCGATCATTCTAGAGTGTACAAGGGTTAAAAAATAAAATAAATAATTTAAAGACATTTAATTGTGACAATTACTGAAAGAATTTATTTAATCATTTAAAAGTATAATAGTAGGTCAAGAATCGTTTTACCGTGTATAAAAAAGAACAGACGTTTCCAGTTACTAGAAACAATTGTTCCTCGTCACGAGTGTGCAATTAGTTTACCGTCAATTTTCTGTAAGCTTCAATTGGATGGTTCAGGTATACCATAGAATGTACTCTCATGTTATATGATCATATAATTGATTTATAATTCGAAAACTTTTTAGTTTCTGTTTTGCACAATTAACGATTACACTTTATTTATTTAAAAAAAAAATAAAAACAAACTTTATTATTTTATATTATATTTCTTTTTTGTTGTTAACAAGTTGTAATTAAAACAAGTAGCACATATACGGAAGTCTTATGCTCATCATGAGTTGTTAGAGGTTGTTTTACCACGAAAACGGTTCGTTTGCGTGTTTGATGATGAACAACGCGGTGTCTGACTCACGTTAGGGGTGTAATAAATGATTAAGGGTGAGTCCTGAGTCTTGAGGCACTGAGACACTGAGGCACAACAACCACCCAACGTAATCGTCATTACTCCACCGGAAAAAGGATATGGCGTCTATAAAGATGTGTATGCCTAATTTAATAACTCCAAGTCGATCGAGTGCTTTTTTATTACACATAACTTACATCATAATCAATCATAAATATATATAGTTAGTTCCTATTTTTCGAACAAAAATTTAAAATTTTTTTATTTATTTAAAATATTAATATAGTATGATTTTTTTAGTGTCCCCATTTCGCTCAGTTCTTATCCATATATATAAAATAATAATTTACCAATTGCAATAATAAATTAAAAATATACCAGACAGTGTTTGAAAATAAATAAAAATTGATTAAATGTTTTAAGAATTAAGCAATTTTATATACTAAAATATAATTGAATACCCGTCTGGATTTAGTTTTTTAACTTTTTATATCTGATTGGTATTAAATAATTAAAATATAATCCAATAAAAAATATAAAGTTTATTAATAAATAAGTTTGCACTAAAATATCTGGATGTAATTTAAATAGTTAATGATTCAGTCGTAGAGTGTAACTGCGTTATAAATATATACTGTTTTTCCCTTGCATAATTATATAGAAAGAAATAGTAAACTAGTTATTCCAGTAGAATAAAGTTGAGTTAATGCATGTAGTGTGTTGGTGTTATATAGAATATACATATTTTAAAATGAAGATAGATTATCCGAGTCATTTTAGTTGAGGTATCAAAAAAGTAAATTGATGTCGGGCAATATTGTTGCTCAAAAGAATTCATTTTTTTACCCACTTTACTTTTCAATGATCTTGACTAAAAAAAAATTATACATTTCCTTTAGAAACTCATGTGTATATGTAAGTATATATAATATATACATTGAGTTGGATTAAATCCAATAATTGAGATAACAATATAATTTATGATTTGCCGGATATATATATAGAGATATAATTATAAATCTTTTTATTTTAGTATATTTTTTATTGTTAGTTCAGTACTCGATAAATACATTAAATGGACTTACCGGTCACTAGATATAGATATCTATTTATTAGAAAAAGTAAATACATGGATCACCAGCAGCAGCAGCAGCGAAGCAGCAAAAGTGTACAGGTATATATATGTATATATATATATATTTGTTGAGTGTGTGCAGAAGCTAGCTGGAGGAGTACAAGATTTATCTTGGGGATGAATGGCCTTTGAAAACTTTAGAGCAGCAGGCTACCGTAGTCTGGTGGTGTATAGTATATAAATGTGTGTGGGTGTAAATGTATATCTATATATCAATATACATATAAGCAAGTAGAGAGACATTTACGGGAGAACGCGTTTTCCCTTATAGCGTCGAGTAGGACACGCGGCGGCACTGAATAAATATCCGAGGTAATCGGAAGCGAGACTGTAGGGCGTGTTCCCTTTTCATCCTAGCTACAATTCTCCAATAGGTATAGAGAATGTACTGGACGACTAAACCTAGAGATCCAGGGTTTGGTTGCCCGCTCTCTGCTTCGGCGATTGACAATTTATCTCACTAGCATTGCTGTGTCAAGACTTTGTCTTGTGTTTGCCCATCACATCTATATAATATATACTATCATTTTTTTAAATAATATTTATAGTTTATAGTAAAAATTTTAATACAATTTAAATAAATTACAAACAACTACAAGTGAATAATACAATAAGGTAATATTTATTTACGACTGACCTCTTAATTAGTGACAATATCATAAATAATAAATTAAAATACTTCTTTCAAAACTATTCAATTACAACTGATTAATGTAAATATTTAATATTAACCTTAATGACAAAGCTCAATTTTAATGATTTATTTGATGCTTTTTATTTAAAAATAAAAATTTTTATTCCGTAATTTATTCATTCTATTAAATTTTACGCTGCGTATTGATTTTATACAGTTTCGAGTAAATGTATTAAAATTTTAACTTTATCCTGTGTATATCACTCGACAAATTTAGAATAAAGAAATAGTTAAATGTTGAAGGCATAACGGAACTTTGGTCCCTTTCTCATACATTAAAATAAAAATAAAAGGGAAAGAAAAAAAAAAATTAAGAAATAAGAAAAGAAACTGGCCGAGATTACCCACGGTTTGCAGTCGAGTGAACTGTCGGGCGCTTTTTGTAGTATATATTTAGTATGTCTGGATCGTGTGCGCGTAACAACTCATACTCAATATTTGTGTATGTATGTCTGTGAGTAAATCTAACGTTGTTGTACCGTGTACCGTTTGTTCTTCAGCAAAAGTGAACAAGAGTAAATATATAAGGACCTAAACAAGGAGTATTATATGTTAGCGGTACTGAGTATATATATAGCGACTCTGGAAAAGATAGTGAGAGCCAGAGAGTACGAGAGAGTGATGAAAGAGATAAAGATTCAAAAGGACGAAATAAAAAAAAAACTGTGTCTTATGGTGACACAGAGAGCCATGTGGAAAAAAAGAGACGTGTGGTCTTTAGGACAGGAATAAAAAAAAGGATGTGTGATAGATAAAGAGACAAGGATAGACCGGCAATGCACAGATGCGGTGACGGCGGATGTGATGGGCAAGCTTTAAAGGAGCCTACACTACTCTCAAATTTTCTTGATGCTTCTCACACTGATATACATGACTCAAAGTCTAAGGAATAATAATCAAAGCCTGGCACGATCTCGTCAGAGGTTGTTTTTAAAATTCTCAACTCGCTTCTCACATATTCCTTCATTTTTTTTTTTTTTTTTCAGTCAAAGGAAAGGGAAGTCCGGGCTTTTCATTTTTCTTATATAGTTTCACAATAATATATGTACTCTAATTTTCTTGTAATTCATATTATTATCTGTATGTAAAACTTTTCATCGGTTGCTGTCATGTTATTGATTTTTTATTTTTTTCTTAATTTTTTTTGGCAACTATCAAAGTTACTGTTAACGATTAAATAAAATAATATTTGTAAATAATAAATACTGTGATATATTTTAATCCCAATGGAATTGGTGTAAAATACTCAATAAATATTTAATTTATTAAATGTCGATAAATATAAAATATAAATAAAATAATTTAAGCTATATAATATACAAATTTGATGTAATATTCAGGTGAATATAATCGGATGTATTTTAACTGATAATTGGACGAGATAACAACACGTCATTGATCAGCAGTATTGTGAAAGTCGTATATATATATGTATGTACTGTAGAGAAATTCACAGCTAAACGTTGTCGCACGCGTACTCGGTGTTAATCGGATTATCACCGATTCGCACGATGAGAAAATAACAATTCCTCGGGACACTGATTTGAATATTGTGCAGAGGCTATTGATATTATGCGTAGAAGCGTTAAGAGATTGATATTTCATCAACCAACTCTCTCTATATCAATGAATTTATATATATATATATATAGTAAACTATTAGACAAATGGTAGACAAACCTACTGAGATTACCTACCAACGTTTAGCTTTAGAGTAATTCAATTAAATTAAAGGTTCGAGTCAAGTTTTATGGGAAAACTATTAACGTAATACGTTTTTTATAATTTTTTCTCAGTTATATAATGTACGTATTACATTAAGCGTGTAAGTGTAATAAAACTATACGTGAATCACTCTAGTGTGACAAAGATAAACCAGATGAGTAGAATGAGAACGTAGATTTTTGGTAATTCAACACGAGACTGCAGCTGTGCTCCGTAAATCTTCAAGGCGACAATCTGTCCTTTTATTCTCATCTTTTTTTTTTCTTTTTTTCCCGTCTAGTATTTTTTTTAAGATAAAATTCAAGTGTGTCTATTTTTAAAAAATGAGTAAATATATAAACTTAAATAAATAATCTGGAATGTAATTATAGTCAGTTCGGGTTGTTAGTTTGATTGTTTCAGAATGAAATCCAGCATTGCTTTAAAAAATTTTAAAAATGAATAACATGTATATATTCTCGTTCAACTATTCAAACATAAATTTTAAATTTCAACTATCGGTTTTACACGTATATATATATGTACTATCAAAGTTATTTAACAGTTCAAATACTTTGTTAAAAAAATAAAAGATAATAAGATTCATTTTTTCTTTTTTCTTTTTTTTTTTTTTCATCTTCCATCTACGACTTTATATAATTTTAATCGATTCTAATTATTCTTAATCCTTAAATTTTTTCAATGTACTGAATTATATATACATAAATCTGATAACTTTGTTTTCTTGACTCGACTGAATTAATACATGTATGATAGTAATAACTTATTTAAAAAGAACTGTCGGAGAAATGAGACAACTCACTTTGTCACTTGATAAATTATTTTAGGTTGACATTTCTTCAAAAGTATTGATCGGTATAAAAAATTTTTTTTTTCCGTCTGTCAAGATTATTTTTAACATTTTTCACTTTTAACTTAAAGGCAAATTCTAAAGAGCGACAGTCAATAGCATAAAGTTGGTGGTCATTAAAAGCGTATCATATTTCAGATTAAAATTAAATGCAATACCTGATGTATGCAAAGACCTTTTTATTTTATCTAAAGCTATGAGTAAATAAAATCTTTAAATAAATTTATGAAATAAAGAGGAAAAAATATAAAGACCAAGAGAGAGGGTATATATGCATCAAGTACCCTCTTGGTTGTATACAGGAAAGAAAGAAAGAAAGAAAGTTGTGGGTTGCATAGAGCACTATAGAGTTGTCGTGAAAAGTATAACCTTATCATCGTGGGTGCTAGGGCGTCTGGCATTTTCACCTGTATTGATCGTTCTACACCAATGGCATTGTTATTCGAGTGGCACGTACTAGCATCGAATTTTAAAAGCACACACACACACATGCAAATATATGTTTTTTTATATATAGATATATTACATCTTACTTTGTAAATTGGACGTTGAATAATATGAAATATTTGTGTATATTGTTTATGATTGTTTATCAATGTTGACACCTTGTATATATCTGTGTATTGTACAAGAGAACTCTCTGCCTGATCCTTTCACTTGATCGCAAGGGTTAATGTATTGCCCACCTGTCATGGTTGATAATATACATCGTTTAGGTTTCAGTTTCCCTTTCTCGGTCTATGTTATACTCAGACAAGTCTTGGTTATATTGTGTTGTGTTGGATAGAACGGATAGAACCAAGAGCAGAATAGTATTAGTAATAGTACTGCTGGTAGTAAACTACTGCGTTACTGCTGGTGTACTTGTGTATAGTGAGGTAGTGAGGTAGGTCAGAGAACATGAGGTAAATTTGCAGCGTGAATATTCGTGAATATACTGAAACCGGACATATCCTATGCGCTCACTCGGGATCTGTCGGATGGTGTCACCCTCCACGGAAATTGGAGCGTCGTATTGTATTGATGATGCAACAACCCCTGTGTACTCTACTCTGTGATATGTCATTATTCTCTTAAATTATTCATCATCACATTTACACCATTTATTATTACTTATTACCATTCAATTTAATATATTCATATTCATGTAATCATCTTATTATTATTACATGACATTTTTTAAATATAAATTATACTTTCGTAAAAAATAAATTATTCATTACAAAGACATTAAGCATATTATATTATTTAAATTATTGGTTTTTAAATCAAATTCATTTAATTAATATTTAATTAAAGAAGAAAAAAAAGCAAAGTTTAATTTTTACCGAGTTTTCTTAACTTTGATGATACACTGAGCTGTTACTATTTTATTTTTATGTAATTGAGTTTTGTACTTGAAGACGTTTTAATTGTAGGCGACGTAATACTTGAAGAAAGTAAAAACAAGTCAAGGCTTATTCACTGTAATTGTAGTATCATTCAGCAAGAAAAGTAAGAAAAGTAAGAAAAGGAAGATGAGAAAGAAGGATGAAGAGGAGTAGTATGTGAATACATAGACGTTACAAAATGAGAAACAAAACTCTGTAGATATATGATGCATGTTCATATACATATTCTGCACTAGTCTTATGCTATATACGTTTACTATTATATGTAACGGTAAATAAGTACATGTATGTAAAGTGGATGGAGGATGGTGGATGGTATAGTGATAGACGGAATAGAATAAGGCAAGGCGTTGAAAGTTACTCAAGGGTGCTGGAGACTCAAGAAGCTGGGGCGACTTTTCAAAGATCCTACTACTGCTGCTGCTGCTGCTGCTGCTGCTGCTGCTACTACTGCTACTGCTACTACTACTCCTACTCCTATTGCTACCGCTATACTGCTGCTGGAAGCTTCCTCAAGTGCTGTCGCAGCACTTATTCTATCCACTTCTACCAATATATATAGTTTACTTGTAATATTTAAATAGTATTAGTAAATATATTTTTAATAAAATCACAAAAATTATAACAGTATTTTATTCTGCTGCATGCTGCAGATGTTTAAATTATTATTTTCACAAAATTCAATTTTTTAAAACACTTTGTTGCTCATTCTTTCAATATCGAATCCATATTTTCGATGCTTATTAATTTCCGTTCCTCGAATTCATTGAACTTAAAGTAAAACAAGGATGCGAAATTATAAATATAGATTTATTTTCGGATCAGTTTAAACTCTTACAACAAAAATGAATAATCTATTTTACGAGTTTCAGATTCACAGTTAAACTTAATTATAGTTGAAATTAAAATTTTCCTTAATTTAGAACGTTATTTATATTTATAGCATATACAATTGGTTATTCATCTCATTAGTTATGAATTATGCATCTCATTGACCTCAAATATTTACTATTTTTGTCTGTTGAAATAAATTTAATTATTTTATTGTGATTTAAGTTATTTTATCATCTCTATGAATAAAAATGTCAACACGATCAAGTAAATTCATTCAAATATTCATATGTTAGAAAAATTATGGTTGAATAGAGTTATTAATAATTCGTTCTCCGAAAAGTTTTGTTCAAATAATAATAATAATTATAGTTATAATAAGCAATGTACAACACACTGCAGTTGATTTCATTACTCTGTGTTTTACCTGTTTCGTGCATGCTATATATACTGTATAGTTACATTTAACGTGTCTCACTCTTACAACAATGAGACTCGCTAACTAGGCAAGGTTTAACTACACGTTCATATATATATATATATATATATAGTTGCTACTGACCTGGCTAAACTACCTTGGATGGTATACATGCATCTGATCTACATATATACACACACTCACACACATATATATATATATATATAACTAGGTATACCATGTTTAACAAATTCCACGCAAACTACAACATTGATTACCTTATCACACAAAAGGTTTACTAGTTTAATTTTCTTTAAAAAAAGTTGTAAGCAATAAATTCATAAAATAGTTTATAGATGTCGTAATCCTATTAAAAAATGTTGCAATTAATTATTATTATTATTATTGTTACGATTAGACAAAATAATGTAATTGGTGATCAAATTATGGTATACTAATATTTTTATAATCATTGAACACACAAAAAAATATAATAATAATTATGTATTTATTGAAACTTAAAATAAAAAATTTATCATAGTTTTTAATATTTATATGTATTCCATAACAATTTACATTTAATTACAGCTATTATTCGGGCTTGGAAATGTTCATTTTTGTTGCAACGTTGAAGGGTAAAAATTAATATTTATACTGAAAAGTAAATACTATTTTAATGGATATTTATGATTACGTCTGTAATAATAACCAAACAAAAATTCGTTAATATCCGCGTCGTTGACGATGCTAACTCGTGTATGCCATTGAATGGAAACATATTTTTTTATTACATTTACAAATAAAAACATGAATTTAATTGTTTTACTAATAAAAATTTACGTGAGTTAAATTCATAAAATTTTAAATATTAATATATAATTAAAAAACATTAGCAGTAACAACAGCAGCATCAATTGATGCAAAAGGTTCTCAATCACACACGCACACACATATGTATATATATATATATATATAGTGAGTGAGATATGAGTCTAAAAGGGAAAAAATAATTTGTATGGTCGGATGTGTGGGCGGGTAAGAGGAAGGAAAAGGGATATACGAGCACCGGACGTAAAGGGGATGATGGGTTTGTGACTAGGCGTCTAGAGGGTGCAGGCAAAGGATGTGGGAAATATGAAGGGGTTGAAAATTTTAGCTCCATAGAGCGTAGCACGGATAGATCATACATCATTCCTTAGCGAACGAAGCCGCTGTGCTAGTGGTGGTGGTGGTGGTGGTGGTGGTGATGCTGATGCTGGTACTCTACTGCTGTATTATTATATAGTTTTCTTCTCAGTGGCAAAGGCGACGGCATTCTCCACCTCCTCCTCCATCACCTTTTCTACACGTTTTGCCGCACCTCTCTTCAGTTGCAGCCTTTTGTCTGCCCTCACCCCTCATCGTCCACACCAAGACCAACACCAACACCAATACCAATGCTTTATATATATATATATATATATATATATATATATATATGTCTATACTTTACTATACCTCAACTACTCACCCCATTAGCTTCCGCTTCAACTCGATTCACATCTACTCCCTCTAACCCGCAATTCACCTTACCTTGCCTTACCACCAGTACCAGCACCAGCATACTTGCAAGCTCCGCACTCACCATCATCACACTACTAGCCTTTCGATCCGCAACACGCCATTCTTCAACCCCATATGGTACGTGCGTGCTTTACTGGGAGCCGGCTTGGAGCTTTAAATTTACGCGCCGTCGCTTTGCGGAAGGAGAACGCTTTTCCCGCATTAGCCATCCTTTCAACGAAATCACCTCAATATTCATGGTCGATCGTACCTCTCCCGCTTCCTATATTATATCTATATATATTTATATATATATATATATATATATATATATATATATATATATATGTATACACTATAATGCATACCTGATAGACTCATCAGCATCAATATACTTTACTATTATTATTATTATTATTATTATTATTTTATCTATCTATATATTATGTTTATGTACAATAAATCTATTTTATAATTTGCCGTTGTTTTTTTTTTAATTTTTTACCTCAGTCTTCATTTTTTGCTGCACTGAATAATAATAGCAGTGATCCGTGAGAAATAATATTTATATTTCAAGTTATTGTGTTTAAAATACAACACTTAAAATTTTTTTATAATAAAAATATTATTATATTGTGATATTGATCTGTCTGCTGATACTTTTGCGTGAGATGTAGTAATAATTCAGAAAAATAAAACATAAAAAATAAAAAATTACAAGATTGATTGTTAAATTATACCACTAAATCATTTTTTACTTTTAAAAATGTAAATTATTATTTTTTTATTATACGACTTTGTAAAATAAATATTTACAATCGTTATTAATTAATTAGATGGATAAATAATATATAGATATAAATAAATAACAGTAAGTTTTACGAGTGTATATAATATATAGATGTAATAAGTATGTCTATGACAATTTATTAGTGATATATATATATATATGTATATAAATTTGTAAAAGTAAAAGAGGCAGCAGGAATAGGAGGAATAGGAGCAGTAGCAACAGGTTTTACTCGAATGTTCACGTTCCTCGCGTAGTTCATGCATATTGAGTGATATTCGGTTCGTAGGTCGATTCGCGGTGCGAGTGGTAGTTTCTAACCGGTCGTGTGATTAACGGTGTCGTAACACGAAAAGGAGCTTCTAAGGAAACAAGACACAGAGAGTAAGAGACAAGTACTCTCTGTGTATGTGGTATTTGGAAACCGTCCTCGGGAAATGTAACCGTTGCCCTATATCGTTTCAACTCAAACAATGGGATTAATTATACAGCTTGCTCAGGATAACCGCAATCCCGCTGCTCACGAGAATTGCACGCCAGTATACTATACATTTATATATATATATACTTAAACTCATTTACCTTTATACACTGACACAAGTCTTGCTCAGCTTCTATATAAGACGTCGTAAACAAAGTACGAAACTTGATGAGAAAATTATCATTTTATATAGCTACAAAAATTATAACAACTTTATTAAAGTAATTACAGGATCCAAAAGACTTTTTTTCAAGTTACCAATAATTTTGCTTAAAAAAACTTTAAAAAGTTAAAAAAAAATCCTCGATAGTTAAAATCTTTTAACTCTAATGCTGCTGTGTTTACACTGTATTTGAATTAAAATTTAGATTTAATATGATATATATACATATGCTGTATGTACTTAGCAACATTGGCTTTATATATATCTATATATATTATGGATTAATGTAGTAGAGATGTAAAAAGCAAATGGAAAATATAAAATGGTGATTTAATGGTAGTGGTGCAGGATGAGTGAAGTGCAAATAACAGATGCATTCGATGGATATAGAAATGCTTTGACAATAATGGATGGTGTGTGTGTGCAAATGGTATGTATGTATATACTCATTTGCTATAAAAATTCTTGACGCAGTATAACTAGCTAACGGTATAGATGCATATAGTGCTGGTGGTGTTGGCGGTGTTGGCAGTGGAGGCAGTGGCGGTAGTGGCGGCAAGTGAGTAAAGAGTTGAGCTGTACCAGGAGCACTAGCAGCACTAGCAGCTACTACTTGGGATGGTGGTGGGTAATAGAGACCTGTTATCATTATCGCTCCATTTCTACGGTCGTATATTTAATGCCTTCGAAGCATTTGGAATAGCGAAAGTATCTTAATTTGCATATATACCGAGTTGAAAGTTCATGAAAAATTCATGTGGCAAGTGCCTCCTCCGTACTACTCAGAATTATGCCTCGTTCACTATCAATTTCTTATTGCATATAACGTTCCAGCAGGAGCATGAGTTGGATCTCTACTGGATCTCTACTGGATCTCTACTGAATCTTTACTGGGACACCCGCCAGGGCTATGGCAAAGGCGCACACACCATTGGTTCACCTTGTCTTCGATAACTTTTCAATTAAATTGTCTAGCTTTGATAAAATAATAATAATAATAATAATAATAATAATCATTACCATCATCATATTATTATTAATATTTCATTGTAAATTTATTTAAAAATACCGCTTTGCATACTTTTCATATATTATTATAATATTGAGTTCATTTATTGCTTTTGCTGTTGAATTTACCATTTACTTGGTACCATAGTGCCTGAATAAATGCATGATTTCACCAACCAACGGCTTATATATATTGTTGTATACACCTTCACACAACATACATCATCATCATATATTTCGGTACCATATGTTTACATTTTCATATTATTTAGATCCTGACAGCGAAAGCTAAAAAATATATATGCTTTACAAATTGATTTATTCATTTTTACTTTTTGTATCAAGACTCGGAAAGAGAATTTATAGAACCTCGATAATTAAATAAATATAAAAAAATCTAATGGATTATTCAATTTTTTTTAAGTAAATTTTTATGTACAGAGTATAAAAAATTTATTATTAATTTATAAAAATGTGAGTGCACATTATTTTATTCTGAGTCTATTGAATTTAGTTACATGACTTCTATAAAATGTTATAAATAGTTAATTCGATTAAATATCCAGTTACATAGTAACATTATAATTGTATCTGACAAATGATATCACTAATTTATTAAAGAAGTGAAATTAATCATTTCATGTAATAAAGTTTAGTAGAATAGCTCGAATTATTTTTTAAAATTATTAAAAATATTTTCAACATCCTTGTATATTTTAACACGACCAACTTTTTTTTTAAATTAACTTTTTATACATTGTTTTACTTTGTTGCATATATATATATATAACCTTTAACTATGTTCAACGTACTATATAAATTTTTTTTTTAAATTGTATAAAGTTTGAAAGTAAACTAAAAATTAAACCGACATAATTAATTCAATTAAAAATAATTTTCCGGCTCTAAAGTTAGCTCAAAGAAAACTTAAGTAAGATTTATATGTCATACATTTTTCACACTTTATGGTCATTCTAAATAAGTTAATATAATTTTTATTTTTAGGACTAGTTTCTCCACATATTTATCGTCAAAGACTTTTCTTTCCCTATCCGTAATAAAATTGTAACTTAAGTTGGTTAAAACCATTGTATGCATAATTAAAACAACTTGCAATCTATATATACATAAACGGTAGAAAAATTGTTTATTAAATAGTTTAACTTAAATTAGTATATTTCTATAAAACATTTAATATTTAATTATAAATTTATCTTTTTATTTGTTCTTATTTACAAAAATTTTAGATGTATATATATGTATATCTACAGATACAGGAGACACTCGCTTCATTTATTAAATCTCCAGAAAGTTTTGTCATAAATAAGAAGTAAACAGGTAAAGCACTGTATCCCGTGATTTACGATCCACCCACGTTGATCCTTTGCATCAAGTTCTTCTCGTACTATTACCCGTTCAATGTTCTGTATACACTTGTTATTTATATCTTGTTTATCTTTTCGATTTACTCATTACAATATTTTTTTTAATTTATTCGAAGACTATAAGACTATTGGGCGAAATAAAATTGATATTTAAATAAATAAAGTAATGAATCGACTTAAATGTAGAGATAATTTAACGAGTGCAATATGTAATTCAGCAATTTTTTTTTTTTTATCGAGTGTTAATAATTTTTTTTGCTGATTCTTATTATTCTTGAATTTAAAAAAAAAAATGAAATGTATTGTTGTTATTTTTTTCGTAAATACTAAATGAATTTTTCCGACTTGGGTTGAATTGAGAAGACGATAAAGAGGATGAGGATAAGAAGGATGGGGAGGAAGGGAAGGAGGTTTAAAGAGAGGGTGAGATATATCTGATGTCAGGGATTGTGCAGCACGTTATTTCCAGCGGGCTGTCTTTTCTGGGTGCACAGTATTTACACGGGCTCTCAAATAAGTGAAAAAAGGGAGATTGGAAGATAGATACAGATATATAGTCAAGGAAACCTTAAAAATAGACAGTTAAAAAATAAGTAGGGCTTCGCAAGTGAAAAATCTATCGAGCTGTTCCTTCAGCTTTACGATTCCTTTTTACATATATATATATATATAAAACTTTTACAAATTACATCAAAAGGTTTCATGAGTACATCATTGCACATTTCTATTATTTTTATTTTTTAATACAATTACTTTTACGTTAAAATTTAAAAGTCTAAGATGGTTTTTTTTTCTTATTATCAAAACTCTCATATTTAAAGGTACTTAGTATTGATAAAATATCTACGAATACCGGTTAATTATAGAATTCCTTTAAATTTGATTCATGAGTGATTTGATTAAATGCTTTAACTCGAAATTTAATTAACATCTACTACGAGATATTAAAGTTAATATCAATAAATTAAAGAAGAATAATTCCATAAAAATAGCATCAGCTCTTCTCTAGGAAGGCGCATATATGACATTGCTATATTAATCTTACATTAAATTGGGTTATATAAGTTAATAAAAATGGTAGCAGTAATAGTAATGACTTAAATTCATAAAATGGATATAAATGTATATGGTTAACTTTATTTATAAATTTCAAAGTAAAAAGTGAATTATCGTGATTATTATTATTGCTGGATAACAGAATAATTGGAAATGAAAATAAGTGGATGGGTGATGAGTAAGTTTATTATTAAAAGTGGTGTAGAATTGATTGTATACATGAAGCTGTTGATAATTGGACACGTGTTTGAAGCAAGTAAATCACGATCAAGAGTATACTTGATCAGGCGTGTGCACTAATTGGAGGTACAATTAAAACAAGTCTCTGTCGTTCTTTCAATTCAATTGGGGTACTGTCTGATTTTATAGCTCGACGTGATCTTTACATTTATTTATTAATTTTCACCTTTAATCCATCACACTTTTTTTTTTTTATTAATAAATATTGTATATAATAGTTAAAGTAAATTAACACCGGATATTGAAAGTTTTATTTCTCATTTTATTTAAGACTTTTTTTTTTTTTATTTCTTTTGGTAGAAATAATCGATTGACCAGTTGCTATCACGAGTAAGTCCGCCGGGTTTTTACGTGTAATTGAGCAAACGTTATGAATGAGGTTCGTTAGTTTTCCAATCGAGCGTATGCATCTAAAAGAAATTTTAATAAATAAAAAAAGTAACTTAAATAATATAGCACATAGAAATTAAAGAGTGTTACAGCAGTAATTATTATTTTTGTTTGGGTTAAAAGATTTAATTAAACAATATAGTTTCCCAATAAGGTAATATGAAGTCATATTGTATAGTTTATACATAGAGAAACAAGTAAAGAGTTTAAGTATTCAGTTGACGGTGAATAAAATTGAATATTGTCATTCCATGCAAGAAAGCAAGAAAAATGACGTTAGATAACCGATAAAGATTCGTTGCACTCAACTTTATATGCACTTTTAGTCGCACGGCATTGCTATTGGATGGGCGTGATGCGCGTGCCAAGTTGTCGTACGTGTTTCAGGGCGAATCACTAAGGGCCTATTCGTGCACTACCCCATGATAGGATAGACCAGACGATGTGTGCTCTTTTATCTATACATAGTATATACTCTTTGATACCTTTACAAGAATTTACATACATCTATATATTTATTACACATATACACTCATCCTATCATTGAGAAAGACTTTTGGGAATTGGAATAGCTCTCTGTCAATATATAAACAGTATTATGTGAGGAAACGTTAAACAATGAATAATATTCACATCTTACCGCCATTTCCCGAATATAAACATCAACTATTAAATAAATAACAATACTTGTCATATCTTTATATTTATATGTATATATTTGTTGTGCAATCCATTAAGGCTTCGTGCACTTGATATCATTATGAATTCTGTAAAATATATGTATGTTTAGGTCTCTAGCTCCAGCATGTGCTAACGCAAGATCTTCAATAAATTATAAACTCTGCTAATATTCTCGTCCAACTAATTCTAAACAACTTATATTAAATATATATTTTTTAATAAATAGTAATAACGGTCTTTTAAAGTTTATGATGCTTTGAGAATTCAGAATTTTTGTTAAAAAAAGTTATGTACGCTTGTAACAAAAGTACTTTTAACATATCAGTCAACTTTTATGAAAACCCACACTGTGCCCTGACAGTTTTATATAACTTAGAAATAAAACTTTCTTCAACATCACGTCGAAATTTTACAATATTGCAAATTGATTTAGCTATATATGTTAATTTAGATTTTATTTAAAATTTACTTATGAATAAGAGAAAATATATATCACTGTAATAATTAACACGCTTGTCGTAAATGGAGAGTGACTAGTATACAAATTTAATCTGATGCTTTTGCAAGGGTAAGTCTTTGGTCATTGGATGGGGAAAAATTGACGTTACGGGCTCTTAGGTCTCAAATTACCCAACAATTAAAAGCCAGGTCACTAGGATCAACTTTTAACTAAAAATATTAAGTCAAAGTAATAGATTATTTTTAAATAATTTTATTTAAAATTATTAAATAAAAAAAATTTTCGTTATTTATAAATTGTCATTGTGGTTTAATGGTTAATTATATTACCGTATAGTTAAAGTTAATATAAAATTTTATTAAACATGGCAGACATCGACATTAGTGATGAAAATAAGTGTTATAAGCCTGTAAGGTATATGTGCGTAGTGTATGTTAAACCGTTAGACGTTTGATAGCGTAAAATATTAGAAAAGAGTGTGTAACAGGATGCAGGAGCTTAGTATATATCCCTAGAATGAGATCAACATACACGTTTTATTCGGATCGCTGCACGCATCAGCATCAACGAAAAATAAGGAAAAGGAGTTAAAGTTAAATAATAATAATAGTATTAAGAAGAAGAAGAAGAAAAAGAGAGAGGATGTGTTCTGATGTAGAGCGTTACCCTGAGGCCAGCAGGTGCGCTACACTCTATCCTGTTCATCCTCTTGGTACTCTAAGAGCAGAACATCTTATATATATCAGTATATCAGTATATGTATTCACTGAGTCGTGTGTTTTCTCTGATGAGCACGTCTATGAAAAACATTCATGCGTGTAGATGCGTATATATATGAGTATATGAGTATATGTCCAGTGTGCGAGGTTGTCGGTGCATTTGATACCGATCAACACCCAACTCTTGCTCGCTAGCTGCCCAGTTCTTCTGGTCGCGGTATAAAACTGGATAGAGAAGAATGTAAATTGCTCGCAAGATCTTGCTACACATCCTCTGCATGTACATCTAGACCCGCCCGATATATATATATATAAATATACATATATGCGTGCTCAATATGTGCTGAGATTCTTTTGAGAATTTTATCCGCTCTAATCTTTATCATCCTTTGCGGTTTTTATCATTCCACAATATTAGCAAGTTAATAAAAAAAAACTAATAATTTGATCAGTTTAAATAAATGAAAAAAACTTGAAATTCTAACAGCGCAATAATAATAACCGATGATTTTTTAGTGAACTGGATAGGATGGAAAACTGTTGTTTTATATATAAACGAAAATGTAAATATTGCAATGTGAATATGGCATCCAATTTTGTGGTTTTGACTTGTATAGATTGAAGAGATAATTAAACATTTCAAATTGAATCGACTGCTGGTGAGTATTATTTTTTACAATATCACCACTTTAAATCTTCATGTATACATTTATATGTTAAAATTTATAAAAATAGTAGTAAAACAACCTACGCAACGATTGACTGATAAATTTTTATCGAATATGTAGTTCTGAAAATTTAACAATTGGAGCTTTAAAAAATTTTGCCCTAAAGCTGTAGTTAATTTCACATTAATTCATCTGAAAAATAGATATGTATAAATATACATAGATATAATTGATATGTATGTAGAATATATGTGATTGCTATTTTGATCAACTGCTGAGTGTAATAGTAAAGAAACACCCACGTCAAGTTTGTCAATTTATCATGTAACCTTTCACATTAGAAGACATCATGATACGAAAATAAGAACAGATCAATCAAAAGTTTTGACAAACAGTCTTAAAAATGTATGAGATGTGAGGAGCAAAAGAAAGAAATAAAGCTATATATATATATATATACATAAGTGATGATGAGAAAAGAATATTGTGAAACAATGAATAATCCAAATGGTTGATGGGGTGTATGATGAAAAAAGGGAATACGATTGAGTTGATAAAAAGGAAAAAAAAAGATAAATAGAGACAGATTGAAGAAAAATCTATGTGATCGTATGAATGTGACTACCTGCAGCACTGAGAGAAACAAGAGAGAAAAATCTGTCACACTGCGGTTCAAGATATTCTTCCCACCGTACGGGTTTCCAGTTTCCACTATTGAAAATAAGTTTTTTTGTTAAATTTACAACCTCGTTCAATCCTGACATTGTTGTAAATAATTGATAAACTATATACCACGAATAATAAACTCCAATAAAACAATGTCGTTGGATTTTTTACGTGTCGTGTTTTATTTCATTCTAAATAAAAATATATCTCCTCTCAAAATACTATGCATGAATGATTGAGTTGTTGTTCTATTATTGCTGTCTACCCCTCAATGTGAGATATCTTTGGATTACATAATTGAGATTGACGATTAATTGATTTATTGATCGTTAGGTTTATTAATCAAGTTTAATAATAGTTTGCTTGTATATTTATCAACTTAATAAAACAGTATAGTTTCATACTATTATTCGTAACATTAGATTACTACTATAGTTTTACATTCAACTATAATTAATATCAGATTATAGATCTCGGGTAATGACTGATTTTTGAAAAAAGAATTCATCAATTTTATTGTGTAATGGGTCAAAATGAATGTACGTTTAAAAATAGTTTTATCAAAATTAAAGCTGTGGCAGTCATTCTATTTCAAGTGGCAAGATATCATTTTATTTCATTTTTTTTTTTTCATATTATATTAAATTAATACACGTCATATTATCAGAGTGCATCAACAATTGTCTGTCATCGAGATCATTTTAATGTAATTAACCCATATATTTCAGGTTATATTTTAGTATGATGTGAATTATAATCTTCGCAAAAATTATTTACAATTTTTTAAAATTTTTTTCTTGTTTCTAAAAGTTAAGAGTAATTTAATTTCATACAATGTCGCAGATAAATATAGACAAATTTCTGTGCATTATATATATATATTTTTATAAGAAAAAATGAAGTAATTATATAAAATAGTTTTAATTAAAATGGAGATTAAACATGGAAATTAATAAATATATAGATAAATATATAATGCGCTATTTTCGTTTTAGAACTCTATCATATTAATATAACTCTGTAAATATAACTAGAAAAAAAACCTTTTAGCTGATTAAAGTGTTAAAATGATTTTCCGAAATGATGTCGCAAATATTATTTGTTAATATAATTACAACATGCATTATTCAACTCAAATCAAGAACAAATATAGTAATTAATCAGAGATAAAACGGTACTGCATCATTCAAAAAGCTTTTAATTTTATTAAATTGAAATATTATCTTTTGTACAGCAAAAAATTTTCACGACATTTTGTCCTTCTACTCTTTCATATAATTTATTTTACTATATTTCAGTGAATCTTATATATAATTTCATTTTTCTTTCATATCAAACTGATTATTTCTAAGTAAACAAAAAAAAAAAAAAAAAAACAATTACTTAAACTTTTATAAAAAATAAAGAAAAGCTATTAATGTTGGAAAATTCACATCTGCTTAATTATTCATTTTCTTGTTATACTTATCGATGAAAAATTAACAAAGTATTTCATAAAATCTATAAAATTTAATTATTTTAAATAAAAAAATGTACTTATTTTTAGTACTTTCTTTTTTTTTATAAAATCGGACGTAAATTTTTATGTTTACCCTCTTTATTATTTTATTTAATTTTTTTATTTTTTCATAGAACAAAGTAGAAGCATTGCAGCATCTCTGAGTTTATATCTCCGGAGTTATAACTTATAATGTATTATATCTGCAGTGTAGAGTACCATCACCACTTCTAGCATCACATCATTGTACAAGTGTATATAGCTGAGATATATATATATATATACAATCTTACTTATGTTACGAGTCTTGGGATCGAAAGCAACTATAACTATATAGCGGGACCAAAAAAACTTAAAATAAATACAAAAAAAAAGTAACAACATTTACTCGAACATCGGCCGCGTTTTCTCGTCATCTTACTCCTTTACCTGTGTATATATATATACACATAACATGTTAGTACATATATACCTACACAACCCTACAACTACTCAACTCTCTTAACCGCCGCCTCTACATTATTACTTCTTTGGTATCCTTCTCTTACATCCCTTTCAGATATTTCTAACCGGTCCAACAGGTAAGCGATCGCGTGTTGTTCGCGTGGCCGAATATACCCGAGTTACTACGAACTTAACCGAGTTATGTTATTACTACTATAATCATACAATTACGGCTTTCGAATCAACCACGACAGAATACAAATTTTCGATTCAATATCTACATAAAGTTTTCAAGATTAAATCTTATCAATATATTCATAAGAATTTACCTCCGGTTAATTTAAAAAGTAACAAGTTTCGGTAAAAAAATGTTATAAAAATGATGTTATCATATATGTTATCGATTAAAGTTGATATAAATATACATTCGTAGAGGAGTGATGTAAGATCATTAAAGTCAAAATATCCTGTTTTCAAGTAGATAATACCGTAACTCTGAATAAACAGAGTGATTGAAACTCATTAAACCATTGCACAGCCAATCGTAGTTTCAATTCGTTGCAAGAGGAAAAGTTTTAACAGTCTTAATTGCGACGTTCCAATCACCCTAAAACACACTAGTAGTGAAATATTCACATTCACTAAAAGTTGTGTGTTGTGTGTATAGGCTAAATTTAGTTTACAACAGATTGCTTTTACTCTATATATATATATATATATCTATAGATCTATGGATAATACTCTAGTTACAAACAATTTCGTGTTTAACTTACAATTCGAACTCATTTGATTTCTCTCTTTGTAAAACGGCCTTTCAAAGATCAAAATAATTTATATATTCACATCAATCATATATATTTATAAGATATAAATATTCAAACACAAAATCAATATTTTTGAAACAGTGAGAAAAATAAAAAATTTTATGGCAAAAACAGAGTTGTAAAACAGAAAAACTTTTTATCCTTTGAAAAAGGTTTGTTTATAGATTACTTTTCCCTTAGAAAACTTTTCAACGTATACACATATATTTTGTAATCTGTTTTGTAGTTGACAGATACGTTTATTTTTTAGCAACATACAAGAGTCACAAAATGTAATGAGTTTCGGTAAAAAAAAAATAATAATAAAAATACAATGAAATTAAAATTTTTTATAGACATTTTTTTTTCATGTCGCATTTTTTATGTGTAGCGTTTTTTTTATACGATAAATGTATATTTTGTGAAAAATTTATTGTAGACTACACAATCCATAATAGTTAACATAAAACGAAATAATGATTTTTTATCTGCGCAAGGCTTATTTTTATTTTTTTTTTTTATTATTTTTAACGAATTCAATGATTATTTTAACATTTTAATATGGATTAAATAATTTGACAAGTATTGGCATTGTATAATAATTCGACTAAAAAGTATATATTATTATTATCCCAGAGTGTTATATATTACACTATTTATAAATATATATACCATCTACAATGATAAGAAAATTTCCAAATTGAAATAGATGTTTTATCATATATTTATTAAATTTTAGCTTGATGTAAAACTTTTTTCGATAAAAGAAAAACTCCAAGAAAGCTAAATAAATGTGTGTATAGATATATTTAATATAAATATATATATATAAACTTTTACTTTATATAATACTCAATATGATGAAATATCTCTATAAAGTACTATGCTTCGACAAATATAATTGAAAAGTTTAGATGTAGTTAAAATAAGCAAAGACGTGTGGTTGTCATTGTTGTTGAGTAAATGACTGATGACTAAAAATTAAAGTTGTAGGTTGGTTTGAATGAGTCGATTGGCAGCGACAGCTGTTGTAATAACATCTTGAGTGAAACGAAAAGAATAAATGGATGAGAAGTACAGCCACCACCAGCAGAAGCATCAGCATCAGGAGAAGCCGAATAAGAAGAAAAATCTATGGAATAAAAAAAGAATTAGATAAGAAAATAAGAAAACTCGTCCACTCTTGGACTCTAGCTCAACTCTGCTACTCGTTTTGCCATCATCGACATTCCGAGTCGTATACTTGCTTCTGGGAACAAACTTGCCGTGGATCCTATGTCCTTTTTTAACTTTTATAGTATAGGATATAGGATATAGTTACCTAAGACTACTCTACATTAATACCTCAGGTACATACACACATACTAACATATATATCAAATTCAACATATATAAGTTTTCCTCGGTTTACATCTACTACTATATATATATATGTATATCTATATAAAGAGAGAGAAATTGTGCGGTTGGTGTCCCTTGTAGTTTAGCAAAGACACGACTACTGTCACATACATAATGTGTGTATGGACCTTCGCGTGTCTTGCATCCATTACAGAATTATTGTCGCTGGGCGGCAGCTTTTCTAAAGCATTGGCTCGTCGTCTCTTTCCGTTCTGCAACACTAAATACCTCGGCACCCGAACGACGCGTGACCAAGGCCATCTCCATTTATTGTCCGATGCATCACAGGACAAGAAAGACTATAAACAACCTATACATATACATATATGTGTGTTATTTTGTCTTGTTTAATTTTTAAATTTTAACTGCAATGGCAATTTTTTAACAAATAAATACTCATTATTGATACTGGACTGTATTTATACTTTAGCCTTATTACCAATTAAATATTTTTTAAAAATAAATTAGCAATAATGATGTATAAATTTAAAAATAAATTTTTTTTTGTCTCGGTATCTTGTTTATATAAATACTTGTAAAAATAAATAATGATAAGTTGAACAATAGTCTTTCTCATTGTCACTTAATTTACCTATAGCAGGACGAAGAGCATTAAATTGTCAAGTATACCAGCAAGAGCAGGAGCAGGAGCAGGAGCAGGAGCAAAAGCAAGAGCAGGAGCAAGAGCAGGAGCAATGTGATTGCGTGTTTTGTTACAATAGAACCAACCCGGGCGTGTAATGCGATTCGAAGCGGAACGGAACAGTGAGTTGGACACACGGGCGTGCACTCTTGACGTTCCGTAAAATTGCCGCGGGCACTTTCAGCAAACGTAAATTCTTTTACGCTTTGTGAACATCGTAAGGTACTCATAGATCCTCGTCTTTAACTTATTTTTATATTTTTTATTAGCTACTTAGCTTTATTGCGTTATTGCGTTACTGTCTTTATGTAGTTGTCGTTGTCGTTGTCGTTGTCGTTGTCTCACTGTCATCGTCTACTTTGTTGTTAAAATAACAAAATTCTACATTAAAGATAATTTTCGGAATTGTATGAAAACGACTACTGTCTATAACATTCAACATCCCAGTGCTTGAAGATTATTATGAGTATTATTATGAGGAGACAAACCGAGTAAAGAGTAAAGAGTAAAGAGAGAAATTGAGTGCTCAGCGATGACTACTTTGGTGCGACGTCACAGCAGAACCAGCAATAATGTCACCGTCAGCATTTTTACTCTTTCACATTGTCTGGCCCGCGGGAAAATACTGCTATGATTCGCTTCGTCGTCCTCTATGCCTCGTTATATTGCCGACGAGTGGAAAATCGCGGGCTCTTTCAATTCAATCGTCAGTTTCTCTTTCTCGTCACCGCGTAATTGCCGTCGAATGTCCCTCATTCTGACATTATTTCTTTTTTTACATTTTTTTTTAACGATCTATCATCACGTCACGATTCAACTCGTTTCAAGTAACTTCCAATTGCTACTCTTAATTGCTCAAGTCATCTCTCCTTCTTTAATTTCCTTATTTTATAGCTATATATATTTACTTTTATTACTTCTGTTAATAATTATTATTTTTTTTTTTTTTTTCTTGAGCTTTTCTTGTTAAATTTAATTTCCACTTGTGCTCCTCCATGGCCCAGTTAATAATATTAATGGATGATAAGACTTATTTTTCGCAACATCTTCATTTTGCTCGGCCCTCCCCTACAAAGAGGATTCTCATAAAATATTTAAGATGGTTAATTGCTGCATTGAATATATGTGTAATATCACGTTTGAAAAATCATGTAGCAAATTGTTAATGCGGGTAATCTTTTTAAATCAGCTTAAAACTACAACCACTCACTTTAATATTTTGAGCCCTCTTTCATCAGCTTAAAAGAACAAATTACTCTCAATGTATTTTTTTTAAGTGCATAAATAATATAATAAAAGTACACAATTATAAAACAAAATTATCATATTATATTTATTATAAATAATAATTTATCAGTTATCAGTAACGGTTTATGTTTATTGGGTTAAATTTGGTATAGATCAGTACATGGAACATGAACTAAATTGGAATATTCATAGGATACAAGTTTAGTGTACAACATTCGTACTTAATTCTTGGCATACACGCATTGATCTTGTAAATAAACACGCGTTGTCGGCGTGATACACCACAAACTAGACAATGCGACAAGAGAGAGGTATTACAAGGCAGTTGGACAAGGTATAGTGGCAAACAAGAGCGACAATCACGCGGCATACTTGCGCCACCATCACCACCAACAGCACCAGCAGCAACAGCAACAGCAACAGCAAAACCAGCAATGCCAGCAACATCAACAACAACAACAACAAAACCATATAATATATATATATTAGCAGTTGTATGTATTCCGTACTATCCCATCGTATCCAACAAATGCGACACGAAGGTTTCCAGCACGAAGAAATCGATCGAACCGTCAACGACCTGTTCACTGAAGCGTGTCTATGATCGGGTTGAGAGACGCGGTTGAATGATATATATCAGAGTACGCTAGTGTGTAGTAAGTTTATGTTGTGGCTGGAAATACCGGTCTACTCGCCCTTGTTTATACGTGTATATCTATACATATATATATTGTAAGTAGTATTAGTCAGGAGCAGGCAGGCAGGCAGGCAGGTAGGCAGGCAATGGGCATTGCAAGATCTACTCCCTGCGCTGGATGATGTTGATGCTGCTGGCTTCCGTATAGTACATAATATAATGTAAGCCTGTAGACGAGAATCATCATCATCATCTGGGGTATGATAGTGGTAGTAGTAGTAGTAGAGAACTTGAGGGACTCGGCTTAGATGGTAGATAGAAGAGTGGGAATAGTAATGGAACAAGTGCGGCAAATGGAAGAAATAAAGTATATCGATGGTGGTGGTGGTGGTGGTGGTGGTTGAGTTGCTGGAATATGATAAAAAGGAGGATGAAGGGAAAGGAGGAGAAAGAGGAGAAGGAGAGTAAAAGGAAGAGAGGTCGATGGGGCTTAAGAACCCCCAGGGCTCGAGTTGTTTTCTGGTGAGCTTCCTCGGTTTATTCCGTAGGACTTCGGGTTCACTCGGGCACGCGAGGACCACGCGCATCAAGGTCGCGGCCGTCTACCTTTACTTAGATGCTCAACGGCAAGTGAATGCATTGCGCGTGGCGCGGATGTTGCTGCTGCTCTGCTGTTATGTAGCTTCTTGACTCTGGATTTGCGTGTATCTGTGTGTGTCTGCGTTTCTATTCGAAGAAACTAATACAATATACAAGTTCACACGATAGCTATCTGACCGCGCTTGAAACCGGCTCACTAGCTTTAGCTCAACTCAATCGTTTGTGTTATAAATATATATATATGTATATATATATTTAAGTGATGGCAGAGGAGGCTTTGGATCTTTCTCTTACGCTTTCTGCTGTATTATAATAGCCCTCAAGGTGCTTTCGGTCCAGAACTAATCGTCGAAATAAACTCTATACTTTTCTCTTTTTTTCTCTATACTCGAGTCTGAGCAGCCACCTGCTCATCGGACATGATGAGGTCGATGCTTTGCTTCCGCGCCCATACTCTTTCTCTCTTTATCTTTTGTATATCTATATACGTATAATATGTTCTCTAATACTACTACTAATACAACTACAACAACAGTAATAATATCACTCTCTACGTATACAGATGATGTACACGCTTGAACAAATACTTGTTATCGGGAGAATACATGAGGAACTGGTAGCGCACGTCACGTTATTTGGGGAAAATTAGACCGCCGAGTTGATTGTGAGATTGCACAATTGTGTTCAGTTCGTTGAGGTGGAATTGGACTGTCGACAGTTAATAAAGCTCTATACGCGGGTTAAAGTCGATTCTCCTATGTTTATCTTTTGAAAATAATGAAATATTGCTAGCTATCTATTTTTATTTTTATTTTCATTTCCATGCAACAATGAATCCATAATAACTCAAATTTAAAGATAAAAAAACGTTATTCCTGTAGATCGGGAGAGGTTTAATTATCAAAACATGTATGTACGAAAAAACTCGTGTATGTATCGAGTTAACGATCATCTTAAAGTACATATCTAGCAAAATGTCTACGTTATAAGAAACGGAATGCCCATCGGTTGACGAACTATCTCTAATACCAGTTGAGTAGTTTGCCTGGTTCGCCTGGTTCGCCTGGTTTGTCGACAACCGACTTCCTTTCTTAGCTAAATCCGGTTGTAGCAAACATCTTTAACGTATTTCTGAGTATATACTCGACTACACACCACTTGTATAACTCTTATCCTGCCAATCTACTATTTCAACAATTAATATTATCATTATCGTAGAAATATATTTAATGTTTTTGTACCTAATAATCAAATATATCAGTCATTAAATAAGGGAAGGTCAGGAAAAATTTCGTTACACTTTTACAATTTTTTTTTTGAGGCTATTTTTTCTGGCCTTCTCTTTGCACAATCTTTAAATTGAAAAAAAATATAAAAAATGAGTTTTTTCTATAAAATTTGTTATTTTGGGGTAGGTATTAATATAAGCAGGAACACTGTATACAACATGGGTTTTGAAACTCTCATATGTCATTGTCATGTGTTAACGTGGCAGTACGTGTGCTCAAGAGCAAAGAAACGACGTGCACTTTAAAGAGGAAGAGAAAGAGAAAGAGAAAGAAGTGAAGAGACATTGCAGTGAACATACCTGGTGACTTGTCCCCTGAGATTTTAATGGATTTCGAAGGTACTCGAGAGGAATTAAATGTCAAGCATAGTTGAAAGGAGAGTAGGAGGTTATGGAAAGAGAAATAAAAATAAAAAGAGAATAACCCAGGATATATATAAAAAAAAAACAGAGGATAGAGAAAGGGGATATAAAATAGACGATAGAGTTTATACAGACACTTGTACTTCCGTTTGTCGATGTACTGGTGTGAACTAGAGTTGCAACAGCTTGCCCATAGTTCAGCCAGCGACCCGTTCAACAACTTGCCGTGCATTTTAATGCGGTTGCTATTTCGCGGACACGTAATACGCACATCTATCTCCCAACAATATTATATAAGTGGAAAATTATTATTCTTATTTCTTTTTCTTCATAACATTAACTTGTATTAAAGACGATTCCTACTTCCCATATATCGTTTATATTAATATACTTCTTATTGAAGCAAAAAAAAATAATTTTAAAAATTTCACCGTAAATTTAATTTACTATCATTGCTTTATCAGAGTTGCAACAAAATTTTGTAATCTTATTTTATTTTTTTTTTTTTTAAATTGCTTCACGTCAATTCTGCTACTGTTTAATTTAATTTGAAAACAAAAATTATTAAAACTTTATGGAAAAAAATTTCATGAAACTCAACAACCACTTATTCTAAAGCTTATGAGTTTATAAACTTCAACTGTTTTTTTTTTTTTTTTTTTTTTTTTATTACCCCTTTAAATCTTTTAACTTTATAGTATTTTATCTGGCATTAAATTTTTAGCTAAAAATAATTTTTTTCTCCACCTCGAATTGATATTTCAAACTAAAATATTTTTTCAACACAAAAAAAGTCCTTGAAATTTTTTTATGAGTACATAATTACATAAGAATGTAAATATTTATTGGATTAAAATTTTTCAAGTAATTTTTTCGAGGTCTGACTTTCTCTTACTTCTCTACTCATTTTATATACTGATCAAATATGTTGTAAATTACTTATAAAATATAGTAAAAAAATGGATTCATTAATCATGTAAATGAAGATTTTCATGAACCAATAATTACAAAAACCCTCGAAGGAATTAAATTCAAGTTAACAGACAAGTTGTTTCCGCCCAGTCAAATTAATCCAAACTTGCTCATTTCTGTACATACATATATTTTATTAACAATCTAGAGATAGATTTTCTGCAACATAGAATTTCTGTTTATATTAGTTATATATTTCAGTTTGGTGTATGTATAATTGTATACATACACATGTCGGTGTAAGTGTGTGGCGTAACAGAGGCCGTTTGCTACTGTAACCTGAGCGAATAAGAGAGAACAAACGAGGCCTCAGGCTGTGCAGGTTGTAACTACGATATATATTCAGTATTACTATACAGCAGCAGCAGCCTCTGTATGTACCCAGTTTCTCCCATGGTACTTTTACGTGGGCCTTTCACAGTACCACAGCAGCAGGTAGACAAGGCTTGCTGATGAATTTAAAAGTATGAGAAGGTAGTTGCTCTACACCTCGCCTCATCCAAGAGATACACTGAGAAACTCTTGGTAATATATATAGATACGTTAAATGTATAAATGTAGCTGAGTTGTTCAAGTGTAGGTAAGAAAAAGTATAGAAAAAAGGATAAAAAAAAAAAAAAGGACGACAGGAAGCATATCCAAGTATCCCCTTTGTTCTCGTTTCGAGAAATTAATGGTCGCTTTACTGAAACCCTCGAGGATCACTGGAACTTTTAATTGAACTGAAGCCATATTCTATTAATAAAATAAAAATATTTTAGTATTTGAGTAACAGATTATCTAATATTTTTTTCATAATGCTTTAATGGAACAAGTTGGAGCGGTAAAAAAAAGTAAAAAAAATAAAAAACATAACGAATTTATAAAAGGAGTAAATTAAAAAATTTTATTATTTTTTAAAAATTTGTCAATAAAAGTGATAAAAACAATTTATTCATATTGACACACACCATTGAATTTTCGAGTGACAGAACAATGACAAAATATGTCATGATATGAATTATGATGGTGTATTCCAGCAGTCTCTTGGCTGGTTAATATATATATATATAAATATATGTACATTATATGGCTGTTTGAAAGATGAGCAAGCAAACGTTTATTTAAAAGATATCATCATCGGATATATATGTCTATATATATGTAGGTACTCGTCTTATATTATAAAAAGTTACAAGAGAGGGCTCACGAGTAAAGTCTCAGTAGCACGTAAAATTGTGAATGAGGATCGGTACCGGGAATGCTGACACACACCCTAGCACACAAAAGTGTTTGCTCGCAAAAACATGATTTGGTGATAGGATCTAATCGGTAGGCGGCAATCTCGAGGGGAATGTGCATACAGGAACGTGAATAGAAGTCTTTTCCATGCTGTCTCGACTACTCAGTTTACTCTATCGACTGATATGCTCTTTATACATTTCGTGTTACCTTTACTTAGTACGTCATCCATTTTTCCATTACATATGCTCTCTATATTTCTGTATAACTCTTTATATTCAATTACGATTTTCTGGGGATAAATTTTCATTATGGAATAATTTAAATAAAGTATATGCTACATTGTCATATCATAAAAAATTTTTCCATAAATTTCAATGCGATAGTTTGCTGGTAATACAATTTAATTAAATTGATTTCCCAGGAAAATTAATTAACGAGACAAGAAGTAAATTAATTATAAATGGAAATTAAGATTTAAATGAAAAAGTTTAATTTCACTTTATTTTTATCAGTCTTCTAGATAAACTACTAAATCAAAGGAATCCATAAACACGTGTACTGTATAAAAATAATAACTTAAAATGTCTAAAAAAATTTTAAAAATTAGTGTAGTTCAATCTGGTAAAAATTAAACCAAGTAAACAATCTATAAAAGTGGATAAAAAAAATTTAAATAAGCGGTCATGAGCTGAACAACGTAGAACTGGATACCGAAGGACGATCTCAAGTTGCTCCGACTCGTTGACCGGTTAGACGGTCATGTTATTAAGTAAATAACACATTGACGCTGCCGAGTGGAAGAAAAGGTGAAGAGGCAAGCTCTCTCTGTATAGCCCATCAACGACTCTTATTTCTTGTTCGGGAGTTGGTTTCGTCTAGAAGCAGAAGAGAAACCGCAAGAATCGCCGATGGCAAATTTACCAACACAACAGAATATATATAAAAAAAAAAAAGATTTTATTTTGTTTAACCATTCCATCTAAATTTTCGTGGCTACCATGTATTTTTTATAGCCATTTTAATGATCAAAGCGCCATGGGTAGTACATATATACGTTAGCAAGTTAAACCAGCACAAAAGATTGTCAGGATCAGGCTGAGTATCAGGCTCTGCATCAGACTCTCTACTCAGGTATATGTTTATGTATGTGATTATGTGTGTGTGTGTGTGTGTTGAGAGTTACTTGAACTGACTTCTATAAATATCGTGGCTCATTATTTCGCTGCGTACGCCGCTGGCACCTGTCGTGTGGCTTCAGGTAAAGGCACACGGCTGGGGAAGAGGACCAGTATGAGAAGCGGAGTGAAGTGAGGAGTGTGTAGAGAGTAGTTTAACTGCAAGAGCCAAGAGCACCACAATACAGACAGAAGTAGAACTTGCTACAGCTTTAAAGATAGAGCGAGATACAAGGATCACGGATGTACCACAAGGGAGCTGGTCAGGTTGCCCACCGCCCGCGTTACCACCAGGAGAGGAGGAGAGGGGAAGGGAAGGGATAACCGAGAGGAAACTGACTCCCATAGGAGGGACGGTTGCCTACCTAACCGGTCCAGGAATCCGGGGCCACGCTTACAAACCAGTGACTCCCAACTTATTTGTTTCATTATTATATCTGTCTTTGCTGATGCTGATGCTGATGCTGATCATCAACTTTATTATTATTCATCTGAAGCACTATATCATTTTATATTATTTTAAATCACATTTTTAATACTTTGAGATAACAATATTGTTTTACTTGGATCTATTAATTTAGTTTTTCAAATTATAGCATTAAGGTATTTATTATAATACATAAAAGTTGAGGTATTATTTGATTTTTTTTATCTCGAGTTAAAGTAGTGAAAGATTAAAAATAAAAGTTTAGATATTTCTGTAATGAATTTAATCCTTGAATTCTTTATAAAAGAAAAAGAATTGTAGAGAACAGAGGGCTGGATGAAGATTTTTATATTGGAATGAGAAGAGCTGAATGAGTTGGTACCCGTAGAATAAGAGTCTGATAATTACTCCCTTAGAGTACAGCAATGAACAAGAGGAAAATGAGAGCAAGAAAAGCCGACGATGAATTCAAGTGATACAATTAGTTTAATGCCGGATCAATTTTGTACGAGTTCGCCCCCTGTGATCATCACTTTCACTCTTGTCCCATTTTTTTATATTTATAAATACATGTGAAAGAAATTTTTTTTTTTATTTTCGAATGAAAAATTTATTTATCAATTGATACATTTTTTTTTTTAATTTTGAAATATAGTCTATAGAAATTTGGAGTTTTTTCTTTTATACACTTTGTATACAGTGGATGTACTCGATAATGCTATAAAACTATTGATAGATATAGACTCTGAGCATTTATTGTCTAACTCCTTGGGCATTGTCTTCTCGGGGTTGTGAAATAAAGTTCGCTATTATATTTATATATATGTATAAAGTACACCCTCAATAAAACTCGGTCAATATCGTAGGAACAAAAACAATGTCTTTTCGATAACAAAAAAAAAGTTTTCTGATTTACCATCATTGTCTTTAAATGTCATATATATTTTATATTTTAATAGCCAAAGTTTCCTCTATAAATATAATAGAGACGTTTGTATGAGTGTAATGTAATTTTTCAACCAAATAAACCAAATTTTAATCATTTAGAGTTTTCAAAATTAACAAAAAAAAAAAAAAAGTAATTAAGTAAACGTTATTTTGTCGGTAAACAACTTTATGAAATTAGAGCTAAATTCCGTAAAAAATATTAAATAGACCATTTATATAATTTTTGAAAAAATGGAATCAATGAATTTCGATGGTGTTAAATAATATATTTTAGCATTAAATAAATTAAATTAAAATTTATGGTAACTAAACATTTGTTGAGGACCATTTAAATATTTTATTAAATTAAGATAAATTGTTGAATTAGTTAATAGTATATTTAATTAAAGCTGATAAGATTATACTTTTATGTTTTTCTTCCCGCTTCTATTCATTTTAATGTACATTTTACTCGTCTAATATTCATGACTAACTGAAACAAAATTTTCAAAACTTTAAGTTTGCCAGATTAATTTTCTCAACCACAATGGCTGTTAAAGTTATACATAAAGTTAACTGACAAATTATATATACATACATATATATCGTATGGTAGTTTATTCTTAAACTTTCTATATAATGAAAAAGTCTTTTGTGTTTGCTATCAACAAGCTAAAAAAAACATATAGCTTGTAATTTTGTTTTCTTCCAAGATTTCGTTAGATTTAGATTAAAAAAAAAAAAAAAAAAAAGGGCAAAAGGTAATCAAATGTTAACACCACGTCAGTGCGAAGTCGATCTGTTGTGTCGATTAAAGTAATATGTTTGCATGATGAAAAGAAATAAAATATATTTATATACTTTAGACATAATAGAGTGCAGTAAATGGAAAAGTATTGTGTTTTGTGAATGAAAGATTTAAGTATTTAATGTTATTTATATTGGAAAATATACAGCACGCACTGTAAAAAATTTGCGGAGTGAACGCGAATTAAATTTGGAGTGAATACGGAACGGATGACTGTTTAGTTATTTAATCTCCTTGGAGTGAAATTCACTCCAAAGGAGGGTTTATTTTAATATTAAAACTCCCAATTTACTCCGTTTGCGAAGTGATTTTTTCTAAAACCCCAGAACTCCGAGTGACGGAGTAAATTCAGTTTTAAATAAAATCCGTAGTCACTCCCGATTTTTTACAGTGTAATAAAAAGCATAATGCGAATGTGTGTGTAAAAGAGAGACAGAGAAAGATAGTAGTTAAAAGTTAACTGTTATTATTTCTATAGAAATCTCTTAACAGTATGGGCGGTACAGACAACACCTGTCTGAATCTCGGGTAATACGAGGCCATGAAAAAGAGAAGAAAGAGAAGAAAGCTTTACGAATTATTCGCACTCTTTCTTTGAGTTGCAATGACGATAAATGGGGTGGATACCAGCTAAACCGGTTATTCTCTTTTGCTTTATCCAATGTGGTGTACAAATATATATATCTATATTTATTTCAAGAGAGGAGAAGATACAGCCTTTTGCTGGCGTTGCTCTTGAATGACCTTTCTGAGTAGATGATAAAAGTGGGGAATATTATCAAGTACATAAGCCCCTTGTACACCTGGCTTTGTGTACCGCTTTGCATACTTTAATACCGCTTTTGAATTTCGTAATGAATAATAAATTTATATAAAACTAAATATAAATTTATAGTAAAAAAAAAAAAAAAAAAAAATAAATCAATCATTTTAATGGATTCCTCTGCATAATGTGCGACACCGTAAAGTATACACTATATAGTGTCACTCTATATTTATTTTGTAATTTTTTTTATCATTTTCTAGGAAACTATTTCCACTATTTACTCAAGAAATATGTTCAATGCATGACTTACGCACATTCAATATTTCCTGTGAAAAAATAAACCTACATATCATTTATATATAAATAATATATTTTTATACTTTACTGTTTATATTAGTCTTTATTTGATTATAAAATGAAAATAGTTTAGTAATATATTTGCTCTCTCACTTATTGAAGTTTTGGCGATATATTAAATCGGGTGGATTTTAATTCTGATTTTATAAATTTTTTACTTTGTATATCTTTAGTAATTTCCTCCATTAGTCGCATTAAGGTCATTTAAATATTAATACGAACTGAAATTTTATAGAAAGTTACAATATGTAATTTGAAATATTAAATTTTAAAAGCTATTACTTTTGACAAGTACTAAAAAATCTTATATATAAGACAAGTAAAATTTTAATATTTATACAATCGTTAAAAGTATTATATTTATGTCATGAAAAAGTTACAATTATATATATATATATACATATATAAGTCGAATTAAATATCTATACAAATAGTATAATTTCGATGAATCTATAAAATTAAAATAATTAGTCCTTTGTATATAACGTCGATGTATACAATATAATATATTTAAAATTTATTTATTTGAAACTGGTTCACTTGCTATTGATTTAATTTCTTCAATATAATGTGATTTATCTTGAGGTAAATTTAACTCTAATTTATTAGATTCGTTGGTACTTTTAATAAAGTCATCAAGTAAAGATGCATCTTCTATTGAAGAAGATTCTGATGATACTGCAATAAATTTTTTTTTTTAGTCTCATAGATTTAATGAATTTTTAAAACCGCAATGATTGGAACAATACCAACCGTCAGTACTATTTTTATCACTACTACTTTTTTCCATTTGGCCTTTTTCATAATTAAATTGTTCATCTTGCAGATCGTCTTCATGGGTAAAATGTAAATATGACAGTATACAAATAAGCGATATAAAAAATAAATTTGTTGTGATGCCAACAATGGCAGCAGATATTGGCCAATGAAACATTAAATATCTTAATCCAGACAAATAAGCATGAATTCCAATAGTTGCTGAATAAAATTCAATAAATCGTGATTGAATTTCGATTTCAATAGATGTTACAGGATGACTCTGTAATAACGGTTTATTAATTTTATACTATTGTCACTATTTTCTATTGAATATATTTATTAAAATTTGACAAATAACAATTATATTATTTATCGAATAACTCTCTTTAATTGCTAAACTGATGTTTTAATTATAAAGATAGTTTTTAATATAAAATTACAATAACAACAAGTTAATCGTCATATTTAAGGAGGGTCGGTAGTTATTTTTTTCAAACAAGACTCAACAATGCACTATATTCTATAATCTAGCAATTTAAGTTATTATTTTTTTTAAAAATTTTCATTTGTTTAAGAAAAAAACATGGACAAGTTTTTCATTTACTGTGTGAATGATAGATAAAATATAGACCCCTACACTGTAAAAAATTTTTAGTGTGAAAATGGTCCTCGAGGACTTTATAAGTTCTGCTTGGTGTAAAATATCAAGCGGTGTACTGTTAACACCGGTACAAGTGTTTTCTTTCACACCGTTCGGTGTTATTAGCTCAAATATTGTCTGATATTATAATCTGTAGTTCAAAATTATCAAATAATATATAGTCTGCAGCACTAGTATATCATTATTATTATTATTTATGTAAATCATTTTAAAATAAAAATTGAATATCTAGTTTCGAAGTAATCGAGTTATAAATAACTTATATATTTATAGTATTGGTGGTGTGAACGTTCTAATTCACAAGCTCCAAAATTTAACACCGACAGTGTTTAAAATTTTAACACCAAATTATTGACTCAAAATTAATTACAGTGTGTCCTTTTTAAGTTTTTATTTTTAAATTAAACTTACTTGATCTTCCTCAAAATTACCAAATAACTCTACTACAATATGTTGTTTCTCTTCACGTGAACCGAAAATTAGCATTGGTGAAAAGGTAAGTGTTGTGAGAAAATGTAGCAATGTACTTCGATAATGTAACATTGTTGGCCTACAAGAATTATCAACTTCAAAACCATCACGGCTTGATAATGATGAACATATCAAAAACATCCCTATAGATAATTTATTATTTTAATTTATATTTTAATCGATCTATAATAAATATTAATCAATAAAATTACCAAGTTCTTTGTTTACTGTTGATTCCGGCATTTCTAAATATAAATTTATTTTATACGGCTGTCCAACCATCAACAATTGTTGTTTTTTAGTGAATTGAACAGAAGCTGACGGATAGCTACATATGCCTTTTAAATCCTTACATGATCTGATAATTAAATATTAATTACTTTTCCTCTAACGTTTACTATCATTATTTTTTTTAATTTTATATTGACAATAAAATAATAATTACAGTAAAAGTATAAAAATATTTTATGTAATTATGGACAAAGCTTTTAGTTATTTATTTAAAACGGATAATTAATTTTGTATAAAATTGTTAATTTAAAATAATAATATTAAATGACATATTTCATTTTTGGATTATATTATAATCAAGCTAATTAAATATTAACATGTTTAAATTAATAAAAATCACAATGGATTATAAATGATAATTAATTTAATTTCCATAGGAATAATATTTAAATAATCCAGCCAATTAAATAATAGCATTCAATGCTATGGTAACGGTTGCTATAGAATGCATCATTACTGTGACAACCATGGCTCTTCAATACTTATCATGGCAATGATTGGTTCACAGTAATTACAATTATTACAATAATTCAAAAATTAAAAAAAATATATAGATACAATACTCACTTAAATTGTAAATGAACTGGACGTGTATGTTGCATATTTGGCATATAAGCATAATAAAATGCTGTATAAAGAAATATCGATATCCATACAGCGACAATTGACGCTATCAATATTATTCCACTTCGAAAAAATGCAAATTGCATTAATTCTACACCTTGCACTGTTTGTTGCTGTACATTTGATAATTTATCAATTGTTTTTCTAATCAATCTTGAGAAAAACATTTTACTTTTTTGTCAATAATATATGTATATATATTTTTTATTTTTAACTTTAATCAATTAGCAAAGTTATCAAAACTCAATACTTTAATAGATAAGATTTATTTATTTATCTATCTTTGTTTTTTTCATTTTGTTTTAATCGCAATATATATACATATATATATATGAATTATAACATAACATAACCTTTGAACGACGGTGAGAATTTAAAAACAAAAAATCATTAATATCGCAGTACTTGAATTTGCCACGTAAAAACAAACGGCGGCACCTTCTTGATAAAGAAAATATTTTTTGGATTTGCGCATACATATACTACTTGAAAAATAATTATTTTTAGAAAATCTTATAGAATCCAATAGACTCATAAATTCCCATTGAGAATTTTTTTAAGAATGAATGAGTTCTATGAGAAGTGCTATAGTTAATTACAAGTATAGGGTCTTATAGCAGGGAAGTGTGTGAGTAGACGTTAAATCTCAAAATTTAATAGTATTAGTGTTTTAGTGCACCCAACATCAGCTAATTTGTTATCACTAAAAGGCCTATTCACATTTCAAGTCATAAATAATTATTTAATAGTTGATAGGTTAATAATTAAAAAACAATATTAATTATTATTATAAATTTATATTTAAAAAATAAAATTATTTTCCCTTGCGATGTTCAAGTCGCGGGCGTCCTTTTTTAGCAGTGGGTTTATCTTTGCCTTTATTTAACAATGGATGAGTTTCTGAAAATAAATATATAATTTTTGATTAGTAATGATTGGTAAATCAAATATTTATAAATAAAACTGAGACGCGAAAATGAAAAAATTAAATCAATACGAGATATAAATAATATCCTTCAAATGTACGGGACAATAAATTTATTTAACATTTCAGTAACCAATAAATTTTAAATAATAAATGATTGAAATGTCACTAAGAATAAGTAAATAATGAATTTTACCAAAGTAACTGAAATTTTAATTTGATTCAATTATTTTGTAATATCTCCGATAATTACGACATCTTATATGATTAATAAATGTTAAAAATAAAATAATTTATAAAAATTTTGGTGTATAAAAAAAGTTACCGTTCTCGGGGGCATTTTGCAAGTGGATATCATGGGATCGATGTTTTTTGTTGGGTGGCTCTTGTGCAGCAGCTTGGTCTTCAGGTTCTTCAACATCTGGAGCAATTGGCAAAAATTGTAATGTACCAACGTCTTCTGTTTCTTCATCGGAGCTGCAAAAAGCGGCGACTCTGTCAATAGCCGCTACGTCAACTTCGATTTCTTCATCCTGAGCCTCCTCGCCCTGTACAACAGATTTATCTTCATCACTCAAATCAAATTCGCTTTCTCTCTCTTCGTATTCGACATTCTCATCCAATTCTTTAAAGTCTGGTGCAAACGCTGACCAATTTTCAACTTGATTTTGCGCCCAAATAGACACAACTCCAGATGAAATTGATGCTATTATTGGTCGGACTGGATGCCACTGAAATTAAAATTTTAAACAAAAAATCATATAACACATAAATTATAATTTATTTAATTATTTATATAAATAAAATTTACCACAACATCAAGTAAGAGTTCTCCTTTGGTACCATGTAAAATTTTAACTAAATTACCGATACTTTTTTCCCAAATATATAGCGCATGTTGTCTCGCAGAACCAGCACAAACATATTCACCGTCACCCGAAAAACAGCATTTTTTCCACATTGTTTTGTTAACTAAATCTTGCAATTTTTGTATCGGTTCTGGCTCGCCGTCTTTCCCACAAGCTAATATTTCAGTACTGTCGTAAACACGTATTACACGATCAGAAGTATTGACAAGAAAACAAGAACCGCGTCGTGCAAATTCAATACTCTTAACAGCTGTATTGCTTGCAGTGCCCTGTGATATTTTATAAGAGGCTTTTATAGTTAATGACTCGGAATCAAGTACGAGAATTCTCCCACGGGCGTTTCCTGTGTATACATAAGTACCCCGTCTATCAAAAGACGCGACGATATTCAAATCACTCTGCAATTAAAATATTATAAATATTCAGTTTAATGTTTAATGGAAAGCAAATAATTTTATTTGTTAAATTAAACGACTAGCAGCTTGAAAAGCTCTATCAAATTTAAATAAATTATTTTTATCAACATACATCTTCATCTAGTGGAATAATTCGATGTGTTCCTTCAACATCAACCATAACGGCAGCATGTCGCATTGGGCAGACTAAAAATTTATTTGAATTTCGCGGATGAAATTGCACTTTTAATATCGGGGATGGAAAACGATATTTTTGATCGCATTCCCCAGATAGTACATCCCATATACAAACATTGTTGTCTGTTGACGCACTCAGCAATTTATGCCCATTTCTCGACCAGCTATTTATTATTTATTATTAAATATCAAATATAATAAATATAACTTTTAAATAAAATTAAATTATTTACATACCTCAGTGAACAAACAGGATGTACATGTGCACTTATTATTTTAGCAATACCACGAGTTAAAAAATCCCATATAACAATTCTACCGTCATTGCACCCAACAGCTAATAATGTCCCTCTTTTATTAAATGTACATGTTACTGCTAGTGATATACAATCAAGTGTTCCATCGAATTCCTATTAGTAATAATGGCAACAAAATAAAATATTTTTTGTTATATCACATTATATTTATTAAGCAACAACTTACCTCTGGATAATTTTGTCCAAATGATTCTATTAAAATAAATTTAATTATTAATAAAAGTAAATAAAATTTAATAACTTAATAATAAAATACATACCTAGTAGTTCTAAATTCATTTTAAATTTTTATAAACAATAATAATTTACAAATCTAGATTAAAAATTAATTGTTTATTTATTATAGCGTCTGACATGTTACTATATGTTACCAGCTCGCCCATATAATAGTATTAAGTTTTTATCACCAATCACAGACAAGTAGTTCAGCGACTGCTCGTAAGATGTCACTGTCAGTCCAATGTCTGCTTGTAGACATTATATTAACTATAGTACGTCGAAAAATTTATTTTATCTATCGATAGTAAATAAAATTAAATACACCCTTGATATCCACCCTAACCGTAAGTTAACTATACAAGCCACTGCCTTATTCTAAAAGGTAACTTAGAGGTAACCCTGATAGCCACCCTAACCATGAGTTGACTACAAGCTACTGCCGTATTTTAAAGGTTACTTAAAGGAAAGTGTTGGAGAGCAAGCAGGTTACCTTTAAGTTAACAGTAAATTGTCTGTTAAATTGTCTATTGCTGTCAAACAATGACGTTAAGTTGATTGAAAGTTTCACTTGAAATTGACGGCAAGTTTTTCTGGCAAGTTGCATTCAAGCTACTGCCGTATTCTGAAGCCAACTTAAAGGAAAGTATTATACAGCTAAGGTTTGCCAGAAACTTTCTCGTTAACTTTAGCCGAAAGTGTTGCTCTACAACACTTGTAGAGCAATGTCTGGCTATCAGGTAAGTGTTGGAGAGCAAGTAGTTACCTTTCAATCGACCTTTTAATAATGAAAAATAATATTTTTCGCACTGCGCACCTGCTGATACTCTGAAAAGAGTGTACGTTAAAGTACAGAGATTTACATTATCAACTCAAAAGTCAATTCAATGATGTCTTAAGACATCCTGATAACCAATTGAGCTTAATTATACATAAACCAATTCATGTTATCTAATATTTGTCTGACGCTAAATTAAGCTCAACTGGTTATCGGAAACATAATCCGCAATGTTTAAGGAAATTTTTCTATAGAAAACCATTTTCAGTTGAAAAATTATTAAAAAATTTTTTCATAAGTGTAAATAATATGAAATCACAATATTGAATACATAAAAATCGATTGATTATTAATTTCACAGACTTTACTGTGTATCTCATTGTTTTTTTATAGCCAATCTCGGACGGCTAAAATAAATAAGTTATAAACTTGACGGTTGTTGAATAATAACTTGATATACATTGTTGAATTATTCTCCTATGAGAATGTGAAGTAGAACAAGCTATAGAATTATAAATGCTTTCGAAATTAAAGACTTTTTTTTTTTTCACGATATTTTTTGTGATTCGTGTATACAGCGAAAATTTAGTAATACAGAAAAAATAAATGATGGATTTAAGTTTATGCACGTATAGCACATGTCAATGAGCTTCTAGGCACAAGTAAACAAATTACCGGAATGAACCTTTTTAGAATTGTTTTAAAAAGAGAAAAAACAAAATAAAAGCAAGTCAATGAAAGCTAAGAGGTGTGGGATTGAAGCCGTTGCCCTCACTTTAATTCAGTTTTCAAGCTTTCGTTGACTTAGTAGTGTTTGTTTTGCAAGCAGAGAATCGTTGATGAGTATCTGCGAAACGTAGTGTTCAAGCATGGTTTAAGAAATTTTTCAAGAGAAAATTATACACTTTTTTTAGATACTTTTTTTGGTCGTTTCCTCAATTAATTAATATTTATTGATTGATGGTTGATGTTACTCATTTAAATTTACACGAGGATGACCTTACACGCTCTATTATTTTTTAAATTAAACACTGGGAAGAATTATGTGAAACATTGCCCCAAATTTAAACTATTAAATACGGTGAATAAATATTCCGAAAACTTAAACTATTTTGGTGGTACTCTTACCAGTTTCAAATCGCCAGCTAAAGCTTGTATGAACAATTAACAAATACAATTATAATTTTTGTAGTGTATTAATATGTAAAAAAACTCTAAGGGTAATTTTTCTTTTTACTTAAGTATTGCAAATTAGCCAAAGCATCTGTATATATAACTTGTAAATTGCAGAAATGCGTTGAATAAATAAATAAATAAATAAATAAATATAAAAAAAAAAAAATTATTTTTTCATTTCTTCAGGGAATTCAATTTTGCCCGTAAATAAAAAAATTTTTTTTTATAAATCCATAGTACAGAATTTAACGTATTGCGGATAAAAAATTTTGATTGTTGCAGTGAACCTATTTTGTCCGAGTCTTCTCTATATATTAATTAAAACAAATAGACTACCCGTTACAGTAAAATTACATACTTGCATGGTTTTATTTTTTGTTCTATATTATACCGTTTATTATATGTTTCAGCAGTATGGGGTAAAAAATTAAACCAGTATAATTAAATGTTTGTTAGTAAGAGACAACAAAATTCATCCATTGTAGAGAGTTTAAAACCTACGTTTTGTTTGAAATTTTTTAAAATTCGTATTCCATTAGTAATATTTGCTTTTAATTTATATAATATTAATATCAGAGTCTGTAAATATTATAAAGAGAATTTAAATTATTTGTAAACTCTTATGTTTAAATTTATAAATAATTATTTATTTATAATTAAATGAAAAATGTAAACATATATCAGAAAGTTGTTTACATATAAAAATAAAATAAATATTTAAATCAATTGAAAAGAGAATCTTGCAGTTAACATGGAGCTAAATAACTTATTTACACATTCACGCAGTTTACATTGTTTATATAGTAGTAAAATGAATTGGAAATGGTAGTAAAAAGTATTCATCCTATTTTGTAACCCTCACCCTTTACGTGATGCTTGGCATACTATGAATGCGAATGAGTTTAGTTTTGTTCACTTTTTATTTTTCACTCCAATGTCTATACATATATATACATATATATGTTGTTGGAAAGTTAGCTTGCGTCTTTTTCCAGGGGTAGGAACTGGAGTTGAGTGTAGAGACGAATAACGTTATCTCAACTGTGAATCCTACTCTGTAGTCTGAGCATCAATCATATTTTGTTGCCGTAACTAAAAAAAAAAATATTCCCGGGGATAAATATAAATAAATAATGGATCAGATTTATCACTATTCGTCTCAGCAGGCTACCAAGTCATTAAATAATACAGCAGTTTATTAAGATTATTATCAATACACAATTACAAGATATTAAAAAATATATAAATTTAGTGGTTATTGGTTAAATTGTTGGGGGGCACTTTAATGCTAATGTATATAAGCATAATGACAACATTAACGCAGAGTGACTATATGGGTTGGTGGTACCTAATGCTGGTGGTGGAGGTGATGCCTCGAGGCTAAGACGTGGCTGGCTCTTATAATGTGCAATGGGTAACCTAGTCTCACGGGATTTATCTTCATTTTACATTCACGGGATTGGAATCTTGCCACAGGGTATACGAGACAATCGTCTTAAAGCATACTTTGTCGTAACAAAACTACCACCACCATCAAATATACGTATATATAATCGTAGAACCCCCATAAAGACACAGGAATTAAATATAATACGACTTATTCTCATTATATAGTAAAACCTAAAAGGACTTTTAGTATATAACTTTCACCTAAGTACATTATATACAAGTATTATTATATATATATATTAATTTTTTTTTGTTTTTTTTTGTTTTTTTGTTCCTTTCGAGCCCTTATTTTCATCCCTGATAATACAAAACTACGTCCGACAGATGGGCGCGAGTAATTCTACTAAGGTGTCGAGGCTCGAAAAAATAGGCATAAATCAAAGATAAACCGGTGTAAATATCACCAAGCTTACATTTAGACAGGAAGGTCGTGCGACGGGCTGAGTCGCGCTGAAAAATAATGGCGACGTCGGCAGAGTAGTGTCGGGAAATGCTACGGAGGCTTAAGTCTGAGGCTTCCATTGCTTGCTAGAAGTAGGTACAAACCACTCGTTTTGCATCACTTGATAATAAAACTTGGATGACATTTTTATACTTAATTTATTTTTATTTATTGTCGTTTTTTAAATAATTTATTTAAAACATTGATGTTATGTTTTTATTGAGTAATGTTTGTTTAGTAGTTTGTTTTTCGGTAACCGATATCGGCGTAAAAATCTTATGAATCTCTTTCCATTGTGGATTTAAAAAGAATGCTCGAGTGGTAAAATAGTCGCTTTGGGATTCGCCACTTTAGCATATCGCCAAGAGGCTGTAATATAAAAGTGATACATAACTGGCAGTACCAGATGGAATTTCATTGGGGACTTTAAATTGTTGCGAGACACACGTTTGTAGTATTCTTTATATAAAAAAATATGAAATGCCTTAAGGGTTATATAGTCATTGTACCTAATATACTTAATATTATTTTACAATGCTAAACGGATAAGTGAGAATATACATAATGCCTTCTTTTTTCTTTTTTTTATGATTACCATATTACCGGTGCGTAATATATTTAGCATTTACGGGGGAGACTCAACTTCAATTTTGATAAAGGAAAATAATGAAAATTTTTTTTAAGATAACGAAAAAGGTTTGGATTAACCTAACATGGTTGAAAAACAAAAAAAAATGGCTCAGAGATGTATAATTCGGAAATGACGATGAAATTTTATTTTCAGAGAGAAAGTAGATATTATTCTATTGTGTAGATAAAAAAAAAAAAAAAATATATAAAATAAAATAATTCTAGAGGCATGAGGGATTGGCTGAAAGCATTTTGAAAATCGCATCTGTTTCCGCACGAATTGTATTTTTCTGGGTAAATCCACTGGCCGATCGATTGGTAAATCTGTGGCGGACCAATGATGCGTTTATTTGCTCGAGAATTAGAACAGGGTTTAAAAAGAACGTTATAACCTATCAAAGTCTTTCAGTAGAGACCGTACAGGCACTCTAGAGGAACAAATTTTTTCTATCATCCAATGTAAATTTAAAAATTCTCTTACTCACATTTTTTTTAGATTCATTAATACAATATTATTTACAAAGTCCATTGTTATACTTCAAGTTATAAATAATGCGTGAATCTTATAAAAAAATAAAAAGCTTTTAGTGTAACTCTAAAATACTGTTTCTGAACATATTATAAAAAATTTAGCTTTAAAGATGATATTAAAATATTTAATGTCATGGCACGTGATGCTGGTGTTTGCAATTAATAAATTGCTAAAAATTCACAACTCAACAAAGTCGATTACACTTAAATTTTAATTATCTTTAAATATTAATTTATTTCTTCATGTACAACACGTCAATAATTTTATAATTATTCGAATTAATTTTAAATATTATTGGAAGTCAGTAGAAGTATTAATTTTTTTTTATTTTAACTTTGTTTTGTATTTTTCTGTAAATTATAACTTGGCATCTTTAAAAAATTAGTACATACGAGTTTTCAACATAATTTAAAAAGCTCATTGCATATGACGTTAAACATGAAGCTTAAGTATTTATATCAGTTTGAAAGAGACAATGTTAAATACAGAACAGTTTTTTTTTTCTTCTTCTTTTTTAAATAAAACAAAAGCAACTATAAATAACTATAATACGAAAATGGTTGTATTGTATAGTGAAAAAAAAGCTACTAATTAGTCCTATGTGTCTTTCATTTATAATTGTATGCAATGAAATGAATAGCAACTTAATTAATAATTATTGTTATTATCTGTCTTTGTTATTCTCTGTATGAGTATTGAATACTTTGTCAGAATTTTTAATTACAGTTATGTACAATAATATCTCGAAAGACAGTGTAAAAATTTCTGCTCCAATAAAAAAACTAAATAAACAATTACACAAGACTATGATGGTGTGGGAGTTTAAATAAGCAAATATATTTATAATCGAGTCAGGTTAGTAAGTTAAATATGTTAAAGTGTAAAAGTGTTATTTTTCTTATGTGTGTACAGTAGTCTAGTGTAGTGGTATGATTTAGCTTTAGAGAAACTTTATGTGGATGTAGGGGGCTTACTAAGAAGAGGGGTTTGTATGATTAGATGTGATGCGCCCGCGCAAAACCCCTTGATGCGCGGCAAGTCCATCGACAACGCGCCGCGGAATCGCGAATGTAGGTGCCACGGAAAAGGGAAAGAGAAAGGGAAAGGGAAAGGGAAAACGGGGAATAGAACTGAAACTGGGGGATGATGTGCCGCGCGCGCTCAAACATACTCACTACTTCAAGAGAGTGAGAGAAACAGAGTGTTGAAATAGAATGAGACGGAACCAAACATGGTTTGGTAAAGTATCTCAACGCTCGATGGCGTACCAGTGCGAATCGTGATTCTGTTGAGCTCGCACTAACTCCAGATATATAAATACATATATATATATATACATATATACAACACATACTTTATTTATTTTAGTGAATACATTCGCTTATTTCATCTTTACGATATTTGTGTGCGCGTGCGGTAATTTGCAAATATATATATATTGCTGTAACTTGCGCGCGTAATTGTTAGCTGAATAAAATAATTAACAATAAAAATAATAATAATAATAACTTTGAATTGAATATTGGATCCATAATAAGTAAATTAAATTAGTTTATTTACTGTGCGTTGTTTGTTTGTATTTATGTGTGCTATGTGTGTGTGATACATATATAAATTTTAAATGTTTTGATGGAAAAATGGGTATTGCTGTGACGGTCAAACGAGTACTCAGCTGGAAACATTAGCAATTCTTGGGCGCGCAATCACTTGGAACCGGTTCGACAACCGATACTCCTTTTTTTTTTTTAATTTTTAAAGTTATTTATATACAGATATATTTTATACTGGCTGTGTTACTGATCATATTTTTATATATGTTCTCGTGTGTAAATTTTTTATTTATATAAAATTCTTCGGATCCTTTTACGCTTGAGTGAGTTTGTGCATCTGTTCGAATCTTCCTTGTGAGAGTCAAAGAAATAAGAAGACTAACAAAAAGATATGAAAACGAACAAGAATAATAACAAGAGAGAAATGTTCTATTGTTAAACTTTTGTTTTTTATTTCAATGTTTTTGGTTTTTAATTGCTAAGTTTTAATGCCTTTCATTGTTTTACTTGAAATATTTAATTGTTTTCAATAAATTGTCATAAATTTTTTGTTTTTTTACATATATTTATTACTGTAAATTTTTTTTCGCATTACATAATATAATCATAATAACAAAGTTTAAGTTAAAAATAATAATCGAAGGAAGTATAAATAAGTAAAACTCTTTATCCATTGGTGTGAATTCGGGTGGACAAGTCGTTATCAACTTTAGCAGTAGTAGTGAATCGAATTGTTGGAACTTTGAATCAAAGCATTTGGGGTCACCACTAAAAGTTTTTGAGATCAAGAGAATGGGAAATAAAGAACAAGAAGAAGAATAAAACCAAACGATTTGGCCTATTCAAATTTAATTATTACAGTACAAATAATTTTGTCAAGTGATATATTATATATACTGATCTTATTAATTTATGTGAAATCATTACAATATGAATAAACTATAGATTGAATGGTTGAAATAATCAATAACCATTAAATTAAGGTACCAAGACAGAATATATTATTTAAATATTTATTAGCAACAATCTGATGAAATACTAAAGTAATTATCGAAGAGACGATCAATTCATAATAAAGTTGGGGTTTGATAAGTAATAGATAAAATATTTGTAAGAATCTATAAGATATTATGTTGTATTTATGAAACGTTAACGTTTGTAATTTCAAGTAGAATAAATTTAACTGAATAATGAATAGTTACTATGAGAAATAATGACAGTGGTATAAATGCTTTAGCAAGAAATGCTGGAGTGTGAAATAGTAAAAATTTTGAGATAAAACGTATAAAACAATGGAACCGGCAAGTTTAAAAGATCAAAAGTTGACAAGAGATTCTTATGGGTATGGTGATGTGCGGCACCACTGAATACGATTTATTGAAAATAACTTCTTGACAAAGGTATATATGTATATACGTATGTATATATGTATATCTTTTGATAAAATCAGTGGTAATCGAGTTAGATCGTGGCAGCCATTGTGGTCCTAGAGCTAGAGTACGGCCGGAAAGTCGTCTAAAACTTTGCCAACATGAATGTGTGTCGGCAGGATTGGATTATCTACGCTTGTCTTATTTGGTTTCTCATTGAAACTGGAGCAACCGGTCGTGTTTTTGGTAAGCCAAATTTTTACTTTTTTATACCTCTATTGTTTGTTCTTCATACTCCACTTATATAACTTGTAATATTTAATATTTATTTAACATATACGCAATAAATAATAGAATAGAATTACTCCTGCAAGTATAGATAGCAAGCGGGAAATTTTCCATAAGAAATAAAATGGAATATTTTAATATTCATTACCGAAATGGTTCAATTCTTTCCTTTTTTTTTCTTTATCAATTCATTTGCAACAAGCGATATTATATAAAATATAAATTGAATTTTTATTATTCTGATGAAAAAAAAAAAATATTATTATTATTATTATTATTATTATTATTATTATTATTATTATTATTATTATTATTATTATTATTATTATTATTATTATTATTATTATTAAATTATATTATATTACTCAAAGTGTTTATTACTGTCAAATATGATATGCAAATAAAAAAAAATTTTATCTCGTTGAAATTGAAGAATATTTTTATTTTTTAAAAATTAGTATAAATAATAATTCTTTTTTTAATTAAAAATAAATCATAATTAAAATAATATATCATTATTATTATTAACATAAAAGTGTAGCATATTTTAGTATCGTATTAAATTTTTTGTAATAAATTAAAAACTTTTTGTGTTAAATAATAAACTCGAAAAATTGTAGAAAGGAAACGGTAGCGAAAAAGGAAACGTAAAAAAGATTATTATCTTATTCTTTTCTTATATTATATACTTTTTTATACACAAAGATGTCATTTTTCGTTATACTTTTGTTCATTTATTTTTTTCCGCATTAGCAGCTAAAAAATAATTTTTCTTTTTTTTTCTAATTTAAATGATAATTATAATATTTGAGTATAGACGTAATTTTGAAATTATTAATATATATAAGCTTGAAAATAAATACTTGGTGATATATTTTTATTTTTTGTTAACAAATAATTGATGTAGGGGAGGCAAAACGGGGTACTTAAGGAAATACCAAGTTTTCGGGGACTCAAATACATTAAATCTTTTTTTTTAACGATATTCAAAGTGAATATAAAAAATTTTCAGCTGCCATGTTTAAAGAACATTTTAAAAATCAAACTTTTTTCAAAAATTTTGGGACCCCCCCCCCAACCCTAACTATTCGTAAAAGTTACAATAGAGTGAAAAGTAATAAAAAATGTAATTTGTCTTATATATTAATTTAAAAATAAATTGATTATATATATTGTTACTCTAATTATTAAACTGACGAAAGACAATTTGAATGGCAATATTTAATCAAGACTTAATCTTTTGGATTAAAAAGTAAGTTAATTTATTAAATAAAATTATCATAATTTTGATTAAAAGCAAATATTAAATTATTTTAGTTAAAATAATTAAAATTGTATGTCAAATAACAAACGTACACAAATATTCAAAATATCTGGTTGTAAATGGTGCGTGCTTTGTGCTGATAACCCATATAGAGGTAAATGGCAATCGCAATAATGTTTGTGGAATTATTCATCATAATTTTAGTAAAATATCCTTGTAGATGTGATTAATGAAAACACATTCATACACAGCTAATATCTAATTAATTATGTTACTAATTTCCTTTGTAAATTGTTATTATTTATTACATGGATAATCTATTATTAATTTTTATAACAATAACAAGTACAAACTTCGTGCATCAATTGAAACATATATAGATATTGTTTTTTGTGCATAAATGTGTATTTAGGAGATATATTGCTATACATATGTAATTATTTTTGAAACATTAATAGACAGAGCATTTGTATACAACAATAAAGTAAATTAATGTTAAAATTAAAATGGAATTATTTAATATAAAAAAAAAAAAAAGAAGAAATTTATCTAACTTTTTGTTGGAAAAACTAAAAGTTTTAAAAAGTTTTGATTATTTATTTTTGTTGCATCATGAGCAGTATTAGTAGTAAACATAATAACTCTATTATAAATATTTATTAAAAAATTTTAAAATTAATTGTATGAGTTATTAGTTTTACAATGTTGATGTTTATTAAAAAAGTTACTTATAAAGGTTTCGATTGAGGCTTTGAGGTGATTGAATAGAAACAGAAGGTAGTAATCAGGAAGTAAGGATGAACTCAATGCCTCTAGCGAATAGGATCAGACAAGTTATATAAAGGCAAGAGAGAATCCGGGAAGATTGGAACCTCCTGTGTCAGTCAAAGTGGATTTTGTAACGATTAGTCGGAGTTCAACACACTAGGACAAAGTTATAGTATCGGTGAATGATCAAATGTATCATAATTACACAATCCATTACAACTTTTATTCAAATTTCAATTATTTATTCATTTATATTATTGTTATATACTTAAATGTAGTTTAATTTACTTCAATTCATTTGAAAAATTTAATATTTGGATTATTTTCCACCAGATCGTAATTTAGAATATCCATTAGTTAATTACTGATTCTCTTTGAAATGTATATAGATTGACAATTTCACATGTAATGTATATAGATTGATAAGGCCACACTGATCAATACAAACTGATATAAAAAATACTATGGGTATATTTGAATTCATACCAGAAAAATATATATTTCAATTTAGCAATTTTCGCGCAGTCGCAGGTGAAAAATAAAATAATGTTCAATTTTTTAGTATTCAGTACTTGCTCTGTATATTGTTTCAAATTACTGTGGGGACATATGTAGAAAATTATAATACACAAAAGCTAATAGTTAAAAAACATTCTGTCATTATTTAGTTGAAGTAAAATATATAATATACCATAGCTTTTAATAATAGAAAATTTTCATAGAATTGGTCAGTTGTTTTCCAATATAATATTGTTTATAAAAATAATTAATAGCTTTTTCAAAATGAATGGCAGGTTCATTTTTAATGAGTCTCATGTTAATTTAAGCTTTTTATTTCAGCTGAAAATTTATAATATCTGTATATATTGATTTAAGCTAACGGTTTTTTCTTCGGCTCTACAAGCCAATCAATTAACTTATTTTCTTTTTATTAAATAATTATTTTTTATAACAAGCAATCACAGTGGTTGCGTAAAATAGAAATTCACCTTTCTTGTTTTTCATAATTTAGATTAATAAATATTATTAATTTTTAAAAGTCCTAATCAATTTTACAATTAAGTTTTAATCGTAAAATGTAGATTAAAAAATTTTAATATGTATGCCAAATTATATAAAAGAAGGAAAAAAACTAAATTAAAAATTGAGTACTCAGTCGATATTCATATTGTGTATGACATTTAACTAAATTGAGAACAGTTACTATTGACAGCAATTTTATGCAATAATGACCTGTCCAATTCAAGAATTGTCCCATTGAAATAAACAGGAGAGTAGAAAAATTTTTTCTGCCTGCAATTACATTTTCTTTCTTTTATTTTTATTTATTTATTTTGTTTGTTTTTTTTTTTATTTTTTATACTATTCAGTATTCAGCAACCGATACGGTTTAACCGACATTGCATTCTGGTCTGCTGAATCACATTCACAAAAAGCAAAGTAACCACAAATGTCAATTTCTTTTTTTTTTTTTTTCGTTTCGTTTTTGTTGTTTTTCAAATCCAATATTCATTTTGATTGATTGTTAGTTGAAAGCCATCTCGTTTAATGTTTATATTTGTCTACAACATATAATTTTTTTTTTTAAATATGAAACCTGCAATTTCGATTCATTGACCTGTAATCATTTCGAGTAATTTTTTTTGTTAGTTTTTTAAATTTAAATATTTAAGTTAACCAAACACATGCTTTTAACAATTTTTTTTTCTTCTTTTTTTTACATTACGTATGAGTAAAGTAAGGGAATAGAAAAGTACACAAAACATTGTTGCATGAGTGGACGGTACGATGGGTTAGGGTTTTAAAAAATGAAGGAACCATAGGAAAGTCTCATAATTACATTAGATCCACGAGAATGAACAACGCAGAAGCAAGTGCAGCGTTTCCTAACACGGATCATGGATACGGTTCGGTTGATCGTCTATGCCAACAGCGATGCCTCGTCAACATTGCATAGTTACAGCTCCGTAAAGTGTGCACGAGCAAGCATCGAGCCGAGAGAACATACATATACACAACCCACACACATAGTTACTTATACTTTGTTAAAAGTTTACGTCGGTGAGAGGTGATTTTGGGGGTGATTCACCCTTTCTCAACTCACTGTCCTATCTTTGGCAACATTTTTCAAACGATAAATTTACACAGCACTTGGATAGTGTTCCCTTGCGCGCAGTAAAGATGCTTACCGATAGAATTGCTTTTCATCCTGGTTCCTGGATACCCATTAAAAGAAACCAATGGAAAATGCTAAGGAAAAATAACGATCAACCTTTTTTTTCTTGCTTTATAATTTTTAGTTTTTTCTTTATTTTTCCTATTACAGAACTAAATATACGTAATTTACATTGCATTACACAGTTTGCCATGGCAGGTGTAACCCCATTTTTATTCGTTTGACGTATTAAAATAGCTATGTATATATGTTTGAGTTTTAAAACTCGACCCGTTGGATAGACTTTGAGTGTATAAGCACTTGTGTTTACTATGTTGACCCGAAACTTGAATTCCCGGGATAACTTTTAACAAGGATACATACTTTGATCTCTAATACTAACCGTTATTTCAAAATATATATTCACTCTCCATAAACAAATATAAGTAAATATATAGAGTATTTAGTGTACTAATTTTTATAATAACAATAGTATTATAACTAAATAACTTTAACTAAAAATGTTATTTTATTGGTATTAATTAAAAAAAAAAAAACTAATAAGAAATTTTGTTCATATTTTACCTTTTTTTGACATTTAAATTGAATGAATTCAAAAATAATTATTCGGAGTTTTAAAGCAGTAAGTAAATATTTCTTTTGTGCGTTTTTTATTCAACTAGAAATATCAGACAAGGGTATGCGGTTTTACCCGATTGTGTGCTCATGTGCTTTTATCACGTAACTGACGTTCAATCACAATTTTAATAACTCCCGTTGTCACTGCTGTCTTTTATATATATATATTTTTTTTTGACAAAGTTACAATGTTTTTAATAAAAAAAAAGGGTGTGTAAAATTTTCGTAAAAATTTATTTTATGAAAAAGTTTTTTTAAAAAAAAAATATCATGAAAGGATAGAGAAAAATAACGCTGATGAATAATTTTAGCTTCAGTAGTCTGAAAAAATTGATTGAATTTAAAATTCATATTTTTATCGTAAATGCGTAAATAAGCGTGTTGTGTGGAACCAACGGTTCGAAAAACACCAGAATGGATAAATATAAAAATATATAAAAATCGGTAAAGATTCTTTTTCTTTTTTTCTTTATTATAACTGTGCATCAATCGTTATTAGTATTATTAAAAATTAAATAATTATCTAGTTGAACTAACGGGTACAGGATGTAGTTGTCTATAAAGCAAAGAATTTAAACTATTTCAGATCAATGAACCGCACCCACTTGGCGGTTGACCGAGTGCCTTTATCTTTACCGATATTTCTTCAATTTTTTATTTAACATTTTTTTTTTTTTTTTTTCTTTTATTTATTGAGCCTGGTTTTTTTTTTGTTACTGTAGCCATTGATTGTTGAGCATCTATCGAGCAAGTGTCCAACGAGCCGTTGCCAATGAATCGTCGTCTACGATTCGTTAGATCCAATCCTTCTACCGCCATTACGACGACTACGACTACTACTAGTACTATTTCTACTACTTCCACTATTTCTACTATTTCTACTACTTCTACTACTAACAATATCTATATAACTATACCAAGTATACTATTACCATTACCTTGAAGGAGCTGGAGGTTGGTTAGCTGTGTACAGTAAGGATATGGAACACCGCTAAGTCGTAGAAATGTTGCAACTGCTACGGAGTTTGTTCCTCCTTTACTAGCGTACATGCTACTATTTCTAGATGTCGGTCGTCGTCGTCGTCGTAGTCGTCGTCGTAGTCGTCGGTAGAAGCTGTCGCTTCGATAAATCAAGTGACACCTGGAACTTTGCGACGCTCCAACGACGACCGGCGTCGGCACGTACGCTCTATTCTTTCTGTCTTTATTTTTTGCTCTCCTCTCAGTCTTGTTATTCCTCTCGCTTCTACTCATCTCTCTAAGGACTTTGTAGACTTTCTTGGCCTTCACCACTACCATCACCTCTCTCAACTCTTGTGTGCTACAAGAATATGTTTCTCCCTAGTACGTTATTCTTAGTGACAAACTTCCCTTATAGATTTTAAAAGACGCACCATTCTTATGGTATTACTACTAATAGTTACTTGTTACTTAAATTACAACATAAACAACCTGTACATTATTTTCTACCAATATTTATTTATTATACCTATTACTCATTTTACTTTTTTACTCGCATTTATTTATATATGCTGATTAAAAATAAACAAAAGTCACTGAGAGAAATATATATTTTTTTGTAAATTAATATTTATTTTACGAGATTTGCTTTTAATTATAATGCAGCATACAAATATTTATATTAAAACGTCAATAATAAATGTATGAGTAAAGCTTTAAATATGTAAATGAAATATTTTCTGTTTACTTTAAGCGAAAAAAAAGTAATAACGTATAGGTATGAAAGATTGCTGTAGAAGCGACTCGATCGATTTAAGTGAGTAGGTGTGTGATATTATATAGCCTTATATACCAACAAACATTATTACTCTTCGTTCAAGTCCAATCGATAGTGTGTGTAGTGTATCACTGGTCTGTTGGTTGAGCTAAAAAAAAAAATAAATAAATAAAGACAATTTTTTTTTTGGCAATTTTTCAAGAGTTCCCTCATTCGTTTTTTTTTTTTCTTTAGCAGCTGACATTCTGTCGTTCATTACAACTATTTTTCTAGTAGACTCTGGGTAAAGTAGGGTTCATAAAAAAATAAAAAAATAAAATTCTGGGTTCTTTTTCGGTTGAATCGCTACATCGAGGAACAATGGCTGTGCCAAGAGGGCCTAATCCATTAAAATCTAGACTGTAGAGGTCTGTGGAACTCTGTGGAGGTTTCTGCTGGTCCCTAGTTGCTGAGAACCACTCCCTACTCGATAACACGATCGTGCGACCATGAAACGAGCTACTCTCTTAGGAAACAGACCGGGAAACGGGATTAGGCAAAAGGACGTGGTGCTAAATTGACTTACTCGCTCGCTATTCTACTACTAGCCGTCTATTTGAATATTCTGAGGAGATCTCAACTCGAAATTATCTCTCTGGTTTACGATAAATCTCCACCTATTTTTCTTCGTTATACATCGCTTCTTCATTACTCGTCTATTTAAAGAAAATCAATTGATATTTATACTAAGATTTACATTTTTAGTCGTTAGTCTATCTATCGAAATAAAATGATATTTAGTTACAATACTTTATTCATGTTATCACAATCGAGGGATTTATTTATATCTATATATAGAATATATGATTTATTAGCATTGTAAAATTTTTAAGTAGAATATCCAAGGAAAACAAATACTATTTTTTAATCGACTATTTCAAATAGGTGTCCTAGATAACGAAAAATGAAAAATAATTTTAATTTTCAGATTCGGAATCGATAAATAGTAAGAAAACAAAGTAATAGTCTATGCAATAATAATTCATAGATTTATATAAAATAAAATGGATTTAATTTGTAAAAAGGTATCTCGTTAATCTGATTGTACCCGAGGAGTAAAAGCCTAGGCTTGTGCCAGAAAAATAAAACTAATGCCCATCGTATACCACCAACCACTGTCCGTTTTTTTTTTTTTTATTTTCCTTGCCAATTTTTCTTTAACCTTTTTTTTATTCTTTCTGTAGCATCTTTTTTTTTTTCTAATACTCTTTTTACCTCCACTTCTGCAGAATCCTATAAGTCTTGCCGAGAGAGTCTATTACCGAAGGATCACTCCCTGTAATTTCAAAACTCACCGAGACGAGACTTGATCCTCTACTGTCGGTCTCTGCGCGTACTAGTGTGCGCACTTCTATCACTATCTTTTTCTCAACTAGCTCTTGTTCTATATTCAACAGCTTTTTACTTTTTTTTACTTCCATTACATAAAGCTCTAAAAGCTTCAATCTTCCGTTTACTCATTTAAGTTTACTAAAATTTTACTTGTCTACTATCCGTCTTCAAAAATTAAATTCATATTAATACATAGTTATTAAATGCAAATTTTCAATTATTATAAAAACATTTTTTTGTTAAAATTTAATGTTACGAAAATTTACATAATAAATACCATTTCAGAAATAAGTCCCAGATTGTTTTACTAAAATTTTTAAGTACTCCATTTTTCCTGGTCCCTTCCTATTACGTTATTATTAATTTATTAATAGCAAAAAAAAAAAAAAAAAAAAAAAAAAAAAAAAAAAAAAAAAAAAAAAAAAAAAAAAAGAAATGAAATGAATTGATTGATATAAAAGATAATTAAAACGTACATGACTTTTATGTTTTATCGGTCATTATATTGTTAGTATAAAGGAGACGTGATAGGAGTGATCCTTTCGGTTATTTATCCTTGCGTGATTACCCTTCTCTAAGAGGTGGTAAACCACGCGCCTTACCAGTGTGGTAGCTACTGAGTTTAGGAAACTACTAGTCTTTATGGCGAGAACTCTGCGTGTATCGTAAATATAAACAGCCAGTAGTTTTCCTCTTAACGTACTTTTAACACGAAAGGTCTTACTACTATACAGACTATGCACTTTTAGTCTTACTCACTGTTCACAGTACCAACAAAGTCTAAACTTTATATCTATATATACATTTATACATTTACACATCTATCCAGCCTTTCAGTTTTATTGTTAATTTATTTTTACTTAATAAACCATTACTCTTTGAATAACCAATGAAAAATTTTATTTATTGATTGTTATTACTACTGTTGTAGTATTGATTTATTTAGTTTTAAGTTTTCGTGTTATTTTTATGGTTTCTTACTGTGTAGAACATTTAAAGTAAAGCAAAATAATAATTAAAAAATATATCTTTTGTTTTATAAATTTACATTTTAATTAAAATAGCAGAGTATCTAGTAATAAATCTACTGGAGTAAATACATATTTTTCACCATATCTGCGCCGAAAGTTTGAATTTCTGCCCTGTTTAGAGAGAAGAAAGCCATTTTTTCCTTTTATAATGCCCTACTTTCCTCTCTAGTTGTATAATATTCTATTATTTTATATATAACTGAAACAATAATAATTGAAATTGTGAAATTATTACGACTAATGATTACAAAATTTACTCGCATTCAATGCAATAAATTAATAACTTGTAGCTTCTATTTAAAGGAAATAGGGCAAAGTTCGGATTGTCATTAAAAATATATTTTTTAACTTCCCGCTAAGAAAATTAAAAATTTTTAAGAGAAAGGCAAGTTATTGGTTTCAGTTAGATTTTTATAAATCGAGTTTTTATCAGATCTCGATGGTTTGAGGTCTTGGAAAGCTGAGTAGCTGACTCTGACTATTTCCTGATGGATATTTTGTGTGTAAACTAATTTTTGTCTTTGAAATCTGATCAAATCTAAGTTTTGATTTGACTGATCTGGCCTGCAGGATCAACCGTTTTTCAAATTTTTTTATTTATTGACCAAACAGGGGTGGTCTTAAAATAATAATTAAAATAAATTATATAATTTATTTATTTCCAAATCATTTAATTATCACATTTTAAAATATAAAATACTCAAATTAATAAAAATAATAATAAAATTATTATGTAATGAATTTTTGATGAAATACTTGAAGAGGTAATTAATAAAAAATTGACGGGCTTTTGTGTCTTTCCAAGTAATTATATAAAATGTAGTTATATAGATAATAGAAGAAATAAAAAGGGATAAAAAAATGTGAAATGAATTAAAAAAATAGATATAGAAAAAAAAGTAAAATAGGGCAAAGAAAATGATTATAGGAGGAAAAGAGGTGAAGTAAAGCAGTAGCAGTACCAGAGAATAGAAAGAGGGTGCGAGGAAACAAAGAAGCGGGTTGGATATCACTTTGCGGCGAAAAATGGATAAAAAAGTAGCGAGTTACGTCGCACAACTATCGGGGTTGATTTACGGTCGCTGTTCACTCGCCGGATTATCCAACATTGCGAAAGTAACACGATATACGCAGTGGGTGTTCTTCTGTACTCGTTGCCCTGAGATATGTGCACATACTAAAAAATAACCTTGGTTTCCGTCTCGACGTACCTTATACATCTAATTCAACGTAAAACAAACGTATTTGCTAAATTTTAAATCAACAAGATTGCCCTATTATTTTTATACCCTTCGCACCTTGACAGCTCTGAATAACTGACAGTTGCTAACCCACCCCTACCACCATTTATTATTATTATTATAATAAACGATTTAAATAAGTTGTCATTATTCAAGACTATCTATAAAATAAATCGCAAACTTTTATGACCGTGGGGAGGGATTCAATTATCACTTTTTCGCTTATACCAACAATATATATGTATATATATAATATAGTGATGCAAAGACAGCACATCCCACTGAATCTACTACCCTATACAATTTTTCTCTCCCTTCATGACACTTACGCCTGACACTTTTTTCCTTTATCTCTGACTGTTTTACATTCATTTTAACAGCAAATCATCTACAGTGAATAGATTATTAGATATGTCATTTTTATTATTATCATGTGTCGTCGAATATCGTAACTTTATTAGTTTTATATATTTTATATATATATGTATATTTTCTTTATAGATTTCTTGTTAGAATATGATTGACTCTTGAATTATATAAGTATATACATATATATATATAGTAAAATTTTACGTATTCCACGTCTCATGCGTCTACTTCATCATCAAGTTTCACGGTGGTATTTGTGATGTACTATATATCTTCATTTCTCATCTTATTTGCTCCTGGGAGAAATCACTACGTGCTTATTCGAGTGTTCATTGTTTGCAAGAAAATCAACTTCTTTAGGTGAATATCAAGTTTTGTTTTATTTTTTATGTTTGTTCAAAATTTATATTCTTGATAAATTTTAACTTTTACTATTTGTTTTAAAATAGTTTATCATCAGTTAAATTTTAGTAATTTTAAAACTTTTTTTATCGACAAAAAAAAGTAAATTAATTAAAGATCTTTTTTAAATTTCGGTAAATTTAAACTAAAATTTGATTGACCAACATCGCGTACACATTGAGATCGTTTTACTCGTGGTTTTTTTTTTTTTTTTTTTTTTTTAACTTTGAAAGTACTCTTGCATCGGAAGAGAGTAAAAGAGAAAAAGTAATAGACGCTCAATTCGTCGATTTAGAGAGTTTCAAGTTTATATACCTACATATATATATATGTGTATATAGCATAGCGTGGGCCAAACGAAACCGGAGGTTCGTCGATGCGAAACGAATGATTCGAGTGGGTCCATTGGACTACTAGTTCCACAATGTTGCGTTGCTGAATTGACTTGTCTTTTTTTATTATTATTTTTTTTCATCTCTGACTATCACGAAGTATCCACTTTACGGAACAATGGATTGACTCAATGGGCACGTGTCGATGGCAAGGGGAAATCATGGATGTTCTTGACATCCATAACGACAATAGAACAGCTCATCATTTTGCTTAACTTTTATATAAATACCTATCTTTATTTTTAATTTTTATTCAAGACGTACAATTGAATATAATATTTTATTATTTGATATTAAATAATAATAAAATTTATGCTAGACATCTTAGGTGATTTAAATCTGTCCCAGTGGTTGAATATTCATGATTTGATAATTGAGATTAACTTGGTAAAGAGTTTAAGTACGTATGATGTAATATGGATATAACCACTTCGTATGAATACATATGTACTATGATGAGATATTTTTAATGAATTATCTTTCTCAATTTAACTCATTACCTTTTTTTTTCAGACCTTAAAAAGCGGAGGGTTACCAAAAGAAAAGTCTTAGAAAAATAGGTTCTGAATATTTCAAAAAGCTGAAAATAAGTTGACATACATATATAAATTATGATCATTTTTAAATTTATAAATTATGATAAAAATATAATCCCAATGAATGTGTCAAAATTTTTATATATTTAAATATCATCCAGAAATAAATGTGGATTCCATTATCTGAAAATTACATATTCGAGTATAAATTTAATTACATCGAGAATCATGATTATATTAATATTTAAAATTTAATATTAATTATTCCAACTACCATTTGACAATAGTTGCAGTATGTGACACCATATTTATAAATAACAACCGTTAAATTGGTATCTATTAATTCTCACACCAAAATAAATTATCGATAAAGTAAAAGTTTGTCACACCACTTAACAATATATTATTTAATTAGTGAAACATCTGCATTAGTATAACATGAGGTTAATTTAATTTATCACTCGAGTCTCGGAATATTAGAAATAAAAACGTAGAATAAATTTTACATAAATGTCATAGATATCGGATTTTCAATTAAAAACTTGGGTAAAAAATTAAAAAAAAAAAAAAAAAACTATTATATTAAATAAATATTTAGTTTTTGGTTGTTGACTATCGCACAAACATGTCATCAAGATCGTTGTTGACAATAAAACTTTACTAGAGAAATTACAGTGAGAATGTTATACAAATAAATATACATATATATGTATCATCGATTGAGGGTATTTTGCAGTGATATTTCGATCTGTCGGAAATAATAACCTCGTTGGCTTTTAGCCAAATAGAGGCGAGGGTTTCGCCATTCAACTGATGGATTTGTTTGTGCCGTAGTCCAACGTGCGAGATTATCCGCACCCGAATATAATTTCCTCTCTCTCTTTCTCTCAGTCCCCACTATCATACTTTGTCCTTTATTAATTTCCCTCGTTTTCTCTGAAACGCAGCATTCACGATCTATCTCTCGTCAACTGGAATGCCAGTGACAAGTGTCAAGGATCATAGTACTAGTCATGAGTACAACAAGACAGCACCGACACGGCCTACACTATAGATTGTTTCACCGCATGACACTATTCTCCTGCTATTATATATTATTACATAATCCACAATACACTATACTGTGCTATACTATGCTATTCTGTAGTAATATACAGTATATCTATATCGACAATAACAAAACGACGGTATAACTTAAGTATACATAAATATTTAACGATGAAAATAATAATAGTTTTATCGTCGTAATCTTTATTGTTATTGTTGTTGTTATTATTATCCTTGTCAAACGATCAGTGTCTACCTTATGCTCTATCTCCTCAATCTCCTCTATCTCTATTGATCGGCGCTGACGTCGACGCCATGACCACGAGTGCAAGGAATCGCTTCAACGATTTGTCACAGGAAAAGCTTTTTCTCTCAGCCAACTTGCACGTCGATTATGCGGGTACCGGATATAGGGGGAGCTTGCTGGATATTTCTACTCAGTTTTATCTCTCTTTTACTTTTATACATATATATATGTATACAACTCTTAGGTAGATGAATGTGTATAGTTATATAATAAGTATAGCAAACGGGTATAGAGAAAATAAGACAAGTCGAGGGCATTATCGATAAAAAGTTTATACACGACAGAGCAAAGTCTCAATGTGACTAGCATCAGTATCCCCTAGAAAAATAAGCTTTATGGGTTTTTCGGTATCGACATGCTATACCAGTTGCTACTACTACCATACTAAACTTCACCCTCTGCAGCTTCCACTGTGTCATTCTTATCTTTGTTTTTCTCTTTTGATTTCTTGGTGGGGTCTGACACCCCCGTCAGACTCCTTCCTTATTCTCAAGCCTGCTTTTGGATCTCGAGTCAACTCTTGTATGATTTATGATATTCCAACAAAGAATTATACCTTAGACAGTAAAGAATTGTTTGAATAATGTTTTTCACACTGTACCACACGCAGTTTTATTTATTTTATCTTGTAACTTTATTATTTATTTATTTATTTTATTTATTTTTATACCATTTTTTCAATTCAACCGTTTTGTGTTTTTGTGTGTTGACATTTAACTTGCTGCACTACTTTTTATCCCTGAGAAAATGCTGTGAGAGTACGAAAGCTAAAAGCTTTAATATTATTTGAATAATTATTTTTAACAATTTATGAGACGTCTTGTTTAACGGTTTTAATATTATGGAAATGGAAAAGTAAAAAATTTTTTATTTACACTTTTCTTTTTTTTTTTTTTTTTTCTGTTAAAAAAGTAAACAAGTGAATATTATTCATCGGGGAGAAGGTTGTTTAATTTATTTTTTCTTAAACCGAGCTGCTTTATCAAAGATAAATTGCCTCCGAGTTGAATGATAACATCGTCTCTCTTACTCTCACAACTCCCACAACTCCCACTACTTCCACTACTTTCTCTATCACGTCAATTTAATTAACTTTCTCGATAATAACTTTGGAAATAAAAATTTTTAATTACTTTACATAAATGATATTATCTAATTACTGAAGCGCACCGTACCGACCTTAAATTGTCTTATTTGCATTTAGTTGTTGTTTATAATTGTATAACCGTCATCCTGAGTAAAGAGGAAACCTCGAGGACCAGTGACGTTGACTAGGACGACAAATGTAATACATACAATATATATTCACACAGCACACAGACAGACACATCCAGACTTACATACTTACACACACGAACGTGTTTAATTCAAGTTGAGAATATGATAAGGATAAGGATAGCTGGATGATTGTACAGCGGTCTTGACGCTCTGTGGATACCAGAATGAGAGCTGTTGACTGTACTATCGTCACCCTTCACCCCTTCACCCCTTCCCCCTCTTTCCTCTCTTGCGCTTTCCACGTATTTATATGGTTGTATATATCTGTACTCATTGGAGCTCGCAGCATGTAACCGCGTTATTAATGCCAGTATTATTTTACCTATGCAACTCACGAGCTCATGCGATAATGAAATTAAAATTCTGGTTAATGATACGATGGGTGCAGTGGTGAGACGTGCAAGTTGAACCTCGGAAAATGTTTTGTAGTTTCTTGGTAGATTCTGCGGTACTCTGGTGGTTTATAATTAAGATATTGTTATTATTATTATTATTATTATTATTATTATTCTATTATATTTAATCGGTAAACTTTTCTTTCAATATAACGTTACAGTCTTTTAATAAATAGCTAAGTATAGTTTTAATAAAAAATGAATAGAAATTAAAAAAAAAAAAAACACTAATGAGAATAGTTTTGGGGATGTATATAATGTTTAATAGCATAAAATGTTGAGAAAAGTGTTTTACACAGCAAGTTTAGTAATCGGGAAAATTGCACTACAGTCTACGAGAGCATGGACTATTATCCTGGGAATGGAAACCGTTTATCAATGGTCGAGTTAGAGAACTATAATTGTGCAGTTGCGTAGCGAATAGTTGAAATAATAATTTTAGCTGCTCCATGATTCTCTGATATAATTGTGGATTAAATAGTAATAATAATTTTTTTAAATTACATTGGATTTATGTGTACATGTGCTTCCAGAATTATCGCACCACTTATATTATTATTATTATTATTATTATTATTATTATAGATTAATTCTCAGCGATAAAATATCAGTAAAGTTTTGGTTATATATTAATCTAAAATTATTACTGTGGATATTGTAATTATATTTATACAAGTTCAATAATACATTAATTGAATTCTATTTATAATAATAGCTATATGGATATAAAAAAACTATAGAATGTATAAAAATAAAAATTTAATTTTATTAACTTTGAATTTGATTTAATCTTCTTCATAATTAAATTTTCGGCAATAGGGTAAATGTCTCTATATAAGTATTATTTTAGTGACAGATATTTCCATTTTCCTTGGTTTTCTTAATTTATCCGATAACGTTTAATCTATGTAACTCTTGACAGCGTAATTAACGTAACCTTTTTTATAAAATTAGATTTAGATTGATTAACCCGTACAAAAAAAATATATATGCAGGCAAATTTCATACATGAGACACATATGCCTCATATATGTCTCATATATGCAATTTGCCCGCATATATATTTTTTTTGTATGGGAATGTTGAGAGATAAAAAAAGTTTATTCGATAATCAGGAGGATTTTAAACTGAATAATAATGTTCGATAAATTTACAATAATTAATTTTTTAAAAAATTAAAAGTAATAAATTATGAAAAATATGAGGTATTGCTAATTATCGGTGAAAATATATTATTGAATTTATGTTCTAGTAGTTAACTTACGCGCCTGCGCGCTCATCACCAATTTTAGTATTGATAAAAAACATTTAAAACATGAAATGAACAGAGCTTAAAAATAAAATTAATTTTAAAGAGTTAATTTGTTTTATGAAATAATTAATATATATATATATATATATATATATATATATATATATATATATATATATATTTCTGTCATCGCGTATATTTGGCAATTATCATTATTCAGGATTACTATTTTATGTGAATTGACATCTCGATAATATCAACGAATTATCAAACTACAGCAACAACTAGCACTTCTGATAGAAGGGGGCGGCGTGGGGACTAGGAGCTGAAGCTGGGGAACAAGTTATGGTTGTAATTGACTGAAATTGGATGGTACTTAGCTCGAAAATCGAGTGCACGTTTTCAGTGCCAGGGGGACTGAACAGTTAGGCACTAGTCGAATTAGACAAATCGAGTTAGACTATTAACTTTGGTGGGTTCTGTGGCGTAACAGGTTAGACTGTCGGTGGTGGCTAGCACCAACTCCCTCACTTGGATCTAAGTTTGGCTAGTTTCATCCTCTCTATTCGTCTAGCATACCATAGCATACTTGCTACACTGCTTGTGCTCCTCATTTACCCGGTGAACCTGCTGCTACTGGTTTCTGCCTCTCAATGTGCTTTTCACTGGGATACACACAGTCTACATATATAAATAGACGCGATTTCCTCCCTATGGGTATAGTATCCAGATGAATGTTAACGTGGTGCACTGCACCCTTACTCCTCACTACTTCCAAATAAATTAACCCACCAAGCCACTATTATCCATCCCAGTAAAAAGAGAGAATCGTACGTTATTTGAATTTTCAATTAAATCATCCAGCGCAACAGTTCATACCACCAGCGCACTTGTGGACCCTGATTATTTATTTAATTAATATCATTAAATCTATTTAACCATATTCACTTCTATAACTATATTTGCTTGCTACTTTTAACCGATACCAGATAAATTGTCATTATCGTAATTTATAATTTAATTCAATACAAGCTGAACTTAATGTCAAAATTAATGTAATCTTGATTTTTTCAATTATTCATTCGAGTTTTATGTATTTTCGTCTAAAAAAAAATTTATATTTCAAATTATTGAAAAATTTTTATCTTGACATGACAGCAACATAAACGTTAAAGTATTAATGAATATTTTTTTTATCTCTAATTTTATTTTTTATCGAATAATGAAAAAAATGATGATCTGCATGCAAATAAATAATAAGCTGAGTGAATTATAACTATCAAATTTTAAAATGAATTTTGCAGAATATGTCAAAATGAAAAATTACGCATATTTAATTACAGTTGCAATACAAATTCAATATCGATGTAGGGCTATTTTACCTCTTTGACTTTTACGATGGAATTTTAATCGCTGTAATAATTAATTTAAAAAGATCTAAATGTGATATTCCGTAGATTATATATATTTATTAAAATTGATTTGCATTTTATTAAATTCTTTGGTTTCACTTGATCGGTTCATAATAGTTGTATGACGCGAGCTTTTATGTACTATACGTAATATATTTATAAGAGTTATCGTTTTCCGATCGTGTCGTGCTGCGCGTACTGGAGCATCAATCTTTTTTCTATACAGCAAACTGTGTGGCCTACGGGAATATTTACTTTCCACTGAGTGTGGTGTACTCACTATTCGGCATGTCTGCAAAATAAATATAAACGCTAGCATACCAATAACTGAACGTAAGATCTGAATCAGCTATTTTATTTTATATATATATATTAATTCCATACTTAAATTAAATTTTTTCTGCATACAGAAAAGATTATTACGCTATACATAAATAAAGCAAAATAAGATAAATTTCTATGCGATTATCTATCGCAAATACTTGATATTTATTTTTCAATACAATTAGCCTTGAGTAACATATTGGGCAAAATAATATCTCTCTACTGTAAGTATAGTACTCTAGAACCTTAAAACATTGACATCTGTTCAAAACTTGGTATTTGAAAATCGGACCGAAACCAACAACTTTCCTTTTTTTTTTTAAATTTTCAATTTTCTTGACAGTAAGTTAATAAAATTTATATATTTATAGCTCTCACGTACTTGAATTTCTTCTCGTTCAATACGATGTATTGAATAGATACAGAAAGTAATATTGCTTGTAGAAAATGGCCACATTCTATATTGATGTAGAGCCGAGTATATCAATGTTATTCTCATATAAAAACTATTTTTATAAATATATAAAATATCGATTAAATCAAAGTATCTGATAGTATATTACTATATATTTATTTAAAAGACTGACAGAATAACTATATTCAAAAAACATTAAATAACAAATTTTTCTTCTTGATTTAATATTGATACTATAATGCTCAATAAAATGGAAAATATAATATCGAAGATTAACATATTTTTTATCAGTAGTCTACTACAAATAAATAACATAAAATACCTCGTTTTGTTCATATTTTCTTATTTATATTTTAGATAAATTACAAGATTATCAAAATAGATTTAAATTCCGGAAATTCAATTTTTTTAAGCATTTTGACTTAAGTTTTTGTTTTGCCAAATTTTGGACAATCGGCAACAAAAAAAGGTTGCAAAAAGGGAGGGGGGTTACGGAAAAATTAAAAAAACTTTACGGAAACATCTGCGAATTGGAATTTTATCAATTTTCTTTGAAATTAGTTTATTTTCCATACAAAACTGCTTTGATAATTATAAAATTGAGAAGTAGCAAAGACAAAAAGTGGTATTTTTACTATTTTTGAGCTTGTACTGAGTTGAAGAAAGAAAGAGGGGACAAATGAGCAAGTAGACTACTTGTGGTATCATGTTAGCCTGAGGGATTAAAAAAGGCTTTAGCCATACTCGCACAGAAAATTAGGTGGAAGGTGGATGTTATGTGTGTCTGACAAAGAAGTAGGGTGTCTGTTCATGACATGCTGGTAAGACTTACGGTCCAACAGGCAGGAACTAGGAAGGTATGTCTAATTTAAATTGCATTTATGTGCAAACGCTTACTTCAGCATTCACAAACACACTACCATTTTAATACATACTTATATATTCGTAGCTTGTGCTGATGAAAATATTTATTTTTATATTAACCATGTCAACCATTTTATTTAACAACTCAATCATGTTTCATTTTCATTATTTTTTTTCTAACAAATTGTTTAAGTATTTTTGCAAAGTGTTTTTTTTTTTTTTTTTTGAAATTTAAAAATGCATTTTTAGTGATGTAATAAAAAAAAACTTCCAATAGACGGGGTGGGGGGAGGGTCCAGAGATGTAAATAAATCTGTGGCTTGTTAAATTTGGTTTACTGAAAAATGAGATAACTTTGTTTTATCAACTCGGTAATTTTAAATTAATATATATGTGCTTAATTAAAAAATATATAGATATATATGTCTGCATGTATTATATCATATAAATGATAGCTAACGTAGCCACTGTAAATTTAGTGTATCCTCATTAAAATTCAGAAACTCTCAATTTCACTTTATCATTAGAGTTTTAAACTTTGTGCAACTCTCTGATTTTACTTAGCAATGCGCAGACTGTATCAGCACAACTCTCATTAGTTTAGATTTATATATCTGTATATGTATATTTTAAGTCAATATACATATATCGTTATAATTTATCAAATTTAAAAAAATTTTCACAAACATGTCTTTTATTTAATCACCAATTAAAATTTGTCAACATCACTTTTAGGGTTTTATATAGTCTGCTATGTATGTATAAAACATTTAAACGGTTATTCACTAAAGTTTAAACATTTTCCGAATGATAAATGATGAAGATGAAACTAAGTTGATAAACTGCGCAGGGTATTGTATACATATAATATATACGAGAATAAAAATATTTAAAAATCGATTGGAAAAAAGTTAACAGCTCGAGGCGTTTTACGATTAAATCTACACCTAATAGCGTACTTTTAAAAGATTGTACATTCAAAACAAATGACTATTCATCGTTTTCTCAAGTAAATCTCTCTCTTCTTTTGTATGAAAATGATAAGACAAGATATTTAGATACTTTATAGTTTGATCGACGAGCTAGATATTTATTTTTAAAAATATGCTTTAAAATATCTATATAAAATGCACATTAATCACTTTTTTAGTCCCTTATATCATCTCAAAACTTAAAAGAAAATACAAGTATGTATTATGTCAATTTTTTAGCTTCATTTTTATCTTTTTTAATATTGTCCCATGTGTATAGAATTATAAACTATTTCAGACATTTCTTTCGTATAACATGAAAACATTATTTAATCTGTCCCTGGTGAGTGTCTCACTAATTTCTTACAACATCTTACATATTATTTATCATCCTACTGAGCTTATAAAATACTTTTATTTTTATAAATATATTTATTATTATTTTTTAATGGCGTCTAAAAGTTTATGATAATGTTAAAGTAAATTAACTTTTTAATTTTATCATCATTCAATTCTTTCAGTAGGTGCATTCTATTATAAACTTTAATTCAAGGAAACTTTTAAAGCAACATGAAAAGTTAATTTCAAAACTTGTTACACTACAATAAAATTCAAGTCGAGATTCTTGTTTATAAACTCTTTTGTTTCATATTATTTTTTTTATATCTAATATTTTTTTATTTATTTTTATTAACTAATTAATTAATAATACATCTCTTAGATCGAATAATGCTCTTATTTTTTAAACTTAATAATTGTTTTTTTTTATAAACTGTTATCATAGATGTAAAAATTAAATTATTTATAATGTAATATACATCTATGTATATATTGTAAATACTAAATTTTATTTCAATAAAATTTATGAATCTATAAATCGCAAATAGTATTCGAAGCGTATAGAGATAAAAAATGGTAATAACATGAATAATAAAAGATGAAAGTGAATAGAAAAAAAAAAAAAAAAAAAAAAAAAAAAATGGTGCAAGTATGAATGGAGTTGGAATAAGGCCGGATGTTTGTTTTGAAAAGGTGAATTACAAAGTCTCCAGAGAGCTACTGGTACACACCAGTACAGAGTTCTGTATCGAGAATTTCAACGGCGGAAGGTAACAATTGCGTTACTAGTAGAAATATGACCAGTCACACATCTCGTCCACACAACCTTACACTTTTTGTGCACACACTCACTATACTCGGATACCCGTACTAGGTCATATATACCCGTGGGCTCAAAAGAAATATAGAATCGTGTGGACTCTAGAGTATAAATGTAATATATAAAAGGAGACAAAATACACATGCGAGATCCTGGATGTTGGACTACTAAAATCAACTCATGAATTGTAGCAGCAGCGCTGTAGCGAGTGCGTGTGTGAATATCTATTCGAAAAAAAAAAAAAAAAAAAAATTAAAAAAAAAAACAAGATTCCCTTGTGACACAGAATGTTTTTATGCTTGTGGATTCTTTCCGGCCTTGATGTTTTACGTCTCTGTATTTATTTGAAATGCCAATGAGTTTTCCAATAGTTTAAATAATTATGAAATAGATAAATGTAACTTTACGAGCTATACCACCCAAAGGACTCGAATTATTAAATAGTGACTAAAAATTTTATTTTATAAACAAAATGATGATAATAGTAGCATATTAATCGACCAAAATTATTAAATAGAGATGAGTGTAAACTCAGTTATCGATATGGATTAAAGGGGTGACCTTTAATAGTATTATGTTTTGAATATTCCCTTGAGAGAAGAGAGAGAATCGAATGCGGAAAACGTGCTATGTGTTAAAGTTAACCGTGTATCTGTCAACAGTATTATTCTGTGTGTAGCAATAGTACTCTATGTTACGAGCTGATACGATTTTACAAATGCGCATCATAACAATTGTGAGAAATTTATATATATGTATATATGTATCTATTTCCATAAACGGCATTGACACAATACATTTTATAGTCGTGTAGAGTACAAGGGTTGGTATTTTTTTTTCCAACTACGTGACTAGATTCCCTTGTGCGATGTGTTGTGTACTATTTTAACAGTGTTTTATATTTTTATGTCCTATGATATTTAAATTAAGGGATATTATCCGAAGCTATTTTTTAAAAACAAATGAATAAAAAGATAAAAGGCATAAAATTAATCATCAATAGCCCGAAGCGATTTTAATAATACTTTTGTTAGTTGTTGGATATCAATAGTGTGGTGGTTGAAATGTGAATGACGAGAGAAAATAAAGCAGCGTATATACATACTTGGGAGATTTAAAAAACAAAAGGCGCGATTGCTTGCAAAGCGATCGATGAATCCGTCATTTCCGAACTAGTGTGGGCACACTTTGGAACGCCCCTTGGCTTTCAAATTTATGCTTCGGTTGTCGATATTTTTTATTATTGTTATTATTGAGATTACATTTTTAGAGATGGGTGATGTTGACTGCCAGTGGCTTAAGGTAAGAGAGAAAGAGAACATGGATTTCACAGCCGCGAGGAATTTATGTAATACCTCGAACCTACGCGAATGAGTGGACTGTACTATAGTGTAGAATATAGAGATGGCCTGTTCGGTATTCCCCCTTCGCAAGCTCAACTCATATTCTCATAGTATAAACGGGTATGTTCGGCTCGGTGCACGCCATTACAGTGTCCCAGGGGCCAAAACTTTACGAAAAATGCCTGAATTTATGTTCGTTTCCCCGAAAACTTAGCTTCTTCATACATTCACTAAAACTCTTCACCCACGAGTTTTCAAATTATTCCTCACTGCCTATTGTCCAAGGACACTATTTATTATTATTATTATTATTATTATTATTATTATTATTATTATTATTATTATTATTATTATTATTATAGTAAGCTTATATTATTAAATTCAAAACTTATAGATTGTCTTATAAGTTTACATTTGTCTTAATGATGCTGAAAAAAAATATAATCTTTAAATATTCATTACGATTTATTAGATAAAATAAATCTCTATTAATTTAAATACTTTTCATTGGTTGTTTCTTAGAATGATTATTATGCTACTTAGCCTTATCAATTATTCACTTTGCACGTCAACACCACAAAACAAAGCAAAAAAAAAAAAGAAAGAATAAATAATTTAAAAAAAGTTAATACCGTGAAATTAATTGGTGAGAAGAATGTAGGACCTTTATTGATTTTCCACGAAAGCACGGAAACGCGGAAGCTGGGAATCTACTCCTGCTTTCGCTTTACTCTCAACGCTGAACATCATAACCGCATCCATAATTTACAACGACTCTCCAGTTGCTAAAATTATTCACCAAATGATAAAATAATTCTTGCAACGGCTGCTGCAGTTTTCCCTTAACATTATATACATATACTATTTACTTTATTTTATAAAAAGTGGATAAATTTAACTTAAAATTTATTTATAAATAAATAGTTAATAATCATAATACTGTTGATAATTTTGAATAAAGCGAATATAAAATGATCTAAGGTTTATAAAAAAAATTAAGAAGAGTAAATTTGAATAGCTAATTGAGCGTAAAAGTTTTTGATGTACTTATCTATTTATGGGCTTAATTTTAATGCACATTAATTATCATTAATGACGTGGCTTTGAAGCAATAATGACCACTTTTGTGTAGAGAGAATTCTCATCTCATAATGATTGGATGTCATGTTCACACACAGGGAATAGCTAAAGTACCTTTGACCACAGGAAACTAATGTCTGTTCAACGTTGATGAGAAAATCAACTATCGTATCACAATTTAATCACCTTATATACTGTATTATAAAATATGACGTCCCAGCAAGGATAATATGAAAGTTTAATCGAACGTCCGACACATCCTCGGGTAATTATTGATACTTTGGACAAAAAATTATAATTATTATTTTTAAATTATCAATTACTGATTATCCAAAGAAAAAAAAATACGAAAAAAAACATGAATATGTATATGTGTGTAGAGAAAACTCGACAAGTGTAGACACATAAAAAGTAAGTTGAAAGTGGGAAGTAAGAAGTGGCAAGTATACCAAGTCGTCGTTGGCACGTTCACTCTTTTAGACAGCCAGCCAGAAAGTCTCTCCAATGTTTCTTTTACCCTTCTCAACCCCTATGGAATCATCTAATATGATCAGAGAGACAACTAGGGTTGCATGTGAATCAAAAAATGAGAGACAAAATAAGAGTATGTCATGAGAAATGCTTCGTGAAAACGAGACACACCACACCTTTTCTGGCTTATAAGACAAACATACAGCTTTATTTTTTTTTAATTTACTTTCTGACCAAATAATTTTTATTCTGTGTCTCATATACTAATAATTGGTACACATGAGTTTTTTTATTTTATTAATTAAATACTTTAATATTTATGATTTTTTTTTTTATATTGACAATTTCAAGTGCCAGGTAATTTTTAATTTTTTCCAATAGTTTTATACTCAGATTACATTTTATAAATCATGTATGTTTTGTATTAAATTATATACATACATCTACAGTATACTTACTTGAAAATGAAAAAAAAATTTTTTTTTTTACGGTTTTCAAAAATTTCTCTTGCTTTCGTTAATCATAAGTAAAAAAGATGAAAATTACCGTATTCAGGATAAAAAAAATTAATTACTAATTAATTCTATTAATTTATACATCACCATATTGCAGCAATTATTCACAGTTTTAAAATATTTAAAATAATTTAACACTTCAAATTTTTTAATTTCAGAACAAATTATTGAAACGAAAACGGCATGTATTATTTAATAGTAACTATATAATTATCCAATATCTTGATATCTAAAGTTAAAATATATATAATCGTTAAGCCTCATTAATCATTAAAATTAAATTTCAAATGGATTATATTTTATATTTAATTAATACGAAAATCAAATTAAATTATGTATAATTACAATTTCACAAGTTTTGACAAGATATCAGGAGTTGATTTCATGTGGATAATTTTAGTTGGTCATTTAAATAATTAAAATATTGCCAATCATATTAATAATAATTAAATAATTAAAACTTTATTTAAAAACTAAAAGTGTTTGATATTTCAAACAAGCCAATAAATTCAATTATACATTCGAATGTTTAAAATGAAAATTTAATTTCTGCTGTCAATCAACTCATAAAAATCAAGAGAAACATAATATTTCAAAAAAAAAAAAAAAAAAGTTATATAAATGAATAAAAAATTGATAAAAAATTCAAAGTATAATAATTTTTCATTAACTTTTTTTCTTTTAAAAATGAACGTGTAATAATACGTTGGTAGAATTCAATTTCAAATGACTTTTTACGAATGTAAATTTCTTATCAAACTCGTTGGAAGATTACAAATTCGCAATGAGGCAAAGTTTCAGAAGTAGAGTGTCGTTCTTCTTTTAAAAAATATCAGTTTGCTGGTAGTAGTAGTAAATGTAATAGAGCGAACGGACATTATTTACGACAGACACAAAAATTTAAATGAAATAAAAAAATAGCTTAAAGAAAAACTTAAAACAAATATTAAATTAACCCGGATATAAATTTGTCTATTGACGTCATATTCAAATAACTGATAACCTCGAATATTTGAACAAGTTTTAAGTTGCGGTATTTAAACTATGTTATACAGTAGTATGAGGAAGTAAAGAGAAATATTCGAATTGAGAATACAAACTGAATGAGAAGCAAAGCAATTTCTGCTGTAGCACTACCAGAGCTCATCAATTTGAGTCAACTCTCAACAATATACGTCAAGTTTTACTTACATAACGTGAATTAAGTACGACCACTGTTTATGGCTTTTATTTGTATTCCCAGCTACTTTTAATCTATATTTATTTCTTCCTCTTTGTTATACACAGTATATATATAACTGTACAGCCATTGTATCTTCACCCGTAAATTCATTTACTCGAATTTTTGCCTGGCTAATGATTTCCCTATCAATAATAATTATTTAATTTCTATCTATCCAATGTTATCAATACGATATTGTTTCGAAAAATATATTTGTGTACCAAAATCAAATTTCTGATTGTTTTAATTTAATAATAATCAACAACTTTATTGTTTGATCAAGTTAATTACAAGATATTAATTAAAATTACTTTTCGATAGAAATTTTATACATATTTTTGTGTATCAAAAAATGAATATGCTCTGTAAATTTGAAGCTTTGTATTTAATAAAGTAGATAATATAAATGATATATAATTACATTGAACTGCACATATGGTAATTTCAGTTCTGTATAGTGTCCATTATAAAATGATCGACAGTTATTTAATTGTGTCGAAAGTTAATGATGTTAATTCAAGTAATTGAAACTCGCGGGATTATTTATTTGAAAAAATATAATTCATCGCTGTATTTCAATATTTTTTACCTTATATATTAATATATAAAATCGATCGATTCTTTTAAAATTAATAATTAACAGACTAATTATATTTCAAATAGTCCAGATGAGCGAATTGCTATAGCAAACTATGTACAAAAATATTTTATTTTCACAAAGATATAATAAATTTTGATTGACATAAATGTAGTGATATAGTAAAATGTAATACAAAAGAAATAAAAAAAATTTTTCAAAGGGAATTATTTAAAAATGTAATTTAGAGTATTGTAAACGTCAAATTCGGTTTTATTTTGATATAATTAAATGCTGTTTGTTAATACGTTACATAATTTATGAAATTTAAACTTTTAAAACTTTAGTTATCCATATTTTATGTTATAAAATTACATTTGTGGATACAAATTCAAAGTTTTTTATTGTTTATTATTATTATATGTGCGGAAATAGAACGAAACATAAAATTTTTCCTAGAGTGACAGCAAAAACCACTATAGTGATCCATTAACTTTTACCATCTCAAACAAAAGTTTTTAGTTGAGAAACTTGTTGATGTGCATCATATTCTCCGAGGATTTCTTTAAAAGACCAGCAAATGCCAATCAATTGAATTATTTAATATTAATAAACTTTCTACTAACTTTAAATTCACAAAATTTTAATTAAATCATTTCAAGTAATTTAATTTTTCTATTTAATATTTATAATTCAAGTTACAATTAAAAATTAAAACAGCTGCTATTAATAAAATATAATTATCAAATAAAACTGTCTTGCAAGATTTAGTGCACTTAATTAATTTTTTTTAATAATAATAATGAAGCTGTTTAAAAAACTAAACAAAGAAGTAGCAAAAAAAAGAAAAAAAAAACATAAATACTATTCGTTATTCAACAGGGTAGATGGAACGTCTATCTCTTGTATTTTTTTTTCAGTTAGACAAATGTGCTTGCTTTTACGTCTAGCATTTAAATGGAACAACGTGATGGAGGAAAAAGACGTCTTTTCGTATGAAAACGTTGCATCGTATGTAAAGAAATATACAAAAAATAAAAAATCTAAATATACAAAGCATTTCATTCGCCAAGAAGCTCATAATAGTCAGAGAGCAACGGCCAGCAAGGGTATAAGGGTTAAATGTTAAAATATATATGTATCTAGTAAAACACTAGCTAGCAAGTATACGTCTAGTAAAATATAAGTCTGGTTTAAAATATATATATACGGCATTATATTGAGAAAATGGATTTTTCTTGTTACCCTTTGATGAAAGTAGTCTCTTGCATCTTTCGTGCAATCTATGATACCCATGTTATTTTTTATAAAATCGTATTGCCGTGGTAGATTCTTTTAATGTATCCATTTCCAAGATGCTTTTAGTCATATTAAATAAGAGAAAAATAAAAATTATTGCTATGGATCTTATTACATCGATAGCTTAGGAAAAATCATTTATCGAAATTTAAATTATTATAAAACTATAAAACTCAATTTTTTTATTTATGAAAAACGAGATGAGAAGGCAAAGTTTACAAATTTCAGTACATATTTATTTAAGTTTTTGTTTTCCCTGATCTTATTCATTTTTCAATAATTTGATTTCATAAACAAGTGTGAACAGTTTCTCCGTTAATTATCCAAGTTAATTTTTTAATTTTCATTATTTTTAAATATTAAATTTTAGAGCCATCTTTCCCCACTTTTCTTTGTGTATAGACATATATACATTCTTATCTAAAATTCTTGGGGATTGACCTCTCGACAAGCATTTACGGGACAAACCCACACGTTCAATCGTTTATCTCGAAAGGTTTAATGGATTGCGACGTGCCAGAGGCGTTCGATATAGGTACATGGGTATATGGGTATATGGGTGTGTGGGTGTGTGGGTGTGTGGGCGCGCAGTGATTCACACAAAGGGAAGTTAGAATAAGAGGGTGAGGTTAAAGGGAGCACTCATTTGATGCCGGAAGGGTAGGAAGAGGTACAACAGACTCAATTCAAATGGTATCACCAAGACATATCCTCTCAACATTTTTCTCATTAAATCGATTCAGACTTTCTTATTTCATGACGAAAGAGAGTGAATAAAAAAGTTAAATAAAATAATAAAAAAGACGATCCCACAAGGTATTCCATATCCTTTTCCCATTTCTCCTTACTCTAAGCTTTCACATAATTTATGTAATTTAGTCACGCTGAGCTATCAGCCGACATTATTTTTTATTCTCAACATTTTCTCTTACAGTAATTGATAATACTTGAAAACTTCTGCTAACATTACATTGTTTTCAATCACTATCTTTTTTTTTCTTTTTCTTTCTTTTTCCAACTGATACATTTAACTTTTATTCGATTTCATAAATATTCAATCAGCTTGTAATACATTTTATAAATTATATTATTTAATATTGTATAATATTAATAATTACATCATTACTTGATAAAATGAAATATTATTATGACATCGTAATAATAATTATTTAAATGATCTTATTAAAAACATTAAATAAAACTTTATACTATAAATCTAATTACTAATAAGAAAATCGTGTATAGAATTTAAGTTTTTAAAGTTTTTTGATATATCTATTATCAAATTATATATATAACATATATTTATAGGATCGGGAACTGAGGAAGATTATTGGATCCGGAATTTAAAACTATTTTCACTTATCCCTCACCTAATCTATTCTCCAATAGTTTACTCAATAAATTTCCACAAGAATGAGTCACCAAAGTGTCGTCGTCGTCGTCGTCGAATATTGTCAAAAAGATGAAAATCATTCAATATTTAACAATGACATTAATTTAACTTTCATTTAAACCTTTAACTTTACTCAGCATTCATTATTCTCAGTGATTGATGTTTGTGTTATTAAATAAGCTTATTGTCGATTTTTTCTTAACAATATCTGTCATTGATTTAAAATGAAATAAAATTTTAAATATTTATGTCAATAAAATTATAAAAGTTTTCAAAATAATATTGTATTCATATGACACATAAATGAAGTAAAAAAATAATCAAGTGGATTTCTTCGAGTTTTTAGTTTGGGTAAAATGCGACGTTTCATGACAGTTGTCGTCAATGGTACACAGGAAAGTAGAGAGAAAAGTTATTAAGCCAACGAAAAAGAAAAGTATAAAGAGAGAGATCTAAAACTATTCCGAAGCGAATCAACTTCCGGAAGACGATTGCGGCTAAAATGGCATCCGGGGATCCAAAGCTGCAGCTTTAAAAGTATTACATTTGAATATCAAACTCACTCTTCTCACTCTTCTCAGCGCACGCGAATAATAACAAAATAGTGTCTTGATGACAGTAATCTTAATCTCGAGTAGCTGTCTAATGTGATTCAAATTTATATTAGTTTTATTTATCAATTAATAATAGCTTCCATTTATTCATTTAATATTTTTATTAATAAAAAATGTTTCTCATTTTAATAACTGATAGTTGATAAATGAGCTAGTTTATTTTCTCACAGTTGTTATCTAATTAGACATTGTTTCGCGACTGTAATTTAATCAGCTCAAATAGTGCGTTTAGTACACAACTAATTGTATGTTATTAACCATTTAATGTCTGGTCCTCGATGTTGACTCATTACCATCATAAAGTATATTAATTATACATAGATTATATTTACTTTTTTTTCAAATTATTATTATAATTATAATCTTTTTTATAAAAAAAAAATAATGCGCGTTATCAAAAGTTTCTACCTCAAAAAATTATAACTTTTGAATAATTTTATTTACATAAATCACCTTTGAAACCGTAATGAATGGGAATTTCATACTCAAAAAGTTAGTAGTACAAATGTATACATTTACAACACAGATAGAATATTTTATTTACTGAAAAAAAATATAATAACCAAGTAATATTATACATTTACAAAGCAGCTTAAAAATTTTGTATTTTACCAAATCAATATTAATTATGATAATTTAACTTAAAATTAATTTTCCACTTTGTTAAAATATATTAGAGAGTTTCAGAGTTTTGATAATAAAAAATAAGAAACAGTTGATGGTAGTTGATAGTATATTAAAGTTTATTAAGATACACATAAGTGTTTGTAGAGCCCCCATCGTTATAATTATAAAGTGATGTGATATAGCTGAGATACTGTGTATAGATATAAATTTTACTTGCGAACTTATCCAATATCCGGTTTGCAAAGGATATAAGATGAGATGAGTGTACTTTAATCTTTGATGAAATTTACTAAATTCTATGCATACTCAATATTTCTATGATAAGTAATCGTAATTGATATATATATAATTTTGTGGATAGTTTAAAGTTTTAATTTATGGACCATAATTAATTTTAGAGAAATTTCGAGCGAAATGAGATAGAGTTTTCAAGAAACGAATATATTTGTTTAAAAAATTATTTATTTTATATTTTTATAGACTTGAAGATTATTTGATTCAGGCAGTACTTGAAAGATAAATGTGAATACCATAATGTAAGTTGGTTCTGATTTAAAAAAAGCTCTTACTTTAACAATTGAATGTAGTCAAAGCGTGAAATTTCCCGAAGGCTCACTGACTGGATATGAAACTAGAACTGGGAACAAGAATATCGAATAAATTGAGTGTCGGCGGCGGTGGTTGTAACGTTCGTGGGCCTGAGGGACAGAGTTCCTCTTTATATTTTCCTCATTTTTCCTACCCATCGTTCGCGTCATCCAATTTTATACGCAACTTTACCCCATTATTTATTACCTTTACCAAGACTTAAATTGCTTTCTATCTGACGAATCATTTTAAATCTCATATTATTTATATATACCAAATATATTACCTATACACAATTATTTTTATAATAAAAATAATAGAACTGAACGGCTGAAGGAATTTACATTTTAATTATTAATATTTTCTTAAATAACTTTTTTTTCATTTTTGAATTATTTTACTATATAAATTGAATTATTTAAAATATATGAACTTTTACACGTTTAACAAAAAGTTACTAATAGATTTAATTGATGATTTAAATTAGACATATAAATTTGTCAATTACAAGCATTCAGGCCAATGCTATTTTTATAAATCTATTAATTTAAATAAAAGAATTAAGAGATGAAGTATATCGTCGTTTAAAATTTAATTAATTAATTAATTGATTAAAAATAAATTATATCAAAAAGTGTAACAGCTTAAAAAAAATAACTAAAATAAAACTGAAAAAAATACTAAATCTAATACGAAAAAAATTTATATCGAATTTTGATGACATCACTATAACATGAGATCTTCTTAAAACTGTCGGTTTTTTACTTGTCCTCTTTTAGTTTTTTTAAGCTTAGTCTTGATAGATCTACACACTGAGAAAAAGAAAATACGCTGGAAACTAGATTCTGTTCTCTCATCAAAGTCACCGTTGGTTCAGCGGCGCTGAATTTTGAGTGAAGGACATCTCATTTAAGCGAATAGACGGTAGTTCACAGCACATATTTTTCTTTCTCAGTGTACAAATCTATATAGATCTAAATAATTAAAAAATAATATTTATATAGCAATAAATTTTTGTAGTGATTAAATTTATTTAGATTAAAATTATTATTTTAAAAGTTTTTCAAGATAAGTGAAAAAACTAAAAAAACTAAAAACTATTTTGGTGCAGAAACAACTACTGTACTCAGAAATAGTGTAATCTGGTATCTCGTTGAACAATTTAATGGGGCCAACTCGAGAGTACTGCCCCCAGGGATATCTCGATGGAGGACTTTAATACTATTAGTGCTTTCATACACCTAATCAAACATTATGCCTTAATCTCACAATGTCGTCGTATATATCGCTTCGCGCGTCTGCTAACTGTTTCTCACCAGATATTTTAGCTACATAATTTAATTATACCATATATATATATATGTACATAAATTTATAACCGACGTATTAATTTATTAATAAGTATTGTACATTAAGTCAAAGTACCCTTTTCAAATGTTTAACAAATTCCATACGATAAATGTGAGAGCAATCCAGATAAGTCAGTGATTATTATAATTTAAATAAAGCTCATAACATTTGTTATTAATTATTAAAAATACGGAGTTGGGGATTTAACCAAAATCGAGTCGACGGCTTAAAGTAGGACTAGGACATAATAGCAGCAGGTATGGATTTTGAATATTTTGATTTCTGGACTACAGCCCAAGACTACACCCTATACATGGTGTTTGCTCGAGTTCCAGTTCTATAGGAATATATTTATGTTATGACTTGCAACTTCCGGCAAACACTGCAGTTATATGCACCAGCTTAAACATGCTCCAATGAATTCGTGGACTTTTATACTTGACAACAGTATAGACAACTCTTGCGTCCAAACAGATTTGAATTTTCTGTTTCTACTTGAGCAACCATATCTAGCATACATTTAAATTCCACTGGCTCTCTATTTCTCTTTCTCTTTCTCTCTCTCTATCCAACATTTAATAATCATTGCAAATAAGATAGCTCTGCTCTATATACACAAGATGGTCGTATATATATATGTATATGTACAGAAATGTCGAGCCAACACCCGATATATATCCTCATGCCATTTGCATCCTGTCTCTTTACATTGTGGAGAGTGGGTGGATGATGTTGGCGTCTTCAGACGGCCTCTCACCGATTCACCCACGGATAAACAGTATAGGTGTAAATGTAAATACATATGTGTATATAAATATATATACTGGGCATTTCTGCGCCCAAGTTGTATTTTGTTTATATATATATATATATGTATACAGTTGAGATGAAGAGGTAGTTTGAATCTCTTCTTGTTCTTCTTTGGTCATAGTAAAAGCACCAGCGTGAATAATGTTTACTGTCTACCCTACTGTGTTAAGTACTGGGATCTTTAAGCACCCGGTATATCTTCCATATGCTTCATTGTCGGAAAGATTTATTTTTCTAACGTTTCTCACGGCTATTCATACTCGTGTTAATTATTTTCTTTGACAATCTTTTTCTAGTCAAAATGAAAATAAATATATATGTATATTTAAATTTTTTTTTCTGTTTCTGTTGCGAGTGAATAAAAAATTTAATAAACTTAAGATGAAATTTATTCTCATTTGCAAGTTTATATATTATGTTATACGGATGCTTCAGAATAAAACAATATATCAAGGGATAGATAAAGCGGATTAGGCTCTGAAACTGTCGAAACGTGCCAGTTCTAAGGATCAGAAAGATTGTAACATTTTTTTTTATTGTCCTACGTTTTACCTTGATTGAAAATAACCATAAAATAGCCGTATGCACATTTATTAAATAGATATATATATACATAAATTTTTTTTATTGACTTTTATTCAAAGACAAGAGATAAGAGCTTAAGGATGAAAAATTGATGCTCATTTTCCGGCAGATTTATCGTTGATATTTATATTTAAAATTTTTAAAGACAATAAAAAATTCACGAGGTGCTTTGTTTATTCAGAAATACATGAAGATCGAGGTAAATTGGAGGAGCATGTGCTACTGAACATTGTTACTGCTTGCAAATAAAGAGCTGACACGTGACTGAAGAGCATATATACAGTGTCAAACATCCACCAATGGTAGTAGTAGTTAAAATAAAAAAAATAAAAAATCTTGGCTGACAAAGTAGTGAGCCGAGGAAAAAAATAGATCTCATTACCAACGTACCTTGCCTTTTTTTTTTTTACTATCCTCCATTGTGTTCGTGAGATCCTCAAGTTTTCATATACTTTAAACGTACGTATATATATAGATATGACAAATGTTGATGTGAAAATGATGTGGAACTTTTTTTTTACAATTTTAAGAATTTTATATTTGTATAAAAATCATTAAAGTTGTTGGAATTTCTTGAGTTCCAGTTTTTTTACCATTAAAAAAAAAAAGAAAATAAAGAAAAAATATAAAGGTTATTATCTACATAGTAAGCATTAGTTTTTATTAAGCTTCAGTATCTTGATAATAAAAATTGAAAAATATTTTTACCGAGATCGAAAAATAGATCCTACAAATATTTAATTTTCTTCGTTTAAGTCTACTACTTAATTTATTTAAAGTCACTTTAACTCTGTCAAAAATTAATTAATCATAATTATAGGCGATCCCGAACAAAATTAAGGCCTCTATTGGATGGTTGGAGGCCTCGAGGGTTTCAGAAAAGTCTTCTGGAATAGAAATGAATGAAAAAAATTTTCTTTCTTTGTACCGAGCCCTGAATCTAGATTTTCTATAGAATTTCTTATATGGTGTCAATATTTGTCAATTGATATATTATGTGAATAAAAAAAAGACTGTTATCAAATTTACAGATAATTATAATAATCTCGTATATAACAATACACATTAGCTTGTTACTTGGAGCAAAACTGCTGATCATTCAATAACTGATATTTTTTCCAAAGAAAATGTACAAAGAACCTGACAAAAAAAAAAAAAACACACATATTAAGGGTGCACTTACAATGAAAGCTTGTCGGAAAAGCTCTTTTACTATTATTCAATATATTGTTCTATAGAACAGAGGGTAATAGCAGAAAAAAAAAATTTAAAAAGAAAATAGTTGTCCAAGAAATGTAACACAAAAAGGTTTTTTTTGATAAGTCAGGTTTTAATGTATAATAAAACACTAAATGTTAACATTTAAAATTTTGGATAATAAATAAAATTTCTGTCAATATTTATTGACAGACGGAATTTTAAGATTGACAATAACTTTTAATAAATAATTTTATTTAAAAGCACGATTCAGCCATTTAATTATTTAAGTTGTCAAAAAATGGTAAATTATTAAAAAATTTATAAAATATTAAGATTATTAATAGCAATATTGACATTACTACAGAAAGTTGTAGCATTGCGAAAATGTTATGTTGTAAAGATAAGAAGAACAAGTATTATATTAGAGGATATAGTGTGGTTGCGAGGTTCTGAGTACTCCAGACGAATATATTGATTGATGTGTTGGGCAAGCTCGGAGGGAACTTGTCCTCCCCTCTGCCCTGCCTTCAGCAGAAACCCCTTTCAACCAAATAGCTCTTGAAGCTTTCTTTGCCATCCTTTCCACCTTCAGACTCACTCTTCTCCTTCCCTCCCATGACCATGGGGCCTTTCAAAGCACCTCTTGAAAAACTTTTCTCACATTCTTTACTTTTTTATTATTTTTTACTCTGTTGTCTTTTACAAAATAACTATTTTCTAAAAAAGATGATTTATCTTTTTTTTTTTTTAGTTTTAATATTCTCATACTCTATGCAATTAAATTAGCTCTTATTTGTTTCTGAAACAATCATTGATTTATGATAATTTATAAGTAGGTGGAAGTAAATAATACTGTACTATATAATATCACTATTTAATGGTATTTGTATTCAAATTAGCGGGTGATTGTAGAATAAATAAACAGAGATTAAAATTGTAAATATAATATAAATATTTGAAAAAGTATAAACTTTGAATGATAGTAAATAATTTAAGGTATATGTATCAGTAAACTCAAAGTTAAAGTATGAAGTAGATGAAGGAACGTAAAGTTTGATACTCAGGTGAGAGATCAGACATGTGGTCGGCGGGTGTATATTTCTGTGAGATGTTTTAGAAATGAATCAAGTTTTAAAGTTTGCTAATGTATTTTCCATCTGAGAGGAAAATTCCTTTCTGTTGGTTTAAGGAGAGCTTAGTTTAAAATTTTATGCATAACAAATATATCTCAAGCTCAATTGATAGTACTGAACTATCTTTTAGTCTTACAAATGTTAAAAAAAACGTATTATCAATTTCATTTCATGATTATCATTTAAATCACGTATCTATCTTTATAAATAGGAATTATAAAAAATAATTCAGCTTTTATGTATGAAATAGTTAGTAGATATTTAAATGTCCATTTAGCATTTAGAGAATAAAAATATTCAAAAAAGCTTTTTCACAGTAGCAATACACTGAAAAACAGATAATAATATTAAACATTTAAATCCCACAGGTGTGATTCTTTGTATAATTGGCCATTTCGAATTTTAAAATAGTCACGTGACTCAATGGAAAAACGGATAGCCCAAGGCTTTTTTACGTTGGAAACAGATTTTCTCTCTGAGGTTTGCATTATATTCGAGACACAGTATTTTTGCGTTTTTTTTTTTTTTTTTTTTTTCGGTACAAGTCCTTCTGGCGATAATTTTTTGCTCTTTTATATTTAACTTTTTATATTTTTTTTTTGGTGTTCGTTCTCACAGATAACCATTCTTTTACACTTTGAAAGTACAGAATTGTTAAATTGTACACAATGACAGATCGTTTTGGAAGAAAAACCGCATGAGTTAGATATTTTTTTTTTTTTTAACTTTTCTACCCTGATTCAATGTCACCCCAGTTGACGTGCCATAACAAATTACAAAAAAACGTTGCTACGTGATTTGGCATGCGTAAAAAGTAGGTTTACGAATCGTTGAATTCGTAAAGTCAAGTGATATTTATCTTTTAAATATATGCGAATATAAATAGTAATTAACAAGCTGAAGATGCAAATAAACGTTTCGTTATTAATTCACTGAGAAAAAAGAATAATTAAAAATAAATAAATATAAAACAAAATGCTCTATCCAGATATGAATTTTTATGCAAAGTAGCCTTTTTCGCTTGACCATTCTCAAGTTTAAAAACATACACGTCTGTTTGCATCTTTTAAAACTTTTATTTTTTTGTTTTTTTTAATCGTACTCGCGAGCAAGCGCATCAGAGAATAAGTTAGATAACAGTTTTAAAAAATAAATCCAGGAGATGTGAATCCATAGTGGCCTCCAGTGATTTACGTGAATCGCGTGCAACCATCCAACAGTTTCTTCTCTTATTCGTATCACTATCACAGTTTTATACTTTTTATTTTTTTTTATCTCCTCTATTCTTTATATTCAGTCTGACTGAACAGAACGTTTCTAGTTCCAAGAAGATTTAAAATCCGTGAATATCGTTTTGGCTATCGGGCGGATGTTGTTAAGACCATAAGTACAAAACCAGATGAGGGTTTCCGGGTGCAGCAGGTTACAGGTTAAGTCCATGCACCCGATTAGTGTCATCAGAGCCAGGCTGTCTCAAATGACAGGGTATCCAGGTGTTGGTTCACCTAACCACTGAAATCTATGCAAATTGTTCCAAACCTGGGATCAAGTATTAACGGATTTAAAACCGATATGCGTGTTACAAGTAGGCTTTCCACTACGACAGGCTATTAGAATTCATTGCTAAATATAGTCTTGTTAATCTACAATCTTGCCGTTTAGTCTCTCACCTCTGTCTATATAGTTATTTCTAATCCATAAAATCAATACACATACATATATATTCTAAGATAATAGGAGAGGGGCGGGAAAAATAGTATAAGCAAAAATTTTTTTATGGTAGTAAAAAACTTGACGTTATCACAATAGAGAAATTTCATTTGTCTTTTTTTCCATTCTCTATTCATTTTTCACAAAATTTCAATAAATTAAATAAACTATATATTGTGCTATTGAGCAAACATTTAGTAGAAACGTTCATATAACGAATTTGACGTAATTTCGTAAACGTATAAATATATACATGCAGTATTATAAAGGTTTAAATTTTGTTGGAAACTATAATGGTTGATTTTGTTTGATTACTCATTGCTTGAACGTAATGCCAAGCTTGGATTGTTGTTAACACTTGTGTTTCTCGCTGTATGTGTCTATATACACAACAATACATAGAGTATTACAGTAAGCATGTGCCGATGCGTAATTGAATTTCTCTACTTCACATCGTACGCTAGCAGCAGTATATAAATTCAATTATTTGATTTACTCTTGGTCCTTGAATAGCTTAAACCACTTTGTCTTGACGGTGAATACTAAGAGTTATTTCAAGATGTTGTAACTCTCTTCCTTCGAATGCGCATCACTCTGCATGCGGGCGCTGTAACTCCCGGTGTTTCCGATCGATCAAGCTTCACTAGTTCTCAGGAGTTGAGGTAAATTATGGTAACTCAAACATCCAGCGTCTATGCACTTTAAGACTCTTGTATATGTAATGTATTAGTTAAGAGAAAATAAATTTTTAATATCGGTAATTAAATTTAACAACACAACAATGGAGGCTACGTATTGATAAACACTAATTTAATTAAATTTATAAACTTTTATATTTAACAATCGTAGGATACATGAATTTATTCAAAACTAATTAATAAAATTTATTAATTACCTATACTAGTTAAAATTTATTGTATCACATTTTAATTAAAGATTTTAAGAAAATGATACCATAGTTATTAACACAAATAAGTTTACGTTTCACGTTGAAATTGAAATTCAATAAATTCCTATCAAGTTTCTTCCATAAGTTAAAAACTCAATTCTATAATTGATACATTTCAATTTTTAATTGAAATACAATCGCAACATACTTCTAAAAAATTTATTTTAATATTTTTTTCAGGATACAATTATCGTATTCCGAGTAATGCAATATTATTTACTGGTTTTAAATTTATTTATCATATTACATTTAAAAACTTGATTGAAGTTCCAAACGTTATAGTTAAAGTTTCCATCATTTCAGGAAGTGATAAAAAATATTTGAGTAAAGAAAGGCGATTTTTTGGTGACAAATGACACTGAAAACTAATCAGAATTTCATCTTGAAGCAATCGGAAAGTTATTAGAATTTTCTATAAATAAATACTCGATAATTACATTTTTCCAATTTATTGATTTCACTGAAGTAATTATTTTACAAATGAAATCAATTAGTGAAGTCATTCCATAAAAAAATTAGTTAATTACCGACAAAGAGCAATTTGTAAATTTAGATTAAAAATATAGTCTGTAATAAATTTTTCAAGAAGAGTTTAACAAATAATTTGAAATTTGAAACCATTTGAAAAAAATTATTTTGTCTGGTCTTTTTCTATATACAAATGCAAATAAATATATATGAAATTAATAAAATGTTTCCAAACATGCAACTTGTTAAAGCACAAGCAATTTGGAGATTGTATAGTTGGTATTTCTGTTAAATACATTTATATTTATTTTCAAATAAATTGCGTAATTGATCTCGACAGTGATTATATTTAAAATAATACATTGAGCTTTATGAATACACTTTTTTTCATTACCTATCGAATATTCGTACCAATTAATATTGATGAACACTCAAGTTTTTTTTTTGTTTTTTTTTTATCGCTAAATGGAGTAAAATATATAAATGGAATGTAACTTGATGTTCATTGCTGTTTTATTTATTTTTTTAAAATCATTATCTAGCTAATAGTTTATAAATGTTTTGTGCAGTTTAAATGTAAACATGAATAAAATTAGCATGAGCGATCAGTAAAAGATATGATAAAGTTGTCAACATGCAATCGTAATTATACACATATATATCTTTTCTGTTATTTATTTTAATAACTAGAGTAAACGTTTATATAATATTTACAGAAATAGATGTATAAACAGGTTATGAAGTTTATTCAATTAAATTTAAATAGAAAAAATTCTATTTATATAAAATAATAAACATTTAATCATCGACGACCGAGTTTTTGATAGCCCAATAAAGATAAACACGTAGAGACGATAAACAATTGTCAACCAATAAAAAAGATTAAAAGTTGAATCAAGTTCAATTTGTAGTTGCGGTATATATATAGATATATATTTTCAGATTATTAGTCGATAAGAATTTAATCGTGTTCAGAATACTGATAACTTTCTTCTTTCCAATATACATAAATATATACAGCGCGTCGCCGGAGGGTAAATACGTGATGACTAACAAATTTTTCCCACAATTTTGTTTTTTCTACTCCTATTTTAATAACATTTAAAATTAATATATTTTTTTAGTAGCTATTTGTATCACAGCCACCTGATCTTTTTTAGAGATGTCGAAGCTCTCTTTCCACTCAGAATCAATTCCAACAACTTTCAGTTCACGGAGTTATTCGTTAATAAATTTTTCAAAATCATCTGGATTATCTATAAGCTGTATAGAATCTGTTGGCATACTCAAAGAGTGATACTTAATTACACTGAGAAAAAATTTCTCTTCGGACAATTAAATTGGTTTTGTTAAATTCTGCTAAACTTAAATTTATTTGGAACAACTAAATTTTATTACGTCAACATAATCTATTTCGTCATTTTTAACTAATGATTTAATAGACTATTTGGATGACATTAACATTTCTCTTTCTAAGATAATAAAATCATTTGATAAAGGTAAGAAAATATTTAATAGACAACTAAATTATTTTAGTGCCAACAAACCCAAATATTAAACTTAAAATTAAATTTTTAATTTTTTAAGATACTTATTCATTATTTTCTTCCCTTGACGATGATAATAATTTACAATTTTACTTACTTTATCTTATCGTCATCAGATGATAAGTCACTGAAGTTTTTATTTTTTAATATTATATTTAAGGCATTATCTAAATAATTTTGAAGTTTTATTTTATACTCTTCATTCTGTTCTTCTTTTTACGTAAAATAGACTTATTAATATGTTTAAATAGCATGTTCCTTTCTTCTTTCATTTTTTTAATTATATTTTTACGATGTTTTGTTGATCTTTTTTTAATGAAGTAACGACGGACTCGTTTAACTGTTTTTTTTTTTTCTATTCAATTTTTATAGTAGATTTATTTTTATTATTTTGTTGCTTGAATTTTTTTCTTTCACGATATTTAAAATTAATTGCTCGTTGCTTCAATTGTCACTGTAATTTTTTAACTTGAATATCATCAAAGGTCATTTCGTTTACACGGCTTAATAGTATTTCATCAATAATATTATGATAAGCTTTTTGGACACATTTACATGTAACACATTTATTAGTAAGCCTGGTTAATGAAAATAAATTAACAAATAAAATTAAAATATCGTAGCTACTTTTAAATTGAAATCGCGAGCTAACCAATCACTGGACACGGAAGTGGTCCAGTGGGGTCCAACCTGCCATGCCAAACTGTTCACTCAGTGATGACTACTAGCTTGTTATATAAATAAACAATAAAAAACTTTGAATTTGTATCCATAAATGTAATTTTATAAAATAAAATATGAATAACTAAAATTTCAAAAGTTTAAATTTTATAAATTATGTAACGTATTAACAAACCGAATTTAATTATATCAAAATAAAACTGAATTTGATGTTTACATACTCTAAAATACATTTTTAGCAATTTCCTTTGAAAAATTTTTTTTATATCTTTTGTATTAAATTTCAATATATCACTCCATTCATGTCAATCAAGGTTAATTGTGTATAAATTATCATGAATTTATATAACATGAATTTTGGTTTTCAAACAACCTTTTCAATTAACCTTTCAAATAGTCAATATTGTAAAATTATCATAGAATATATCGCAATACATTCGTTAACATTAGTCACTTTTCTCCACATAAATATATGTATATAACAAGAAAAAAAAACGTATTAAGTACACGTGCTACAACGATGACAATCTTTATGATTAATGATGTTTTATCTGCAAAATGCCATCCGATTCATAGAAAAGATGCGCACGCTATTATTGATGTTCTTATACTTATATATATAGAGCAATATATTCAGCAATTTTGTCGTGTGTTAATATAACTGGTGATCTTTTAAATGATGTATAGATATTTACTTGTGGTTGCTGATTATTCATGTCACCATGCAGCATGAAATATAACTCGAGATATATCTACGTAATGAGTGCACTAATGCTCCGCTATATCGATTCTCATAAAGTGTAATTATTTTTGCTGTTGATAAAAAATAAAGGGGAAAGTAGGGCACGATTAAATACTTTAGATAATTTATTAAAATTGTGTTATCAATTATTTATTAAGAATTTGACGTTACTGAAAATTTTATTGCAAATGGTATTTACATTATTATTGTTATGACGCCAATTTGCTTTAGATAAAATATTAATAAAGGGGTTATAAATTAATAATGCAGAGAAATGTTGTAGAATCAACAACGTGTGACACTTTTGGGATTTGTTAGTTAAGGTATAAGCAATTAAGATAGTGAGTTGGTTATGAGATAAAAAGACAAGTAAGAGAGAAGGCTCAAATAGAAGGTAATTATAAAGCTAATGGGTTAGGTTAGCGTACACGCAAGCGTTTTGTCTACTACTTTCTTTAATGCTGGTAGTTTCTGTAAAAATTGAACCTCTAAAAATAAATAAATAATATCACAGGTGAAAATGATTATCGTACATTACTCTTTTAAATATATAGACAAATATTTAATGTATGTGAATGAGTGTAATTAAGAAAATTAGCTTGTATAATTGCTAAAAGTATGCTCATTCTATTGTAGAAATAGAATTTGTTCCTAATTTTTTTTTTTTTTTTTTTCGTTTGAATTATTAATTTTTATTTCTATTTTGTATGCGATATTTATTTCAGCTATGTCCTTTTGACCTGCTAAATTTATTTTAAAATGAATTACATACAGAAATTTTTAAGATGATTGGAAAGTTTATAAAATATAATACTTTTATGTAATTCTCCAGCAAGGAATATGAAGAATAAGGTTTTAATATCCAGTGTTTTGAATATTTATTCCAGATATCGTGAATCATATATTTTTGATATTTCCATGCATATCAACAATTCAACATATTATTTAATTTTTCAATAGAAAAGATTTTTATCTTGAAAAAAAAAATCAGAATTAATTTATGCGAAATAAAAATTTTAAATTATTTTATCAATTAATAAATAATAACACAACATTATTTTGATAGGTCGGAAAAGTAAAATTTTGTGTATGAGATAACGTATGAACTCGATGAGTATCGATAAAGCTGTACAGAAAATAAATAGAACTGGTAGTATGTCCAGTTATCGAACCTATACTCACTTTGGACACGTATGAATACTGAAAACATGATTCGAATATAAACAAAAAACATTAGCTTTTGAATCACCGCAAAATCGTGACCAAACGAGATCGATCATAACGTCAATATATCATTCTACATTTTGACAATCCTTTTTTACTGTCACAGTCGATGATTTCATGTATATACATATATTATATATTAATCACCTTCACTAAAACAAAATATAAATCTTGAGCATTTTTATTTTTGAAATATAAAAATTTAATAATGACGAATTTTACTCAGTGTCTTTACCTCACCTTATCTTATCGAAAGGGGGAGGGCAGTATTTAAAAAAAACATTTCACTTGTCAACACGATATTTTGTTGGGCTTAATGGTGGAGAATAAATAAAATTTTGAAATGATGCGAGTAATTAATAGATGAAATATTTTTATTGTTGCAGATGTACCTGACCCAATTATAAAGCATGTTCTTGCGGATGCTGGACAAAATGTAACATTAGAGTGCCCTGGTGTAACAGAACGTTCAGTCGTTTCGAGACTAGTATGGCGTGCTAATGATTATCAAATTGTTGAATATGGTAGTCAAAGTATTACTTATTTTGTTCATCACAACCGAATAATACTGTCGGATAAAAACTTTACACTATTCTTTCAACCGGTACAATCAGAAGACAGTGGCGAGTACCAGTGCATTGTTAATAGCCGAAATATTCCTGAAGTTATCGTCAATCTCACCGTTCAAGGTAATTAATATATTTCATAAATTTATTATTGATATTTTTTTGTAAATTTATTTATAGTAATGACTTTAAAATTACTAAATAACTTAAAGTAGACTACCGAAATTTTTCCATCTGTACTGTAAGTAGTGATCGCATTTTTCATTCATTCACTGTGGTCGTAATTTGTGTTCCGGAAACTAGTTTACGGCAAAAGTTTAAGAGTTTACTTAAGTTCTGGTGCTCTACTTTACTCTAAAAGAGGATCAAGACGATGTGAAGGATATCAAAAAGGGAAAGAAAAACTGAACTAGCCCCAAATTTAGTTAAAGCCCCAATCAAATTATTTTATTTTAATTTTTATAAAATGCATTACAATAAATGACCCTATCATTTTCATTTTTTTTTTTTTTTATATATAACAAATACATTAACGCCATAACACATTTAATGTAAGACGATATTTCAGCTGATAAATATTTATTACACGTATTTTTCAAATGAAATTATTTTTAAACGTGAGAATAAATAAAAAAATTGACAAGTATTCAAACAAAACAATAGAAATATTTTAAAAGCGTTCGGGTCTAGTGTAGTAATCTGTCGAAGGAAATTGAATTCTGTCTGGTAGATCCATCTGGTCACAGTAAGAGTAACGTCCTATACATCGTGTCTATACTTTATACGTAAAGTAACCGAGCACATGTGGACGAGATATCGTTGATTCGTATCACGTTTGTGGGTAATCAATACCCACTAACGTTATATCAACCATTAAAATGAATATTTCTTAAATCCGTACTGATGATATATTATCTTTTGTTTTTGTCCACACCCTCTATGCTACTATCGTTATTTTTTTTTTTATTTTTCTAGAGACAGGTACTATTTTGCTGACACGTTTCAAGCATTGGATTAAGGTCACCCGCATTTTTCTTACTTTCTCCTTCTTCTACTTCTTAAGGCAACAATTCATTCTAACAAATTGTACTCGAAAGTCAGATAATAGGATCCGTGCGTGATGAAAATATTATTATTTCATCAGACTGTTCCAGGATGCATACTCATATATATTTATATATATGTCCTTCATTTTTCCATATTTAAATAACAAAAATTTTATATTTTAAAACAAATTCTTATCAAAACATAATTTTTTTTATAAAAAATGGGAATATTTATTTTTAAACGTCTATGAAAACCAATACAAGTAAATGTACAATACAGCCAAGTGATTTGAAAAAAATAATTTGTCGTCAAGCAGACGAGTTACTTATCCGTAAATCCAGTTCTAGGCATTTTTTTACTCTTCCGACTATTTCCCAAGATCCGCCGAAGGCATTATGGCAAAGTACCTCCGGATTGGAAGGGCTCTTCCTGCCCAAGTACTAGCTAGGCGAAGCCATAATCAGAAGAGCTATTTCACTCTCTGGGTAGGAACTAAAGTAAGAGGGTGATGCCTTATTCTACCCTACTTATATATATATATATATATATATATATATATATATATATATATATATTGATGGCCTCCAATTCACCGAGATCATCATCTCATCCATTTCTAAATTTGCCACATTTTTTCTTTTTTTTTTCTTTTTATTATGTATTACGCACATGCTACAAGAAACATTTACAAATTATATATAAATTTTATCGTTAAATCATAAAAAATTTATTATTGATGAAATTTATCTGGGAATTGGGAGGGTCAGATTTATTTAACCGTTATAAATTTATAACACGTAATTCAATGTCCATGATTGAAATATGTCAGAAATTCACAATAGACATTAATTTACAGAGGAAGCTTTAGGCAGGTCTAGCAGCGATATGGACGGCAATCATATATATATTTGAATTGAGTTCTTATGGACATGAGTGGAACCAATATTCGTACCAACTAATCCGACCAGCTCTTTGAAGTGATAGCTTAACAGTTTCAAGCCGACAGGGAACATCGGTACTCAATAGAGCTCTGGATTCAGAAATTAACATCCATATCAATGTTATTTAGGTCTCAATAATTGATTGGTTGTAAGCCGATAACTTTTGTATCATCGCATTATATAACATCAAATACTGATTACGGCTGTTCAACAGTAATAAATATATTTGATATCGGCTATGAAAATAATATTATTATATTTTTGAAAACATGAAATTTTCAAAAAAATTTCTTTATGTAGCTCAGTTTTTCTTATATTGGGACTATACTGTGATTGAAAAACAAATGGAAATCAAGACCTAGTGAATTAAAAGTTAAAAATGTTTTTCTAACAAAGTTAAATTCAAGATTCACGACTAAACGTTTATACAGCAAGAAATTAAAACGTTTTCTTTCATTACAAAGCGAGATTTATCCATATGCATGATAGACTAATGTTAGTAATATAGGGTGATGAAACTTTCGAGAAATTCATCAGTCTTACAATTTTATAATTATTCATAGAATCACATCATTGCTATTCCCTCTAGGAATAATAGAGAATGAGAGATAAAGAGAGATGTATATATGTATGTATGAATGTATGCATCATATAACTAACACAAATTTTGGCTTCTACATTGAGTAATATTATAATATACACACCAATAAATCATTTAATTAGGGAAATTCATACCTATAAACTGTTGATCTACTCTCCATAAAGTCTTCTTACTACAAGATTACCAGTGCGTCATCGTACACATATCTACTAATGATTCACACATTTAACGTCAACATACTCAGCGCTAAAGGATTATCATTAAGCAACATGAGCGACGTGTCATCGATCTACTCTCAATGCGGTGTCACACGAAACCGCCTCTGTATATATATACTCACCTCAGCAATAAATGTTTTGGATAAGGATATCCCTTATATATAACATTGAATAACAAATTACGAGTTTACGGAAGTTAGTTTGCGATGGTAATCGGATATCTAAAAAATAGTTAGTTACTGCACGCAAAGATCACCCCACGGTTTTATTATCATTAATAAGCATTAGTTTTTGAAAAATAATCAATAACCTGCGCTGTAATAATCCTAGAGATTTTTATCACTATTTTATAGGACAGGGTGGGGCAAAGTGGCCAGTAAAACTTAACAATAGAAATAGTTATTTAGTAAAATTTAATTTATTGAGGTAAGAGAAATAAATATTTCAAAAGTTAATTTTTTTTTTAATTTTAATTTTAATGAAATAAAATGCAGAGCATGTTCGTAAATCTTAGTTAAGCGAACAAGCGGCATCTCGTTATCAAGCAGTCAATGTCATTAATCCAAGGCGCGCTCTAATCTGTCCACCCTCTTTGGTTCACAATCCCCGGGTTCTATATTGCAGAGCCAGGCTCTACTCTATTTTATCCCTTCCTCGGATGGAAATTCAAGGCTGTCGTGGATATAATTTAAAATCAATCGTCCGTTATACAGTGAGTAAAAAATAAACTTTATTAAAGAGATAAAAATCTTATAGCTTCATTTTTCATTCTGATAGTTTAGTTTTAACAGATTTAATTATTTAAATAATAATAATGATAATAACAATAATAATATATAGAAGAGATAAATTTATAATTTACTTACAGTAACGTACACTGCTGGGTTTAAATACTCGTTTAATAATAATTTAATGTAAAAGAAAAAAAAATTTATTTAAGTACTAAACGTAATTATCAATTTTATCTCGTTAATAATTCATTAGTGATCAAGCTCTAATGTTATTAATTAAAAATAAATTTTATTTTATTTTACATGATGCAAGAAATAATTAAGTAAAATAAGGTAGTCAAAAATTTTTGTCCACAAATAAAATAGATTTTTTTTCGGAGCAATTAAAATTTTTTTTATTTTTAATAAATGAAAAAGTCTCATCTCTGGTGATTTCCTAATATAAGTGTGAATGATTGATTGACAGAAATTAATCAGAATTACAAATTTAACTTGTCAAACTAAATTACTATATCTATTATAGATTAAATGTAACAAAAATAGAACTACTTTAACACATTGCTCTTTGTCAAGACGATAATATTGACATTAGCCATCAAATTTGTGGTAAAATAGCATACCAGTCAGTTTCCACTCTAAACACAAACTTTGTTGCTTTGCACATTGATTCAATGTAATACAAAATTTTATACCTTTGATGTATACATCAAATTTTAATAAACACGTGCACTCTCGTCACAATTATTTATCATGTATCAACAGAATCCATTAAAAGCTTTAGCGAGAATTCAAAACTGACAGAAAGTTTAAAATGAAAAATTATAATTATGAGAAAGTTACGAAAGAAAAAAAAGAAAAAAAAACACCTGAATTGACAGTAATTAAAATTTAAATAAAAAAGAAAAAAGTAATGTCAACTGTCAAAGAATAAATAAAAAGTATGAGCTATAGTACTTAGTTTAAGAAATATTCAGTAGAACTATTCTGCGTACTGAAAATGGCGTCCAAGTATAAGTAGAGCAATGGGGTCAGGTCAAACAGCTAGAGCCAACTTGAAAAAGGATAAAACTAAGAGAGACATAGTTTTCATTTGAAAGCCAGATTAAATTTAAACATTATAAATTTTTTATTTTTACAAATGATACATTCAATATTAATAAGAAATTAAAATTTTTTCTATCCATCGGAAAATGTTTTAGGATAAATATTATTTATATATTTGCTGGCAAAAAAATAACAATAAAAGTCTTGAAAAATATTTTATTAAAAAAGTTTAAGTAGATAAACAGGTATGACATCTTCTTGATGCTATTTTCTTAGTTCAGCAGTATATCAGTTATATGTATATATATATATATATATATATAAGGACTGAAACAGGAACCATGCCACCTGGAATAGTGTCGACAGTCACCCTCTTTCCGGAGGATGAATTCAATTGCTCAACGCGTCTCCACATCCTCACATCCACACGTTCATACACTTCTCACTCAGCTACATATCCACCATTTTCCTTTCTGTATTCCTTCTCTTCAGACTACTCTCTGGCTTCGTATTCCACCTAAATTCTTTTGACTGTGTGTACTGCAGCACAAGTGTATGCCGAGAGTGCTACGGACACTACTAAAAAGCACCAAGGGCTCAATATGTTGTTGAGTTGCGACGCAAAAAAAAAATTCTCTAAAAGTAAAACTTGATTATTATTTTTTTTTTCTTTTTCTACTATTACTTTTTTGTTTCATCACATTCACAGAATTATGTTAATTTCACTGAGGAAATAGTTGTCATAATTTGATTTGTCTAATTAATTAGTTTTTTTTTTATTTTTTACTAAAAAAGTTCAAAAGCTTAATTTTATCACATTTAGTATATTCGTTAGATTTTAATCTGGCGTTAATTAAATAGTTTACCTACTATTATTTTTAAGCGATTTCAAAAATTTGCGACTTATTTTATTTAAAAAATTTGTCGTAAGTATAAAAAAAATTTTTCTCATTCTTTTTTTGAGATCACCCAATTTTGGCGAAAAATTTTCTTAACCACAATTGAAAATTCATTTTATTTAATTTAAATATAGGTCAAAAGATAAAAATATCATTAGTAGCTTTTAATATAGGACTTGAGGAGTTTCTGTTTGTTTTCATCTCGATAATTTGTATATTAATAAGACGTATATCTCTACTAATTGGGCAGTTGTTTAAAGCCGATTGTGCCAATTATATAATAAGCTTGCAATTTAATGTTTAAATTGTGGAGATATGCAGTTTTCGAGAAATAATATGCTAACTGATCCTCATTGAAAGAAATTTACAAATATAAAGAAAAAAAAATTACAGATTATTTCTCAACACAAATCACCAACTTATAACTTTTTATTTATTGCAGTACTTATTTTTTTTAGCTGTTACATAATGAGAAAACTTTATATATACAAAAAGTACAAGAACAACTCAAATAACATTTAATTGTGAGGTATATTGTTGAAAATATACGTAAGCGAATGCAATTAGTTATACAAAACTACGTCCGTGAAATCATCAAGGACACTTGACAAAAAATAAAAAATAAACATTAAGTAAAATAAATAAAAAGTGTATAAAATGAAAGAAAAACAAGCGAGCTGTAAAAGAGAATGAAATAAAGAGAAATTGGAACGAAACTTTAAGCTTCAAGTTTTTTTTTTTTTTTTTTTTTTTTTTTACTTTTGACATTAACGAGGGAATCGCAATTTATTCCGATCGGTTAGCAATTAACTATCTCGTCTCTAAGGAATTAAAAGTACCAATGATTTCTTTCGTACGACCAAAGAATAAGAGCATATATATGTATGTAAGAATATCTAACATTTATTCGATTAATGTTATTTTAGATAAGAAAAGGAGATGAATTTTTTTTAGTCGAATCCATTAAATTTTGGCTTCTCTGTATGAATACTTGATAGATAATATAACAAACGATCCGTTTTGGATTACGAATCCATGTATGAAAGAAAAAAGTATAAAAGATCGGAAAAAATGTCGACTATGAATCAAATGCAAGAGAATTTTTGACGATGACAGGTATGATGTTGCAAAAGCGTCACTGAGTAAAAGAATAGCTAGAGGATCGATAGATATGTATACTATGCAAGTGAATGCAGCAAAATTCGAAAAAATGTAACAATGGCTTACGGAGATGAGAAAAAAAGGCAGCGCGCAGTGAGGAAATAAAATAATGAAAAAAAAAATTTATCATATCGCCGAGGAAATACTCTTGGAGTAGCTTTTTCATTTGGTCATTTAACGAGAAGTGATAAGAAAAATTCCGTTATTACAGATAGTAAAAAAAGTCTAAAATAAAAAATAAAATGTTTAAACTATAGAAGTAGTAACGGATCTTCCATATGTCTTTCTTGTCTTCCATTTGCTGAACGACAAACTTTTTAATGACAAGGCACTCCCGGAGGTAAAGAGAACGGATTCAAAGTTTCTCAAGTTTAAATCCCTTGACGAATCAAAAAGTCTCCCACAATTTTTCTTACCAACTGTAAAAATGAACGGAAAAATTTTCGAATTTCGCTCTTGGGGTTGCACTTACTTATAAGGAAACGTAATAACTTTTATATTTCAGTTTCTTTATTTGACGTGATGAGAATTGACATATACTTTAATTAATCTTATTTTTGAAATAACTTATACTTATTTATTAAACGACCCAGTTGACTGATACACCACGAAAATAGAAATAAGTTTTTTTTTATTTTTAAGGATAAAATAATGCGACACTGTGCTAAATATATTCGAGTGACATACAGAAACCCCAATGGAACTTAGTGGCGAGTCAGTCAGAAACGGTTCCAGTTACAGGACAACAGATGAATAATTCAACACATCACGTCAACCAAACTGCTGTGCTCTGCAAATATTATTCTCCAGACGATACTCTGATTTCTCAGACATTTATTGTTCAAATTTCATTTTTAATTTTATTTTAAAATCTCAAATCAATGTCTCAGACAGACTAATTATTTTATTTAATCATTTCAGTAATCCAATGACTTGTAATATTTGACGTAAGATTTTGTATTCATAATCTATTTACGAATGACATATATCAAGCGATTTATTTGAAATTTATGTTCAAATAAACCCGGAATAGAAAGAATTTTTTTACAATGGAAAATTCTTCTCATTTTCTGGCCTTTTAATTTAATTTTTGAAAAAATATATTTAATTATTGGAACAGAGCTTTTACAAAGAGTAAATTAAAATTTTAATGTAAATGTCACTTTTCTTGATTAAAAAAAAAAAAAAAAAATGAAATGGTAAATTATCGATTTTATTATATTTTCAATTTAAAATATCAATTGCTTAATAATTATTCAGGATATATAGATAAAATTTTTGATGGGTAATAGAGAAAAAAGTTTAAACAATAATGAGCTTTTAAAGTGAGTAACATAAACGAGATGATCTGTACAATATTAGGTACATGCTCCCTTAAGGCAACTTTAAAGTTGTAAAGGATAATCTTTTATACTCTTGTGGAAAAAAAAATAAAAAAAAATACACATACACACATTTCTATACATTAATTAAAACTTTAAATTTCTTAAAGAAAAGAATATAACAATAAAGTTATTTTTTGAAATTATTTTTTATTATACGTTTTGTACATTATTATAGAAGTATTAAATAAGATACAAGAATAAGAAGTTTCTTTATTATACTGGGTAGATATAAATTTTATTTTATTATTTTTTTTATTCTTAATCCGAATTATGCAAGTTTCATTATAATTTATCTGGATTAAACAGAATTAAAAGAGAAAAAATTAAATATACAAAAAATAAAAAAAAAAAATAAAATTATGCGCTTCCCTAATGGTATCAATTAAAATGATAAAAAAATTTTATGTTCAAAGTGCATTTAATTATTTTATTTTGAATATATATTACCGGAGTTTAAATATTTTCATGTTGGCATAAGATAATAAGATATAAAGATCGTAAAAAGTACAAAAACGTCATGTCAAAACGAATCGAAGCTTTTACAGATAAAAGCTCGGGCAGCTGACCGAAAGCTCTTACCTAAAGTGGAACTTTACTGCAGCCGATCGTTAATCGCAATACAATGAACAGTAGGAAAAGTACGTAAAAAAATAAAAAAACGAAAAAAAAAAAAATGATAATAAAATGAATGAAATAAACTTTAGTTCAATCTACCTCATACATTTTATTCTTTCGTAAAAAACTAAGTAAAATTGAGGAACAAAAAGTAAATTCAATCTACATACTGTTGAAAAGAGAAATGTTATAGAACTGGTTCGAAAGTACATATTTTTTTGTTCAATCTACAAATTTTTTGTTTTAACCAAAAATTTCAACATTCGTTGATTATTTCAAAGCGGGTATAGTATTAATTATAAGAAATAACAAAATTACCAATTTGTTAGTTCGTGAAATGTAAAAAAAAAATTTAAGTTTCATTTCCGGTTGATTGAAAAGTATTAAAAACTAAATTCTCCAACAACAAGCTTCAAATTGATAATTTATTTTTGTGATAAATATTGAATTTATTCATTTAAAAAACTTTTTATTATTTTAGATATCATGAGTTTCTGGTGAAAGTGTATTTTAGTCATAATTTTAATATTAATTTGAAGTTAATTTTGTTGAAAATTTTGTTACATTACAGTTTCATTTACCTTATCGTGTCAAAAAGTACCTCAGAATATGTCAGTTTATTTCTGAATAGTATAAAAAATTCAGGAATTTTAATGTTCTATATTTTCTGTCATCACAAATGTACTGAAAATTTATATGGTATACTGCAGGTGGTTACTGTTCAACAAGTTCATGATAATTCTATTATCGTTCACGAAATCATTTAAATCCATTAATTCTATTAACATTTAACAAGAAATGTCATATTCTGTAAAACCTTAAATTTTTCAGCAGATCTAAGTATAGTCATTCCAAAATTGAAAAATCACAGACTGAGATTAATGTTTAATTATATTACTATAGTAATAGAATATAATAAAATCCCTGGCGGTCCTGAATCACGGTGTAATACGGTGAATCACCTTGATTACCGGGAACGCTCACCGTGAATCACGGTGATTTCGCGAAAAACACTGTTATTGTATACAAAAAAAAGGCAACACATTATGAAACCTCGATGGGGCATCAGAATTTTAAAAAATTCACCGTGAATCACGGTAAATCTCCATAGTTCGATTATAGAACATCACCGTAAATAGACGTGAATCACCGTGATTTTACCCCGAATCACCGTAAAAGCTCACCGTGATATCACGCACACATTCACGGTAATTTAACCCTATATCACGATGAATCTGGACTGTCAGGAATACTTAAAAATGAATTAAATGCCGTAGTTTTTTTTTTATAAGTTTTATAAATATTGAGTAATAATTAAAAATTTGAAGTGAATTAAGTATTATTTGTTGCAATGATTTAAAGAATTAATTAATTTAGTAGAGCATTAAGCATATACTCTAAGTTAACATTTCTATGATGAATACATTACTCTAGTAATGGAGCAGAGTGAGTTATGGTAAATTATATCTGAAGATTCCTTAGATTATAACGTAGTACCTCGGGGTAATTTGTGAGTAATCCTTTGCCGCAAGGGCTCCACAATTGCGGGGGTGAAATGAAAAGCAGGGTCATTGCATAAACGTCTTTCCCAAAACCCACTGGAATTGTTGGAATTAACAGACTTAGGGTATAAAGTTAGTAAATACATTGAATTAATGGTGAAAGCTGTTCATTTAAGTGTTAACGCTTAAACTTTAATGCATATGATGATAATATTTATAAAAGTAATATTTTACAATGACAAGTGGATTTTTTTCCATGACTTGTTTTTTAAAAAAAATCTTAAATTACGTCACACGAGATTGTACGTCATTCGAGGAGCCCAATAATTGGACTGAAACGCTTGAACAATTATTCCCATTGGCAACTTACATGTCTCGCTCGATTGGATTACGTTAGAACGTGAGTTGCATACTTGAAATAATTTTCACCATGATAACGCTCTTTTTAATTTCTTCATGTCTGAACTTTAATTATTTTTAAGAAATATTACAAATGGCTTCAAGTTTTAGTTTTTCATCAATCAAATCTTAAACTATTTTTTTTTTATAACTTTATTTTAAAAATTAAAAAAAAAAAAAAATTTTTTTGTAGATAAAAATACCCAAAGAAAAGTGTAATATGAGATATTTTTTTTTTGTGTCTTCTTGGAAAAAAATGTAATCCACATTGCAGTTGGGTGCGAGTACTCAACGATTGTTGATGTAAGAAGAAGAAATTGAAAAGCGACGTTTAAGTGGCAATATGCCGTTGTACAGGATCAAGGATCGTAGTTTATAAAAAATAGATGTTGGTCAAACTATCTTGGGAAATTTGTTGAGTTTATTTTTATTTTTATTTACAACAATAGTTTGTTTTTCACCTTCTAAAAAATGTCTAGATGATACACGAAATTCATCTTGTATTGAACTTCAATTTCATCTAAGAAAAGTATTATTTGTATTAGTTTCAATTTGTGGTGATAAATTTTCTTTATAAAATTAAAAAAAAAAAATTCCATTAAACTTAACTTTCAACAATTTTTTTAAAACTTAATCTTGATTAATAAAAATTTTAGCATCACTTGCAGGTCTATTAACACATGCAATGCACATTACGCGGTAACTATCGTTACTTTAACTATTATTTTTACCTGTGCATTACATTTTCATATTACCTTTTCTTTTTTAATTTTAATGATCATTAGACTACTTTTTTTCTATACAGTCGACCACTATAACCATAACTGTAAATGACTTTTCTCACTTAAAGTATCATCAAAATTGAATAACTTATTTTTGTATTAAATTTTTATAAAATATTACGATACGTTGAGGAAAAGCGGAAGTAACGGGTGCAATTTTTTTTTAATTTTGATTACATTACATCTCTTTTTTTATATTTCTAAAAATCCAGATAAAATTTAAGTTTTCATCCAACTTTTTACTTTCGGGAAAAATTCATTGTATAGCAAGTGTTAAAAAAATTTTTTTTTCAAATTACGTTCTGGTATTTTCAAATCAATTTAAAATAATTGTACAAATAGTAGATGATAATGAAAATCAATTTTTTTTGTTTTTTAGTTTTCCTATTTCTTTACTATATTAAAAGTATTTATAACGATCATAATAATGATCGCGAGATAATTAATAGAGAGCGAGATTAAAATTTAAATCATTGAAATAGTTATAAAATTCAATAGCAATTACTATTTATAACTGAAAATAAAAAATTAAAGCACGCTTGATAAAAATAATATTTGACTTTCAATTAATAACAATCAATATCACATAGCGAGAGCATATAAATATGCTTTTTAATTTAAACACGAAATTCCTTTTATTTTATAGTACTCATGTGAAAAACTGTAATATGCAATAATTCTTTCTACTCTGCCATTTACCTACCTCTGCATCATTGCAAAAAAAATCCGTTTAGTTTAGTATTTTATTTTATTATTTTTAAAATCTATATCACAAAGAGATTGTATGTGAAACGCATGCTCGAGTATGTCGCCTAGAAATTCGTGAAAATCGATTCGCGTACACTCGATGAATATACCTAGTTGTTTATATACTAGTTTCCATGTTACATTAATCCAATATCTGGTTATTATAGTCTACGTTAAATAATCGGTATGAAAAAAAAAAGATACATCATGTTTGCTTTTAACTATTTGTTATTGTTTAACGAGAATTTATTTTTTATTAGGTATGTTTGCTTTTACATATGGATACAAAAAAAAAAAAATAATACTAATATATTGTGAAAATATTATCAGTAAGTATGCTCTATTTGTAAAAACAATATTCTATATGCATACATTTCTTTTACTTCCGATGAATATTAAATATTATTTTTCATGTTAGATAATAGAATATTTAAAGAAAAATAATAATTCTGTGAATTAGGTTTTCAATGAAAATAAAGGAAAAAAAATAGAAAGTGATTTTACAGAACCATTTTCAGATATAAGCGAGTTAATAAAATGAACCGTAGGTAGAAGTTTCAGATTGCGCGTTCAGCAAAAATTGCATGCATCGTACTTTTAACAAAAGCTACCCGGGAAATGGTAAAATTGAGTTTTTTAATGTAATGAGAAAGAAAAAAAAAAAAAAAGCGGATATAGGAATAGAAAATATTGATTTCCATATTAATAATTTAACTTGAAGGGAAACTTTAGTAGCTGAATGATTAATTACTTTTTAAAATAATTAATAGTAGCTAAAGAGTTTTTTTTTTTTTCGCAACTATCTGATGTGATTCCGAATCACTAATTACGAAATAATAATATAATTAATTTATTCAAAAATCTAAGTTAATTTAAAGCTTTTTTTATATAGTAGAATAATATAATGTTAAGTAAGTATAAAATAGAGTAGGGAAAAATGTCAAATGAGAGTGCGAAAATCACATAAGTTTTTTTGATGACTAAAAGTTTCGGCTGTGTTTTTCTCTTTGCCATTTCCTTTTATTCACGTTATTCTTTTTACGTCCTCGGTACTAAACCGCTAGAAAGTAGAACGGAAAAGTCTTGCAGAGTTCACTTTCAGAAAAGTTTCTTTCCAACTGATGGGTGAGGGTGTGTGCACTATTACAAGGACCCGATTTATGATAAACGAAGAGGCAAAACCTTTATAACTATATGCCTATATACCGTTTAACTTTTTTTTTGTTGCTCTTTCGCTCATAAATGTCTTTTAAATTTTTACAGTTTTTTAAATTTCTCAAACTATATGTCTACTTTTTAAACTCAACTTCTATACATACAAAACCATTTCGTTTAACAAAACTAACGGCTGTCTTTAAAATATATTACAAAATGCGATAAATAAAAATAAAATGTAATGGGAATTTAAACTGCTTTAAATAATTTGTCAACTTTTTTTAGTTATTTATATAACGTTTTACTATGATACTTATAAAAAAAAAAGTATATTTACGAATTGAAAGCACTTAGATTGGTGACAAATATATTTTACAGGAACGCATGTTTAATGCAAGTCTATATATTGTAACTGCATATATATGTGGACGGATTTTGTATACATAGGCTAGGAAATATACATTTATCTATATGTAAATGTGAACCGAGTTGGAAAGGTGTCGACTTGGGTGGTAGTAGAAGGTAATGCATCGAGTTGGTACGTGTAAGGATTTAGATGAAAGATTGTATGTATTTGTAGCAACTCAACGTTAACCTATAACTTGTTTAATGTTTACTCATAGTAATATTCATATTTATTTACTATTTAATAACTATTTAAATGATAAATATTTGCATATCAAGGTCGATGGAAGTACATGAATTTATAGTGATGAATATAAATAACTTTTTATAAAAATTTAGATGTCTTGAAAAAGTCAAAATGATAAAAGTAACGATTCAAAGATGGCGAATAGTACATGTATATATAGTAAAAACAAACAGAATAAAGGGAAGGTAGATTCAAGTAATAACCCGGGGATGAAAAGTCGAGTTGAAGCAGTAGCTGCAGCAGCAGCGAAGACTTTTGAGGCCGGAGATAGTAACCCAACTACATAGCAGCAAAAAATAAAAGTTTAAAAAGGGATCGTTTCCCCGCCTGTTAGCGACGCTTCGTATAAAGGATGATTTAGTATCTTTACCCTTTTAAAAACGGCTAAAAATACTTTTCTGCAGAGACATATCAACTATTGTATTGATTTGAAAAAAGAAAAAAAAAAAAAAAAAAAAAAGATACACGACTCTTGTGTTGGCGGTGGATACTTGAGACGATCGGCTTTCAACATTTTAAAACTTTTTAAACGTCAATAACACAAACCATATACATTTTTGATAAACTTTTAACTTGCTGGAACGACATCAAAATTTTTTACTTTAAATAAATGTTTTAGCTCTTTTATTATTATTTTCTTTATTCTGTGATGTAGGCTGATGATAAAGCTTATGAAAAGTGTGTGTTTCTGTTAAGTAAACATTGGGCTGATACCATCTTTAACCCATCGAACGACCCAAGGAGGAGTTGCCTCTTCACTTTTGAAAACACCACAACTCATGAATATTCATTGCCGAATAGAGCTTACATAGACTGCTTATCAACCTTTTTTTTTCTATTACTGAAAACATAAATGCTTCTTTTAAGTTTTTTCACTGTGCTAACATATACACACATTTAAATTTAAGAAAGTTGTGTGATGATTTAATTTAATAAAAGAAATAAAAAATAATTATAAAGGCAATAACAACAAGGCTTTCAGGTTATAATTAATTTTAATTAAGATAAATGGTTTAAATAAGTTTGTCACTTGGAAAACATATCAACATAAATAACGAGCAAGTACTGTTATGTGTTAAGTACAAAAGTGCCTTGCCAAATAACGAGCGCACAAAAAAATATAACAAAAAGTAAAAGAAGTAAAAGAAATAGCGTCACTGAGAAAACTCGAAAACTCGAAAACTCGAGCCTCAACAGCAATTAAAGTAAAATTATACAAAAGTTAAAGGTACATAAGATGAGTATGTGTGTATATAATGTATATATATTTTTACCGGAAAAACGTCATCAAAAACAACGTAACCTAACATTCACAAACTGTTTCTATATTACAACCTGCTGTTGCTGTCGGCACCACTTCAACTTACACATTTGTATGCTTTCGTAACACTATTTTTTATTTTTAATGTCATTTTATGTATACACATATAGACTGGAAAATAAAAATATTAAAAAAATTACTCTTGAAAATCTTTTTGTAAATATATAAATAAAAACTCAAAGATTTTTTTAACTCTAAATAAAAACTTTTTTTATATTATTTAATAAAGAATAGCGTTCAGGTTTTTCTCAAGCACGTCACAAATATTTTATCAGTTTTGCTATTATAAGAAGCCATATGAAATATAGCTCATGCATAAAATATGTTTTTAAAACAAACATGTCAACACAGTTTTCTTTCTCTATCCTCGGAAATTATTCAGCACTGAGTTGAATGCTAATAATTATTCATTATTATAATATAATTTAACTGGTTTTCGTAAATTAAATTATCAACAATAATCTCAATGGAAAAAATATAAATTGATTCTCTCATTGTGAACTTTAATAAAGAATTTATTTTTTTCTCTTAACGGACATTTTAAAATGTAATTCAACTGGCAGTTAGTACTTATAAAGTGATTTACAGCTCATAAAACATCAAGTATTCGAAAAATGAGAATCGAAAATCGTGGGAAAAATTCTGGCGTATCAACGACTGGAGCGTGACCTCCATTTCTTACTTTCGTCTTTATAGATCTATATATTTTATATAAAAAAAAAAATATATATAATATATATACCAAATCACTTTTCTGCGTGTTGCCATGAATTCACATTGCATCTGGGTTTTCCGTCGTTCAACACAGTTACGCGTTGCACACGCGATATAACAAATAAGGCACATTATTTATTTGGACACTTGACGTGTCAGCGGTAAAGTTGAGCTCGTTGCTTGCTTCTTTCTATATATATATGTACATACTTGTAGACTAGTACTGTTTCTCAGTAGGGTGGTGAAAGGAGTTAGAGATGGTATATATATATATATTCATACAGAGTAAGAGTATTGTGAAAGTAGATATATACCTGGGTCACCCCCGCACCGTCCTAGTCTACCCTTCTCATTCCTCAACCCCTTTAGTAACCCATTGCCTGGGTTAAAATCGTTGAAGTAGGATGAGAGAGTATAAGGCTGGATGCTACAAATACAACAACTTCTCTCTGTCTACTCGACTATTCCATACCTTCCTTTACACTGAAAATTCTCCTACATTTTCCTCCTTACACCCCAGATGATACATTTCTATAGCCAACACAACTACACGAGATTCTACACTGCAGTGTACTGAAAACCAGACATGAAATACTTGTTCTTCTTCTTCTTGTTTTCGTAATTTTTAAAAAGATTTTATGCTAAGGAGCCAGCTAGCAATTTTGTTTAAATATTAATCAAAATAATGACCATTATAAATTTATTTATTTATTTTTATTACTCTTAAACACACAACTGCAAGTGAAAAAGAAAAAAAAAGTATAAACTTGATTATTTGTAGCAAAAGGTTAAGTATTGTAGATGTAATCAATAATTAATTAAAAATAATAATTTTTGTGGGTTTATATATTGTGGGAAGAAGTTATGAAACTCGGAAATACACACTCGGGGTGTTAGACAACTCGTTACCCGGAAACTGGCAAACAGAAAACTAGGTTACGCAAACACATACGTCATCGGAATTAGAGCTCTGTATAGTCCATGGGTGCATCTCAAATGTACACTATCGCGAAATGTGTTCTGCCCGTGAGTGAATTTATGTAATGTGGTCTCTAGATTGCAAGGAACTATATGTGCAACAGCAATATGTGTGCTCCTGTTGCGTATTAGTGTGTATTTATTGCGTGTATGCCTCTGATAATACCTTATGTGTTATAGCTATTGATTTTCTTTAGTTAAATAATAATTTATCTACTGCTATATTAATAAATACATATTATTATTTTTAAGTTGTTTAATAATTAGTTAATGTATATAATGGAGTAATGGAAATAAAATATAAATATTTAGAGGATTAACTTATCGTGTATTATGCTCATTGACATGATTAACGTTTCGTTAAAAAGACAAACTAATTTTTGTGTATGCAAAGTACTGAATGAACAGTTTGGCACGGCAGGTGTGACCCCACTTCCATGTCCAGTGATGAACTTAATCGTCGCTGGACTTATTTTTATTATCCAATCCCAAAAATATTATTACAGTTTGAATATACAAGCCGAAGGCATTAGGCCATTTTGTATGAAGGCTAACACACGCTAATCGACTTGTACCCGTAAATAATATTTGTTTCATGGGTTGGAGGTCTAATACTCCCCTTAGAAGATGACCCATGGAATAAACCAAACTGAAAAAAAAAAAAAAACAAGAATAAATACAAAGAGAAAAGAATAAAAAAAAATAGCCGATCAAAATGATGATATTCTTAATAAATTACCTTGATTTTGCTTGTTTGTAAAATTCCAAAGAGTTTGATCGCTGCGGCCTTTAATTTTTTGAGCCCGTCTTACTCCACCAATCATAGTTTCACTAAATAACAAAAGAAATTATTATATAATATAAGTTTAAATTAAGTATATGTCTGAAGGTTAGAGAAATTGATTTTGGGAAAAAATCACAAGTGGTATAAATATATAAGTATTCTTTATTTAAAACTTTAAATTCTGTACTTCGACATGAAGTATTTATTTTTATTTCAAAATAATCTACATCAATAATAATCATCATATACCAGTATTGAAACCGATACATTATTTATCAATTAATAATTACTGCTTTAAAAGCTTTTATTTTTATTTTTTCTTCAAATAATTTAACTCTAAATCAAAATTAATGTTTTTATTTTTTAATATTAGTTTATTCAAAAAGCTAAACTAATAGGGAGAACAATAACCATTACAAATAATTTTGTTTGATATAATTTTAAGTACATACTCACCTAGGAATTAAATAAACTATATAATATAATAATAAAATAAAATAACCTCATATGTAATTATCAGTTGCAATTGTCACAAGAGCTTTAAAAATAAATAACTTGAAAGTTGTAACAACGGTGGTAGTATTATGTAGCTTTATGATAAAGTCAAAATACATAATCAGTGTTTTCATCACGTGCAACAAGGTGCAATTGAACGGTCAGTGTGTGCTGGCCCTGGCAGGCAAACAAGTCCTATCCCTTGCACTGCCCCTTTATTTGTAGTCGGCATGTATTTCCCTTTTAAGTCGTTGAATTACTTTAACTGGTTAAATATAACCAGTACCCACTGCCATTACAATTAAACTCATCTGACCCGTCACTATTATTTTCATAGTCCCTTATTCATATCATTTTATTACAATTGCTCGTAATAATTACTATTATACTCAAATTAAACTATCCTATTAATAATACTCTAATATACTTAAACTCATTAAATTTGTAACTAAAACTTTTGTAGGAAATTTCATTTTATCCCTGAATCTAATCATTTTTGATACTAATAATTTTTAGACAAAATCAAACCGTTAGATATTTCTAAAGTAATTTAAATTTTTATTAAATTAATATCGCGTATATTATTCAAATAAACTAATGTTATTTGGGTATGCATATGTATAAATATATATATATATATAGTTTGTTGCATAATATACCACGAGAACGGGAGTTATAAATGGGTTGCATGTTATGGCAATTCAACAGAAATGTGCGAGTCATTTGGAGGTATATTTCCCGTGAGGTTATACAAGCGGAAAAAAATTTACTTTCGACAGCCGTAACAAGTGGGTTGATTGGGACGTTGTTGAATCATGAAAAAGAGAAGATCACATTTCGACTACACTAGTACAGTTGTGATGTATCCGTATCTATGTGGAAATGTATGTGTGTATATATGTATCTTGAATCGATTGATTGGATTCACTTGTAACAACTGGGAACAAAGTGACATTGAATTATGCAGTCAGGTAAATGGGGCGTCTTATTTCGACTAGATCTTCAATGTAATCTTCATCCAAATTGAATTTTTCTTTTTTTTTATTCCTTTATTCTATTTTTTTTTTTTTTGATTTGCTTGCTGGCTTGCGTGTTTACAATCTTGGAAAACACTAGAAAATTTATCTAGCGAAATTTTATTTAAACTATATCAACAATTTTATCAAGTAATAATTTTAAATTAAGGCAACTTGTAAATGTATATCGATCTTTATATATGCACTCAAATGTCTCTGATGATTAATAATTTATTTTACTTGATTTATCATACAAGAACCGAATGTGAATAATGATAAAAATTATTTAAAAATTTTGATTTCCATGAAGCAACGTCAATACATCAAATTTTTAAAATAAGTATTAATATTGACATGTTAAACTGGATATTTTATTAATCTGAATTAAATTTATGTGACTTATTGTTATATAAATGAATAAAAATGTGCGCATGTATAAATATATGAAAGTACATATTTGAAATACTTGGAAGACTGAATATTATCGGGCATGGGACTCAACAGCATCAGTAATACGTGACTAGACTGTAAATAAATGAAAGCATCCAGCGGAGAATAAAATAACCAGAATTCTCCTCAAGTCGACTTGGTTCAATCTCTTTCATTCTTTGGACTATCGAATGGGCAAAATGTCAATAGAATAATGGTAGACGATCAATGCTATCGTCCACATCGATCGCTTTGCACCGCCGTCTCTTGCATTACTTACAGTACAGTAGAATAGAGTGAGTGAGTATTAGAGTTTACTGTAGACACTGATACTGTAGACTTTAGAGTAATATCTATACCTATCTATACCTATATACATTAGGAACGCGTAAAATCCTTGAGGCACACGAAAATAAGAGAAGAGACCTTATCGAATTCCACTATCATCGTCATATCCCTACTTTAACCTCGCTCTATTTTACACCTCTATCTAGACTCTAGACAACGGAGTTACCGCACGCATACCAAATTGCCAGTCGACACTCGACATTCTCGATTGTGCTCTGCTACAGCATTCATCCACTCGAGATAACTGACTTTGCATATACATTTATATCTGACTAGTCAATCTTATACATTTTGATATCCAACATTTCATTAATTCATCCATCTCTACATGTCCCTGGATATCCTACTATTATTTATTATTCAAACAAGAGTCATGTTTACATCATCATTTTTCACTTTTAATCACTGACTGTTCAATTCATTATTTTATTATTTATTCATACTTCTGACGATACATCAAATATTTTATGAAAAATATACCAAAACTCATTTAACATGTTGTTATATTTAAACAAATTTTAATGTAAATTAATTCATTTAATGTCACTGAGTACTCAGATTTTAATTATGAAAACGCGAAAAAAAAAATTAGGTTACGTGAAAATTATTTTAAAATATTTTAATGGATAGCATTATTTGAATTTTATGTAAAAGGATTGGGTGGTAAATATAAATTAATAAAAAAAGTGGAATAAAATCAATGCAGAGTCGAGGGAAAAAGAATTTAAGCGAAAATAATGTTCATACGATGATGAGATGAACACATATATGTATATAGTTTGATATCTTTGTTTTATAAGAAGAATCTAAATTTAGTGAAGCGTTATATTAAACGAAAGACAATAACTAAACTCATTGTAGGATTGAAGAACCGAACCGAAATACTCTTGAATGCGCGTGTCTTATGCACGTGACGTTTATTGAACAAGAAAATTCACCTATTTGTACAATAAAAGATATATTATTGTCTTTATTTTTATATTCTCAAATAAACGAAAAAATTTTGAGATCGAAATAGAATGATACGTTGATAAATAATTTATCTGACATCTTAAATTTTTAACTATGGTAAATTTTGTGTCATTGAATCATTAAATTCTTTAAAAGAAAATTGAGATGATTTATTTGAAATTTATTATGAATAATAAAGTAAAAGAGCTATAAAATAAGGCTCTTAGACATCTGTTGTAGTTGGTTGGATCAAATTCGTCTGATTCGAGTTTCGAATTCATGCGTCAATGGGAATTCGTTGAGGTAAACACCAATTCAACGTAGCAGCCCATCATCCTTCATGTCAAGCCAGACTCCCTAGAGCAAGAGCCATAGAATAGATCTAATGCTCCTAACCCAGAGTGGTAGTGGTTACCCGCTATTCGTCTGTCTATACTACACCACAAAACGAATTCAAGAGTAATGCTCCAGCATCCAATAAATTTACTCTTTCTAAATAATCTATTCTATTTCAAAGTACTATTTTTAAATACAATAAAAAATAATAAAATTTTAACATCTACTTACTTTTATATTATAAATCTCTCAATACAGCATCCGAGTTTACGATGAGCTTACGTTATTTTATTTATTTATTTATTTATTTATAAAACCAATAATTTAATAAAAATAAAAATAAATTTTTTCAATTTCTCTGCTCATACATTTGGTTAATGCTAAAGAAGATAGAAAAAACAAAAAAAAATATTGAATGCACGAACGAGCGTAACCAATGACAGAGTAGGTGAATTTATATACAACATATATAAATAATTATACTCATAGGTTGATGGCGAGATGCCAGTTTCATCTTTATACCGCGGCAACAACTTCTTCTGGAAACTAAAATCAGATACGAAACGAAAAACGAAGCAAGCGCCTCCTCCATTTAGATGCATTATTCGTACTGAGGGTTTCGCATAAATAAAAGATATTTCTAAGGAAAAAACACAGTATGAAAGCGGTGAAAAATCCCCAGATATCTCAACGCACAGCACTTTGAATTCCAAAGCCCATGGATTTACCACTACTCACCAATACGATTGCATAGCAACACTGCTGACAGTATTGTTACATTTTTATGTCTCTATAAAACTATAAATATAAATGCTATTATTTCAATTCAAACATTAAAAAAAAAAAAAAAAAAGAAAAGAAAAGCAATATATAAATAGAAATTTTTATGGATCGGACAATTTGGAATAATTTGAAAATCGTATTTTTTTTAATCTTCAGTTAAAATGTTGAGCACTTTTCTCTGTACTAATAAATTATTGAACTGAATATAATTGAAAGATGGATGACAAAATCAATTCGATACTGGAGCAACAAATTTAGTAGTTATCGATAGGAGTGGTCAGACGCTAGGGAAACTGCGTAGCGTAACACATGGAAAACTAATTCGAAAGACTGGTTATATATATATTTGGTGTGCGACAATCAATTGGATTTTTCAACAAGCCAGTGAATTTAACAGCCGTGTATACTTTTGTTGGATGGCATGTATTTCTCTTTAAACTTTTAAGTCCGCAGTGCAGGGAATCATTAAATTAGGTAGACCTCTTTTATTGGATTCAAGCATTTCTGGTATTCCAATTTCTTTGTTTTATTTTCGTTTACTTATTTTATTTTATTGTCGTTGAAAATAATAATAAAAAACAAATAAAAGTCTCTTGAGACTGGACAAAAGAACGGCGAGTCTTTTAATTCCAACATTTGTCTTTGACAAGGGCCAGTTTAACGTAGTCTAGTCTGAATTCGGAGAAGACAACTCTCTAAAAACAACAATGCGACAGATTTGTTCCTTTGGAATAGATCCAGGTGAATCTCAACAATATAAATTTATTATCCAGTTGACAAGACAACAGTTGGAACGAGAGAAAATAAAGAGCCAATTCGATAATGAAATATCACAAGACGAAATTTAAATTATTTTAAATTTATTTGGTTGGTTGAATTTTTAAAATTTTAGATAAATAATTGAGAAGGGGTATTTGGACTTTGATGGATAATTTATCTCTGATTTCCGACAGCAAATAGTACATTATAAATCAAGCTCAAGGATTGGATTTTCTAATCAAGTAGCAGTTAAAGCCAGATTAAGTGTCTGTCGTATAGAATTAAACTTGCGCAAAGTACCAAGTACAAGTTACATTGATGACCATCCACTATTGCTTAAACGAACCCATCGATATCAAATTTATTATTATTTTAAACCCTTTTTCATCCAATTTCTTGACATAATTTTTTTTTTAAATTCACTTATTTTCATTTTCAACACATGAAGTCCTATTTGATATTTGTTATATTAATAAAACCATTATTGGTTTTCTTACCTCTTAGTTTAAATTGTCAAGAAGTTTTCATCTCCTTAAAAAAAAAGACTTGGAATATTCATCATTACGAAATTTAGGTCAATTAAATTATTAACTGTCTGGATACTTGATTACGAATTGTAAATCATCACCACAGGTTAAATTTTATTAATAATTTATTAATTTAATACCATTTAAGTTTTCAAATAATAATTTCACATCCTTATTTTATTATTCAATTTTCCATTAAAATTTTTTCGTACAAAAATATCACCAAATATAAAAATTATTCGTTATTATAGTGAGCAACATCTGACATGGCGCTGAGTACAATGTAGAGAGTAGCCAGTATTACGTAGATAGGACCCACTGCTATCTCTATTTTTAACTTCCCGCTAAGAAAATTTTTAATTTTTAAAAAAAGGCAAGTTATTCGTTTCGGTCCGATTTTCAAAAATCGAGTTTTCATCAGATTTCGATGTTTTGAGGTCCTAGGAAGCTATTCTGATTATTCCCGGATGGACGTCCGTGTTTAGAAACTTAGAATTGACTAGATTTTGGGGTAGATCGGTCGTGTAGTTTAAGAGTTATACGAAGAATAAAAATAAATTTTTTTTTTGTTTTTGGTTTTTTGCGTATAACTTATAAACCAGTTTCCCGATTCGCCTAAAAATGTATTCAGTTCTAAGTCTTGATGAGTCCTTTCGATTGCCACCAAGAAAGTTCAAATCGGTTCATTCGTTCCAAAGATATCGTCGGGCAAAAATGATAATTTTTCAATGAAGGTATGTTTTACCGTCCTAACAAATTTTTGAGCTCGAAAATTTACAAGTAATAATGTTTCCGAGCTCCCTGAGCTCGGAAACAGCGGGAAGTTTTGGGGCTGGCCCGCGGGGTCAGGCAGTTTTCAGATTCTTTTCCGTGATATGTCCGTGAAAAAAAAAAAAAAATAAAAATAATAATAAATAAATAAATAGAATCTCAACAATCGAATCATATAAGTTTAACTTCTTTGAAATAACTTTTATAACAGTACTCAGAGTGTTATATTTTCGAATTCTAGTGGATGTTGTAATAAAAATAATACTCGTATTCGGTAAAAAAGTAAAAGAGTTTACAGAGACTTTGTGCATAGTACGCATACACCCGGGCGTGGTACTTGATTTACTCTGGGGCGGAAAATATTTTAAAATTTACCGAGTAGGTTGAATACAGATGGTCTTTTACCATATACCAACTAGCGGTCACCAATAACTTTATACTCTACATATATATATATTCTCTTTTTAACTCTCATGATCATTCTCTCTATTTCTCTTTCACACAATCGCTAGTACACATACACACATTCACATACGAGTAAAGTGTACAGAAATTTAAGTTTCTTTTTCGCTCATTCCCTTGCGCTGACTCAACTAAAACGACTCCACAATTACTCCCCAAGGATCGTTACACCCTGGGAAACAATCCTGCAGCTTGTACGACCAAAGTATACGTACGTACAAACGAGTACAGGTTCAACGGCTGCATACAGACTGTGTCGTTTAAATACGCGTACTTCTACTCGCTTGTATTTAACGCCATTTCATTTAAAACTCGGGTTCACAAACGACTGGCTGGCTCTCGTCTCTGCTACACAATTAAACTTGCTATTTTGTTTAAGTAGCCCTAAATAAAATGAAATCGTATTTTTTAATTTTTGGACAACACCATTGTTGACTTTTACCTTAACAAAATATAACTACTAGCAAATTAATAGAAATTAGTAACACATATCACACAGTGTTAAAAAAGTTTAATAATTTTTTTTTTTTTTTTTCGTTTAATATTAATACTGATATGAGTAAAAGTTAAAATTTAATAAACATGTGGAATAGCTGTTATCCAAAAGCTCATTCTGACTGAAAGACAACAGCTATACTTTACAACCGACGAGCTCGGGCTAAATTTATATCACTGACGCACTCTGAATTAAATTTAAGGAAAACTTTCATCAACAAGTTTTCGGCCTCTACTCTAGGTTCTGTCATTAAATATATATAATAGAAAATGAGAGACTGTAACTTGACTGATGATACAAAGCTTTCAATCATAACTTCCTCAACTCATTCATTATTTTTTTCAAATTTATTTATTTTTATTTCGAATTTATTTAAATTAACTGTTACATATTTTATTCACTATTAAAAATAATGAATTCACTGTTAATGAACATAAAAAAAAAATTATCCAATTAGTTTATTCCGCTTCGACTTGCCGCACACGACCATTAATTATTATTACTATCGTGCTTCGCGTCTTTCTTTTATTTTCAGATTTTGCCTAATTGATTTATAACCCAGTTACAATAGTAACAACCACGGTATCATGTACATGTATATATATATATATATTTCTTTTAAGTAATAAAATATATTTGGACTAAGGTAAAATGGAAATGTCATTTATCCGTTTATAATTGAATTTTCAATTTAATTATCGGTAATTATTAATCATTAACGAAAAGTAAATTTACATCAGCATACACTTTAAATTATTTATTAACTTTTGAATCAAAAATTTAACGTTAAATAATTTAATCGTTTCCTTTTACCTTTGTAGTAATTTATTAGTTTCTATTGTGGTATTGTATATTCGAATATATATATTTGCTTGAACAAAGACACTGATATTGCCACATAACATGAAAACAATAATATCAATACCTTTCGTAGTAATTATGTTTATTCAATAAATTATTTATCAATAACCACCAACGGATTATTTGAAATAAATAATTAAATTTGTTTATTTTTAGAAAATTGAAATATGTATACATAAATAGCACTTAAATGTTTATGCAGAGCAAAGGATGTTGTATCTCTTAAATCTTGTAGTTAAGTGATACGACAAATAGAAATCACTGAACTGATTATAAACTCGAGCATAAAATCTTAAAATGCTCATAGAACTAAAATTTTATTAACTATTTATTTCCACAAATTAATTTGATATTGTTGATAAACAATTTTCTAAAGTAAAAAATAAAGAAAAATTGTAAATGATTATTTTTGAAAAATAAACTTTAAATGTTAAAATAAAATTTTCGATGAATGGGTTGGGGTTTTTTATACTTTTTATACAACCTTGAGCTGACCAAATGCAACCATTTGTATTCACGATCTATGAGAGTGCTTTTAACGTTTTATCACCATGGCCACTTTTGGGCGGATCTATCTCCGCCCTTATTCAGACATCCGTTGAGCTTCTGCCCGTACATTTACGTTTTACTCTTTATTTTAACAATCAATTCTCCTTGTTTTTTCTTTCAATTTTTACTTCACTTGTTAAAGATCAAATTATTATATATATTTTATAACTGGAATAAATTATAATAAAAATGATAAATAATTATTATCATCGTTATTTAAGAGTAGATAGAGAAAATAATAATTACAACATTACAGATAAGCCAGAGAGTACTGATGATTGAATTATTGATCTCGAGTGTTTCGTAAATCAATGTTTATCGATACAATTTATTTACATCAATGACAACTGAAATACAGTGTGACATTATAGCGGATAGAGGCGGATGAGAAGATACACTACTACAACATACATTTATACATCTATATATATATATATTGAGAGAAAGAGAGTTTAGTAGCGTAGAGAAACAGCCAGTAGCACGAAAACACTTTAGGTAACCGTCGAGTAAGGCTGGTCGAAGACACATCAATCAAGTCTCCGCGATACTAAACCAATCACAAAAAGATTCTATTAGTTCTTGTACTTATTTAAAGGCAATAAATATACTTTTTATTTTTATTTTTCACATAATAAATTTATTGTTTATCTAGATATAAGAGTTCGAGTTAATTCAAAAATTAAATCTACATGAATATAAAATAAGATAATGAATTTAATGGAATGACATTATCGCGGTTTGGGTTCGAGATGTTAGTCGGTAGATAAGCATCTCCTGGGACGAGTGGTTTAGAGAAGAGGGATGGGACACACGAGTTAAGACGGCATATATGTATAGATATATATATACGTATGTGCTCCATTTGGCTCAAATATTCTTGCACCAGAAGCGATGAATTTCCTAATTCTTCCTCTGGGAATCTCTCATCTTATCTCTATATGTCTCTAGCTATTGATTAATATTTAATACGTAGTACGTAATAGTCATAGTACCTCATTATATATATAATTGGATAATTAAAAGTAAATTTATATGAGCGGTTAATTATTTTTTGGTGGAGGAGGTTAGCGAAAAAAAATTCAATATTAGAATAAAGAAAAAAAATATATATGTATATATTTGACTCAACTTATAAATTTATATTAAACGATAAAGACCCTACATACTACAGTTTTCAGCAAGTATACGCGGAAAACGCAAATGGAATTCAAATTGAATGCATGAATATACATTGTACAATATTGGTTATGAAATTGAAAGTATAGATATTTTCCAATGGATTTTACACTGTGTAATTAAATTTATTGGTTCATCCCCGTACTAATTGAATTTATATTAAAATTTTTTTACATCATAAACATCATAGTATATTAATTGATGATAAAAGCAGTTACTGAAAATACAAATGAATTTATAAGTAAATATAATATTTATGTTGAATTAATTCAGTTTATAAAACACGATGAAGGAATAGGTGGGCAAAATGGCCAAAACTAGAAAGATTTTTAAAAAAATATTTGGTTAACTCTTTTAGTCCGCCTGTTATCGAAATTTTTTTTATCATTAATTTTAAAAATAATGTTAATACCTAAAAATAAGAATAAGACTATAGCAGTTAAATATATAAGGTAAAGTTCTTGAAAATATAATCGATAATCGTTGAGAATATCGTAGATTCACCGACGTACAATGGATAACCAACTATTGGGCGTCGACGGTCTTTGTGTCTGGTCGTTCTGAAATTTTTCTCAATCGATTCACGATTAAATTTATAGCTAGGTCACAGCTTGGATCGCCATGAACAGTATTCGTCCTATACTCGTATATTCCTTATCTTGCTTTAAAACCTTTTGAAATCATTGATCCAACAACGAGTATAGTATAGAGGGACTGATCTACCAGCTAGTAGAATCACCAGCAAGGTCATAGTTCGAACTACTCAACTATTCCTTCTCTCCTAATGTGAATAAGTAATTGACTTATTTTAGCCATTAGTAGCTTGTTGGCATGGGGATTAAGTCTTTCACTAATACTAAATCTGTAATCTTTTGTAAGTCTCTTATGTACTGATGTCTCTAGGCGGGAAATCGACCAATCACGTTAAATCTCAAGTTTAATTTTGCGATATTACTAATTTATAAGTTAATAACACGGTATAGTGTGGAATGGTGTGTATATGAACAAAAAGTAGTAGGAAGATTGAAAAAAATTTAATTTCTAATTTTCTAAAGCCCAAAATTTAAGCTCAAAGAGTATACTATAACAAATAAAAGATGTGGATAGTTAATATGTTTATGTGTATGAAAGAAAAATTAAAATGATGGGTAGGAAACAGCGTAGCCATTTTGAAAACATTGAAAAGGTGAATGGACGAAGTAAATGAGGTAACGCACATCCAATTTGATGACTCAATACACATGACCGAACACGATCTGCTACCAAAGTAATTATTAACACCAATGAATTGCAATTGGATTGCAATTAAACAATGCTCTTTTCTATTCTTCTATTTCCATCAGTTTGATGATTAAATTTTATACAATATCTACATTATACGTATTTTAAATTGTTATTAATAAATATATAAAGATATAAGGATGTATTTGAATAATGGCTGATTAACTAATTTTAAAAATCAATAAGTCAATAAAAACTATGAATAAATGGAATGGGAATTCGGTAATTACTATCGATGGTCTGCAAAATGATCAATTTTACCCGGTTTGCTCATAAATTTAAACTCAATACACACAAGTGATATCCATTGGGATTATTTGCATATTCATTATTTATTATTTATCATAGAGTTATTTTGTTTTAATTTTATTATTTGCTCTTTACCAATGAATTTAAATTTATTATTAAATAAGAAAAATTTATGTTGTAAAATAACACCAACTAAAAAAAAAAAATAAAAAACGAATTTTAACTTTACCGGCGCCAAAATAATTAATTGATTTAATGTACAGTACGAGTAATAAAATATATAAAAAAATAAAGTTTGTGAATAGCTAATGAAAAAAGTTTGATTTCTAATTAATTCCATTAACTTTTTATTTAGTTTTCGTCAATTAAAAAATTTATTAATTTCATTTACAACTTTTGACAACAAAATAAAAATAAAATAAAAATGAGATAAACTTTTTTTTTTTTATTCAAATTTAAAAACATTTTTTTTATCTCGCCTAAAAAAAATTATTTTAAATTATAAAATAATATACATGAATAAATATTAAAGCATTGAAACAGCGTATATTTAATATCTGAAAGACAACATTTAAATGTAAACTACAAAGTAAAAGATATTTTAATCTATTCTAAGCATTAAAGGCTTAAATATTATGGATGAATTTAATGTTAACGTTATATGGATATGTATAATGTACACAACGATTGACGGAGTAAACTTACAATTAAAATCCAAAATATTTTACTTTACCTCAGTTTCTTGATGATTTCAGTATTTTCTCAGTATAATTAAATATGCTTTAACTCCAAAGTTATACAATATTTAAATTTATATATATACATATATTTTATATAGTCAGTTGATGAAACGCTTGAATTGAGAGATAAATTTCACATGAATTATTCACATCTGCATACAATTATAATAATAATAATAGTAATAATAAAATATAAATAAATGGAATTATTAATTATCAGAATAAATATTTATAAGCTTTTATCAATTATTAATAAAAGACTGAATGAATGTTGTAATTAATATGTTATATATATATATATATATTAATAATGTAAATTTAATTTTGATTTTCTGTTAGGTCTATTCTCTTTTCTTAGATCATGACAACCTCCGACGAAAGCATTTGGCAAATATCCACCAGAGCTGTTCAAAGCAATCTTTTGTTTCTATGTAATTGTTTCCTACAAGTTTCCTTACGCTGTACAATAGTTTTATTCCTATACAGTGCATGTACAGAACTATTCACTTAGACGTCACTAAAGTCAAAAGCTATATAGTGAATAGTCAATGTGCAAAAGTAAACCTTAAAGTGTTAATACTCATAGTTAAATAATAGTCGAAACATTTCAAGAGCACATTATAATACTTTTACACTATTTTTTTTTAAGTAATATATCCATTGATTTATTTATTTTTTTTTTTATTCTTGATGATAAAACGGGTAACAATCTTACTGAATAGAGGATACTATTAAATTGTCATGCTGTATTATTTTGAATGGCAGAGCAGAGTGCATGAAAAAGCTTAAATGAGATATATAATATATACTTGTATGTATATGGAGAGATGTACAAGTGAATGTGTCTTAGATTTCTATTACCATTTGGTGCTGAACCACCTGAGCCCCAATACAACAACCTCCACTATAGAGATGTGAGTTGTCTTTTAGTGACATGGGTTTTCTAATCTACAACAACACTAAATCTTGATATACAAATATAGATATATATTTTTATGACAGATTACATTTAAAATTAACTTTATTATTGCATATATTACAAAATGAATGCCAATGAATTTATAATTATAAATACATCTATTCAAAATTTTAATTTTATCTGAAAATAAATTTCATTAAATTGATTTTTTGGGAGGGCAGGGTAAGATGGCCATCGGGATAGAACGGCTGAAGTGAATGCGGAACGAATGATTCTTTATTTATTTAATCCTCTTGGAGTGAATGAGGATTGAAATAAAATCCACATCATTCTGAAATCACTCCGAGGAAAACAAACTGCGTGTTCACTTTGTATGCGGAGTTATTTTTTTTAATCTCCAGAACTTCCGGTGATGGGATTAAAAATAAAATCCAAATTCACTCCTGATTTTTTAGTGTCAATGATCAGCGGGTCATTTAAATAAAGAAAAAAAATATATATATATAATTTTAAAAGTATATATTTAAAACATTTTATGGAAATTCATATTTTATTGAATTAATTTTTATGAGTTCAATTTTAAACCTATTTTCATTTTGCGTTTAAAGTATCAAATATAAATTTAAAGTTCTGTAATAATAAATTTACAAACTTTATTTCAGTGAACCGAAATAATGTTCAGTGAAAATGATACACGCCATAATGGAATTACAATAATTAAATTCAATACTTTATTTTAGATTGATATACTGTGTTATAAATAAAATTTACAATAATAAAATTATATTAAGACAACATGTAGAAATTCATTTTAAGAAAGACGATGACGTAGTTTGTGGAATAATAGTGTCAAGATATTTAAATGAATTAATTTAAGTAATAAAATGAATTAAAATGTTATTTCACATAAAAATTAAAAATAATAAAATATTATTATATCTGAGTAAAGTAAAACAAGTATTTTCGTCCGGTAATTTATTCTCATCATTGTCACTCAGCCTCATCTCTCTACATTCACTTTAAACTCTTGCTCATAAATCATTGTTTTCTCACCGTTAAATTATATGGCAAGAAAATATAAACAACATAAATAAAAAACCACGTCCTGTACCAATAAACCTTAATTTAATGTCTATCTGCAATAAATAAAACACAACCGCTTGTTGTGCAATACATCAGACCATAAACCTGGTTAATGAAAATAAATTAACAAATAAAAAATAAAATATCGTAACTACTTTTAAATTGAAATCGCGAGCTAACCAATCATTATGAATACGTAAACAATATTTAACAAAGTTAAATGCTAAATTAATACCAACTACCCGAATAATGTACAAGTTGTAATTAAATTTATTGATTAATTAGTATAATTTAATTAGTTCGTATGTATCTGATTCGCGGTTGAGATGTAATATATTCTGGGGCTATTAAAAAAATGATAACTTTGTGAAAATTTTTATGATATATAATATTTTTATATAGTATATATATATAGAAGAGGCGTTGTATGCAAACATATATACCATGTATTCTCGGGGGTAAATGTCACAAGAGCGACATAAACGTCGGAGACACGCGAAAGCGGTCACTGGCAGCGCCGAGAGGCCAGAAAGGTCAGAAAAGGATGATGACTTTAGGTCCCATTGAGATTTAACTTGGCCCCCACTATCATTTAAGATCTTATGCAACTTGGACATTATATTTTATTACTTGTGAGTGTTAAGAATATTAAGCAATTCAAATTTTATTCTAAAGGTACTTAATCGTTTTTACAAATACAAGTATACACACGTATAAGAGGAAGCCGGACAAAACTTGGAAATTAAAAAATTTTTTAAATCGCATTTTGCCCAGCCTTACTTTAATAATAATAAAAATACCATATTACATTGATCTATTTCAACAATATTTGTATACTTTTTAAAAATTTAATTATTTAGATCTCGTATAATTTTTTACTTGGTTTTCCAGCTTAAATGTACTCATCAACGGGATTTTATTCACGTTTAGCTATAAAATATAATCCCGGATTTAAACGATGAAAATAATTAATCACCCGGTGCAGAGAATTTTAATAATAACTGGTTTTTAAATTTTCAGCTCGACGCGGCTAATCAGTTAATATTTTAATTTAAATATATATTTAAATTAAAATATTAACTAAGCGTTTATATTTATATAACATATGTGTTGAAAACAAAGACAAGAGCTAACATGATCTACTGTCTATTTGTTCTTGCAGATGTACCAGATCCACCGGGACGTCCTATCGCCACTAACTTCACATCACGCTCTGTAACAATCTCATGGGCGCCAAGCGAGAATTCCCACAACAATCCAATTTCACACTACATAATCAATGTCAGGTGAGTTGTGTTCCTCCGTCACGTTAAGTGAAATCTTATGTAATACTTATATGAATTATTAACTTTATACACGACAATAATATTACAAACTTAAATTTCCACATTGCGCGTACTTGATTAAACAAACTTATTTAATATTTTATGCGCAACATACAATATATTAAAAATAACAACAACTCAGCAAAGTATATTTACTCAAGAGTCGGCGTTCGATTACATAGACCACTACAAATAACCCTGATATTATCGTGCGGGCTTTGTTCTTTTCAGTATACACGAAAAAAGTTAAAATGAGTTGGGTTAACTGCGTGCTTCTTTTCTCGAGAATCTTCACTACCGGTATAGAATCTAGAGTGTAGGAGGTTTTTCTGGGTAGTCATGGGTGTGTGAATAAATAGAGATTCGGAAAATCTGAAAAAACTCAATTGTCGACAAGTGGTTGAAGAAAGAAAATCAGAACGGAATAGTGATGATGAAAGAAATGGGAATAACTAAACTAAAGAGACCGAGACAATTGCTGAGAAGGAAATGTAGTCGAGTATTAAACAAAAAAAATATTTAAGTCTTGAGGAAGCTGAATTTTAAATTTTTTCTAATGAAAAATACCATTGCTAAACATGAATATACGGTTGATGATGATAGTAATCCAGCAATAGCTCTTATATATTTGTATATAGATCACAACAGTCGACTGACGAGGAAAACTTGTCTTTTTATATATATGTCCGACAGTTTGAGAGTTTGTGAAAAAGAGAATAATAACATAGAATGGGTATAAAAGAAAAGGATGACCGCGTCAAGTGGATAAGGATTGTAGACTTGATAAGCACCTTTTGTTCTTTCTTATACCATGCCTTTTAGTTTTATATCTAGTCTCATGACGTCTTTGGTCCTTTTACTTGTTGTTATCTCTTTTCATTCCGTTTACTACTACACACTCGACTTTTGTCATTTTTTGTCTCTTATGGCTACGGGGAAAAAAAAAAAAAAGTAAAAAAATTTCTTCAATACTTGAGAAAATAAATAAAAAAGAAAGACTCGAGATCTTGAAAGATTAACCAAGGAATCAACTAGAACAATAGCCGATGTCTTTTACGTAGAACCCTATTCTATGTGGGTAATAATTAAAAAAAAAGGAAAAAAAAAAATATAAACGGTGATACTGTCAAAGCGAATGGGTAAAGAAAAATTGAAAGCATAAAATAATTTTGGTAAGAATTAAATTTTTATCGGGAAATATAAAAGCGCTTTTTTTTTAAAAAAAAAAAAAAAAAAAAAAAGCTAAATAATGATAATAAAAATGAAATAGGATAATAAAATAAAACAATAAGACGAGATAGAGACGAAAAAACGAAAAAAAAAGTTGCTCTATTACGTTAGAGTTTCACAGGCGTAAAAATGTATATTTTAATACTTGATTAACCAAGCTCTTGTAGACTCGCTAGACGCTCATAGAGAAGAGTCCTTTTCAGAAAAGATATTCTTTTATCCAGGAATAAATTGACCATACTTAGACTAGAGCTTTTGCCAGAGATATTTTTAGAACAAAGAACGCCTTTATATATTATATATGCAAGTACATATGTATATATCTATATAGGAATATAAAGTAAACAAAACATCAATTGATGAAAAGTCGTAGATGAAGAGGTGGAGTTTGGTTAAGTCGTTATTGGAAGGGCGTTTCTCGATGAGTCTGATCGTCGAACCACGAAAATTGATCGTAACGGAATTTCAATTTCGCGCATGACTACTACGTAGAGTGAGCAGTGATAAATATCTCAAAAAAATTTATATCATGTTTTTAATTACTTTTCCAAAAAAAAATATTTTTTTTTATTTTTATTTATTTATTTTTTTTTTTTCGTAAGAGAATGAAAATCCAATGAAATTTTTCACATAACGTTTAAATTAAAGTATGGACCACGTCACTCTGAAAATATTCAGCGAGCTTTGGCGATTAACCGTCGAGCACATTCATCCATATTGAACTGGCACCCTCGAAATTAAAATACCTCTCGAGTTTCTACGTTTGCATTTTTCTTAAAGTTAAATAGAGTCAGAAATCATACAGAGTAACGACATTTTCAACCTCTACAAGTATTCCCTTATTTTAGTCAACATTTTTTAATACTTAAAATATATAAAGCTGAGAAAAAGGAGGAACTTGAGTGGAAAAAAGTATCGTAAAGTTTTAATGAAAATTTTTCAGCCATATATAAATATTAAAACTTTTTATATTCATCCAAAAAATAACAAATATATATATTGTAAGAAAATTTATTATTATGAGTTGATATTACCCCAATGGCCTACTTAACCCCGGGTTCAAGGATATATCTAAGCCCAAGATCAATCTCACACAATTGTGGTAAATTACTATTTTTATAATTAACTTTTTTAGTGTAATCTTAGCTGATTGCCATTTAGCTGATCTAGTGAATTTTACCACATTGCCATAAACAAAGTAATAGTAGTAGCACACAGTTGCTCGGATTAACCCCAACCGCGTAAGGGAAACGATGATAGAGATAGCAAATCCACAGGGGGATTTATCCAGAGTATAATGTCGACTCTCGCCACTTGTTCTTGATACTCCTGCTGTATATAATTTTTTTTTCCTTTTCTTTTTTTTTTTGTTCTTTAAGAGAGAAGCCAACCGCAATATATATCAACACATTTAATTTGCTAACCAATAAAACGAGCGTAAACACAAAATATTCCATATTTTTTTTTTAAATATCTAGAAATGACTTTATTGCTTGCTAATTGATAGTTATTTATTCCTTATAAATATACTTCTGACATTTAACGATTTTCGTTAAATGAATTAATTTAACATATAACTTCCGATCGAAAATTAACCATTTTGGTAATTCGATATCTTTTAAATTTTGCATTGACTAATATGGATTGACACATACAAGAAAATTATTAGCTCGTATAAAATTAAATATGAACATTATATAAGACAATAACATGATAAAAATAATAATAATAAAAATAATAGTAATAATAAGTCAATTTCCAATGAAACGTATGAATGGGGTGATGGGTGCTCATAGTAGCATGAAAACCACAATATCTCCAAGCTCAGCAGCACCAATAAAGGAATCGCAGAAGGGGCCTCACTAAACTCTCTACAGATATATACTTGTTGGAATTGTTTGGCAAAATGCCGAGAGAATACTACGTGGGCTACTCGGCAACTGAATCGAATTATACGCTCTGCGACATGAAGCGGAAGTGAAAAAGACATTTGTTTAACCACCGTGTACTCGCACAGTTAATGTAGCTCATCCAACCGCACATGGATTTTTCTTTGTATTTTTTTTTTCATTTTTCCTCTCAAATTCTATAGACATTTACACTGACTTAAGTAATCAGAATCACCGATTAATATTTAAGATTAACTTGACAAAATTAACTTTCATTTATTGTTTTCCCGATGAAAATAAGTACTATTTAATATTTCGTACTCTGATTATTACAATATCTTTTTACAAAGAAAAAACTTTTATTAAAACTTGGTAATTTTTTTTAATGCTCTAAAAGTAGCTCCAACTATTTTAGATTGCAGAAAATTTTGTCGTGGCTTCAAAAGTTTTTCTTTCTTTTTCTTTTTTTTAAATGATTATTTGCCTTGACAGATTTATGGAGTAAAAGGAAAAAAAATAACAGTTTCTCCATAAGTTATGAGTAGTTAAAGTAGTAAAGAAAATTTTTTTATAATTTATCGTTAAAATACAAAAGTTTTTTTTTTTTTCTTTTTTGTAATGTTTCGGAAATCGATTTTGACTTGATATATATATATGTATATAAATGTATTGTCTTATATAGGGAAGAAGATATAGTGAGCTTGACGGTGATTATCCCCGACTGGTTGAGCTTCGAACGGCAAGTTCTCCAGAGGATTATCTCTCAGTCTCCTCAACCTACCAAGCTACCAAGCTACCCAGCTATACACCCCTCTACCCTTCCACCACTACTCCTGTCGATATTTCAACGGTCTTATCTACTCCTTCGGGATATAGCTATTCCAATCGGTCCCAATCCTGTGAGCATTCCCATCTAAGGTACCTACTGTACATTAGCCGAATTATCAATGAATTGCCACCTCTGAAAATTGTCTGGATAATAGAATCAAATCATCAATCCGATCGTTCTAAAGCTTTTTCACGTCACTGCTGAAAGATTTTTAAAACAATTAAATAAATTATTCCATTTGACAAAAATTGTTTATTAAATTTATTGAATATCCACATAAATCTCTTTTTTTACTTTTTGACATGTAAAGCATATATACGTTTATGTAAGCTATTATGCACACATCCTGCTATCGGAATGTATTAATCATATGAAATATTTTCAATACTTCTCGCGGATAATTAAATTCCAAAAAGCTTTTGTTGTAAGCTCAATAGCAAATAATTCACTAAAATTTAACTTGGTTTCTATTTTTTTTTCTTATTGCTATTTATTTATGCGTGTACTGACCGGAACAAACATTAAATATTTAAAGAATCGGGACTGAGGAAGGAGATGGAAGCTAACCGACCGAGAAAATTCCTCAGAATATCATCAAGGGTTAAACAGAAAATACCACGTGAGTTTCATATATATCACCGTTAATTAACAAAAGCTTCTACTCCTAGCTCACTTAAGTATTCTTATTTTAACCCGGATACCGATATAATTTAAAGCAACTAAATAACAAAATGGTATTGAACAAAAGATCAGTAAATTCAACTGGAGTATACTTTTAAGTTATTCAATATTTATACTGATCAACTATGTATAATATACATTATCGGTACCAGATACCGAGAGTCACGTCAAAATTGACAAATTACATTTTCTTAAGCAGAATAACTTCCATAAAAGCTAACATCAATTGAAATAAAGTGATCTCTATTATTATTATTATTATTATTATTAATCTAAAATAAATTTATATATAACCTCAGAAATTATTGATTACAAAGTTAATGTTTTTTTCATGAAATATAAATTTAACGGACGAATGCGTGAATCGATTTAATTTTTAACAGAGCGTATAGTCCATCTTCAGTGTATGCCTCGATGAACCTAGTCATCCCATCGAATACAGAGGAGAACGGAAACGAGACATATTTCATAGGAAATATTCAATGCATACGACCCACATACCTGTATGAATATTTTTATATATCTGTCCATCATAATTTCCATACACATTTTACATATTGAAGTTTCCCAATGTGCTGTATATATATTTCAAAATGTTGAAATATCCAACGACCCATATAGCTAGATATTGAACAACTCTATAATCCTAATTCAATTTATTTTTTTTATTTTTTTTTTTTATCATTTCATTTCTTGAAAATTTTTTTATTTCTTCTTTCTCACATTATTCTTACCATTGTTATATTCCTCTACATAATTTTTATGCCCGTGAATCATTCGTTACACCGGCATTTCAAATTTCTTTCTTTTTTTTTTCTTTTAATTTTTTTTTTTTATCTTTAACAATAAACCCACCAGAGAATAAAAAGCTTGCGGCTAACTAGAAAAGAGGGAGAAAAGGGAACACGTTAAATTTAACGAGTCCACCGTGAGGGGTCAGAGTAGTAGAGGACTTAAGGTAAGCGGAAAAGGGTTAACCCAGAGGATGTTATCGGGCAGCTCCATAAATTCCCCAAGATTAGTCGTAGTTGCTCGCGAGCAAGCTACCCGCTATCATCTTTTCCTTTCTCGCATAACGTTAAATTAGAAAATTTACCTTAACCTAAGCTGCTGAAAAAATTAATTAAAAATCATTTTCATTAACCATTATTATTATTATTATTATTATTATTATTATTATTATTATTATTATTATTATATCACCAACATTACCGTTTAAAATTAAAATTTTCCTCCTGGCTTATTAATAACAACGGTAATATATATGAGTAAAATTATAATTGACGATATGAATAACTAGAATATGGTATTAAGTATTAATAATAAATGTAATGGTCATACACACACAGTACAGAGTATTATATATATATTTAGCGGAAATTCATCTCGCGGTATTATTAAGTAATCTCTCAATAAACCTTTTGGTATAATACGAATAAGCCATTATCAAAAGACGTTAATTTTTAATAGCCTCGTAAATGATAGTTTGCTCGACGCCTGAAAATTTTCTCGCTACCACGAAGCTTAATTAGCGGTCTGCGTTTCTATTAATTACTCCAAAACGGATTACCTCGCCGACTCCAAGTCCACAGGCTAGTCCGATATGTCAATATATTATGTATGTGTACTGATATATGTATATATGTATATATGGATATATGTAGATGTATTCAATCCTTCCGTTATCCGTATATAACATGTAACTAGTTTGATTAATATTAATTTATTGTAGTATCACGGTGTAGAGACAACAACAAATTCGATGATCTAAAATAATTAGTTGTATTTAATTAAAATATTCAAGACAGACTTTACCAAATATATATATACGAGGTTTTGGTGGGTGATTTTAATTTTATTTATTCTGGTGTTGTAATTAAAATAAGATGAGAGTAAAAATAATTAATTAAATGGGGATATTGATGGTGAAAAAAAATTTTTTTAATTAAACTCAAGAGTTGATTAAATAACGTTAATTTTTTATAAAAATTGAAATGAAGAGTAAATTTGAAAAACTTAAGTACTGTTGATAATGCAAGATGAAATTGTCGGAATGACAGTTTCCATCCAATCTCAGTTTGAGAAGAAGAAGAAGAAGAAGAAGAAGAAAACCGAATGACTATTAGTTAATTGAAGTGGGAAATGAGGATGAGAATTTAAAGGAAATAGTGCAAGACAGAGAATCGTGACAAAGAAAGTTGTTGAGAGCGAGTTAGAGACTGAGAGGAAAGGAGAGTGTGGAATTGTTGCAATGAGTGTGATAGCAGAGGGGAGATAAAAGGTAGTGTGGAGAAGCAAGACACAGTGAGAAGGTGTACAATGAATTGAAACTCGATAGTCACAGTCGCCGGAAACCAATTGTGAGTTCCGTTACAATGTATTAACGGAAAAGTGCCTGAGCATTTTCAGTCAGCACGAACAGATTCAGCAATTAGTTGTCTTCACCAGACACCAACTTCTAATTGGATCTCATTACGCTAAAAAATAACAAAAAGATTTGATTAAAAGGGATTTTTTACAAATATAAAAAAATAAAATATATAACTACAGTGTGTACATTGTCAACTGCGGGGTATCATCCCCAACAAATGAAAAGGAAACACTTAACTGATCCGATACGTAAACGGATCGTCCATCAATGTCAGAGTAATCGTAGTATGCTAACTACCAGCTTGAACTGAGCTACTGTGGACTCTGTTTAATACGACAGCTCTGACAGATAGCCTCGAGTTATAACGGGGCGGATAATTCCTCCCCCGTCTGCCGTTCCACCCCCAAATGTAGACGGAAAAAATTGTCACATTAGTCAGGAGCACCTTCATTAGTGAACCAAAGAAAATACACTTACATCTAAAAAGTAATATCGTTATTCATACTTTCATAAATCTTCTTTTACTGTGTCATCAAAAAATTTTTTTTGCGCTACAATTCTCTGACTTATTATATTAATTTGTATTTATGGGATTGTACAAGAAAAAAATATAAAATAAAAATACCCTAAATTTATTGTTTATAAGCCGAATATCGCGGTTTGTGAATTCAACAGTTTCAACTTAAAAGAAGTAAGAATGTAGAAACAAATGCAAAGCCAACAAGTGTAAATTCGAATTGTAAACATTGCATTAATAAATTTAACCCGGGTAGATTCGTATAACGGCGGATAGAATGCATAGAACAGCGGGAGTAAATGTGCAAGGTAAAAACGCTTGAGTAAAAGTATTTTGGTTGTATCTTAGTGAACTTTATCGGACATGCTTTTATAGTAGCTGTTCGTTGGTGCTTTCTACGATTCGTTACATAATATATGTTTATACACACAAACATGTCAGATAGAGAAACTTTTAAAACTAAAATCCATTTGCTGCATCTATATATGTATATATATACATATAGACATTTAGTACAAATTGTGGTTCATGCTCACAATGCGGTTAGCAAAGTGACCTATATCGTTCAAGGGCTGACCATCATGCTCTAAATTAGCCACAAAACTGACGGTCCCCTGCGTATGGTGTTCAATATCGTTATCTATAAATGATTATTGGTAGTAGTTGCTACGGCGAATCTGAATTACCTACACCACTAAAAACAAATCCCATAAGACCTACTTTTTTCCTTTTATTTTTTATTACCCAATAAAATTATATTTTCAAAAATATCGTTTATTTGCTTTTCATAAAAAATTATACTTTCCATGTTATAAGCTTTTGTTTTTTGTTTTTTTTTTTTGTTAAGTATTATTAATTATTAGTTTTTTTAATCGTTGCAATTTTATTTCTGTATTATAAAATTTTTAAAGTCTGCATACATACATATAAATACATCTGTTAGATTCCTTTTTATTCATACAATTCTAAAATAGCCCGCGGGAAATACTTTAAAGGTGCAAAAGCGCCGAGGCATATAAATTTTAAAACGAGCTGACTATGAAGTTCGCGCGCGTAATTGTCTCCCCGAGGGAAACGAATATCTAGAGAATTGAAAAATGGGCATACGACCAATTCAACCATATTACTTTTGTAATAAAATAAAATAAAGAAAATACTTCTTAATATCGATACTAAACTATTTTAAATTTATTATATGTATTTTGTTATGTCTGACTTTATATACTTATATATCACTTAAATATCAAAAATTAAATACATAATGCAATAGTTGAAAGTAAAAATAAATGATTTCCATTTATGTAAGACCTCTGTGTAAAAAGAAATTGACAAAGTTATTTTTCACTTTGATATTGCTGGAATAATATTCTAACATGTCATTATACTTACATGATCTCCATTATCTGTGCTCTCTAAAAATGAATCAGTAAAATTCACTTCAAATTAGTGAATATTCACTGGTTGAATTAGTGGTATACTTATAGCTGTAGAAATAATGACTATTCACTGATTCGCGAGAATTTAACTAATTCATTTTTAGAGTGTGTTCTTAGAATATATCAAAACGGTGAATAATTTTTTTTCATTAACTATTTTCATTCAGTCTATAATGTATTACATAAAATTAAAAGGCAATAATATATATGTGAGTATATTTATGCACTTTATATTATTCATAACCAAATGTCAGAATTTTCCGTTTTACTCGTAACTATTTTAAACGTATCATTTTAATTTCATTTATTTTTAATTAATAATTATAAATGTATAAATATATTACTCAATGAAGCTATAAGAGAAAATTTATTCACAGACACATATATTTCTGTAACTTAAATTCCTTACAATAAAATGAACGAGTGTCTTTATTATCTCGCGATGGACGTGAGTATTTTAATAAAATTAAACACGACAAATAATTGATAAAATTAAAGACGCATTTAAATAAAGTGAATCTCTATTCGCTGTCAATTTAATGTACCAATTACTTAAAATAAAGTTTAATGAAAAAAAATTCAAGTCTACTAAAATACGTATTATATGAAATATAATACACTATTATATTATGATTATTATTATTTAACGATAAAAAGTTTATTCTCTAAACGGGCGTGTAAATACAAGTTGGTAAGTTATATAAATAATAATCGTAGTTTAACCCCGAACGGAGGAACAATTAAACAGTATAACGTAACTGTTGGAACGTTAGTAATACAACGGGCACGAAACGAGACACATTTTCTGCGCTAGCATGAGCTTTATCGTGAATTGTACTTATAACCCATAGTAGAAAGAATACGGTGTACGTGCCCTCCATTATTTATATCTTGCATGTCCCACTGATAAGCCGCGACATTCACCAATTCATGGTAATATTTAACCGTTTATTTTCACTATTTTATTCTTATACCTACTTCTTAGTACCTTCCTACATGTTACCCCCGCATGGAAATATATATATGCGGAAAATATATGCAAACATATATGTATTATATATGTCAAATATATAAAAATATATGTTATCTATATAAAATATATATTTCGGCATATTTTTTTTTTGCGCCAAAATATATTTTAAGTTATATAAAAAAATACATATTTTGATAATTGTAAAAAATATACCTACGTATATGCATACATATAAGTACATATATGTCGACATATATACAGCCATATATGTCTACATATATGTCAACATATAGTCTACATATATATATATATATATATATATATATATATATATATATATATATATATATATATATATATATATATATAATAAATCTTTTCAAAAATAATCTTTTAGTCGACAAGAATCGGAATTATTTTTTTTTTGTTTCTGGAAATTGGTACAGGAAACGGTTAGGGAATTTTAATCAGAAAAGAATTTCTCAGTGTAGGGCTTATCAATCAGTAAATAAAAATCATTTGGTTTGCCCGAGCTTGGAATCGGACCTAAACCAAGTCGTTTTCGCGCGAGAACTCTGCAGTTAAGCTACCAGGCCTTGTGCCAAGGAGAGTTCAATTTGTTTATATCAATTAAGTCACGCCATCTATTACCCAGCGCCATTTGTGAAATGATTTATATATATGCTTTTCATCAGACATACGTCTGTCATATTTTTACTTATGTTTACTTATGTAGCCACATATATGTCTCCATTTATATAGTATCTATTTATAATATATATATTATATATTTTTAATTTTATGTAAGCATTTATGTTTTCATCTATGCAAATATTTATTAGAAAATTTAGTTGACATATTAATTTTTTGCGCACAGATACGTTATATATGTGACATATATGTTGCATATAATTATCACATATATATTTTTCCATGCGGGCATATCTTTTATATTATTTTTATTTACATAAATAATAAAACTAACTCATATAATAATAAATATGATAATATATATTAACAAAATAGCAGTCTCAGCTCTTATATTTTGGTATAAACTAGCAGTTGCAGTGTGATATGAAGCTAAAGTTTGTTAAGGAAATTTAAACCGCAACTATTAATTTAGCGGCGAACCCAAGCAATCGTAACGTCAAAACTTCACCCAACAAATGCCCGCGATTAATTTAGCTCATTAACTTTTAATGACGTTAACTACATTATGAAGGTGTCAACAGCCATTTATACTTATTAATTATCTGCATACTTAATAACTTATAATTTTTAAAAACAAAGTTGTTTCGTTAAACAGCACAAGTTAATTTAAATATTATGTTTCAGAGTTGGAGAAAACGGTCCTTGGGATCATCAAGAAATAGTTACGTCAAATAATGACACTAAATACTATATGGACAATCTTCTGCCATTTACGTCTTACAGTTTTCGAGTCACAGCTGTTAATGCCCGAGGACGTAGTTCTCCTAGTGTTTCATCTCATTATATTACTACATTACGAGAAGGTATAACCTTTTAGTATACCATTTAACCCTTAGTCTTACAACATAACTTATATTGCTAACAAAGTAGTCGAATTATCAAATTATGTTTTTAAATCTCTATGCAAAAACTATCCAAATTTAAATAAGAAACCGAGGGGGATTTTCTAGACTGTGCAGTGAGAATGTAAATGTTAGCAGTGTTGAATTTTTTAAAAATCAAATTGGATAAGCGATAGGAGCTTTGCTTAAAATAAACAGATTGCAAATCCCTGATTTTTTTATTTTTCTTTTTCGTTTTAGCAGACTTTAGTTTTTTGAAATAACAATTGTTTCTACTCCTACAATTCTTTATTTGCAGTAACTATTTACTTTAGTGTTTTCACAAATTTTTTAAGTATTTCAGTACAGTGATAAATATATGCTGAGTAAACATCAACAAATTTCTCGAGATATTTCACTTTACTCATCAGGTTGACTTTATTCATTATATGTAAAAGTATATATAGAGTATGTGTGTATATACTAAAGCTGTACATTTACACGAATAGTGATATATATTCTCATTTGATTTAGACAGATAGTTTTGGTTGTGACCTCTAGAATTAGACGCTATATCAATAGAGAGTAACATACTTCATCTACAAGTAACACGATTCATACAACGAAACCCATTTCCTCTTCGTCAATATTGACAGATGTCTGTATTCGTACATCGCGAATACTGTGTAAATGTCTATGTACATGTCAATTCTGTATATATGTATATACATAAAGTGTGGTTCCGTGTGAATAACACATGGAATATGTATAATAGAGAAAACAGCTCGAATTTCAAGTAGTATAGAAACAAGAACACTTTATGTAGTTGAATTTAACCACATTTATTTACCGTTATAATTAAAATATAAACTTTTTCACAAAGCAATCGATAAATTAATGCATCACACAAGATTCAATAATGTTTATTTTATATTTTAAATTCTAGCTCCGGCAGGTAAACCGACAATCGTAACAGCTCAAAACATTTCAGCAACGGCTATTCTGATTACGTGGAAACCACCTAGTCTAGATACACTAAATGGTGAATTTCTCGGTTATCGTATATCCTATCGCCCTAGGCGGAAAGGAAGTGACATCAAAGAGATTTACATACGCAATCGAAAAATAGAGGTAAGCTTCAAAGCAATATATTCATTGCAATTTCTGTGTGATGTTGAATTCACAACGATTAACGTGAATCTACTGAATTTCAATTTCAGAGACATATTATTCAAAACCTAGAAACGTATACACAGTATACAGTCTGGTTGCAAGTATTTAATCCCGAAGGTACTGGTCCCAATACGTCTGTCACAGTTATGACCGACGAAGGAAGTAAGTACTAATTTTTATAGTAATTATTTTTTTTAAGAACTCATCTAATCATTTTATTATCAATTTATATCATTCATATTGTCTGTTATCTATTTATCGATTAGTTTTTCATTTTTGTCTATTGTTCAAGTCATTGGCTTAATAAATCTCTGAGTAAACAACACACATCGATACGGGGGTAGTGACCTCGAGGTGAACTAGAGGTCACAGAATAAACTACATATATTCAATTTAATTCTATTGGGAATTCCCACTTTCTCATATGGTACAAGAAATAAAAGTGTGTTGCCGTGAGTCGGTAAAGTCGATAAAAATAAGATTTCCTTGCTTGCCGCTAAAAGCAGATTATCCAAAAACATACCGACTGTTGCTCCATCAAAAACACTGGGATTTTTTTATTTTTTAAATTTATTTATCAGAGCATTAAAATTAAAATATTCGAATAGTAATTATAATTAATTATTAAAAGTTGAACTAAATGAATAAATAAGAACTGTTGAGTAGAACTGAGGATTATAAAAATATTACAAATAAATTAATTCGATTATATCTGTAGATAAAATCTGTAAATTATAAATACGAAATAAGACATTCATGTATGATCTATTAATTAAATTTTTCAATAATTAGGTCGTCTGTGTGGTTAATAATTAATGTAATTTTTCAAAATTATAATATTTAGTGAATTTAGAAACTATGGAGATTCGAGATTTTCATTTATAAATGACCAAAGTTATGCGACCTAGTCATCGCTGTTATTAAAATATAATTAGTTGAAACTAAGTAATTAGTATGATGGTTAGAAATGAATTAACTATAATTAAAGAACAATTTTTTACCCTATTTATCAAATAATTAAATCATAATTTTTTTAAATATTCTTGTGGAAAAAAAAACGATTTAATAAAATTTATCGACTTGAAAATTATCAATATTGAGAAAAACTTAATTAATGCTGTAGTAAAAAGTGAATAAGGATAAATAAAATTAAACTGTAGATTCAGTCTTCAATTACCGTAATGACATTAACTTTCATCCAGAAAAAAAAATAATAAATAAATAAATGTAAAAAAGGAAAGTATCGTGGTCTTTAAAACTCCAAGTACGTTACTGAACAACGATGTCCTTTCTCGGATTTTCTTTTCACTGCTCTCGTCTACAACTATATATACCTAACTAAACAATAATCCCAACAACCAACCATTGAACCTTTATTTCCAGTCTCACGACCCACCTCATTGTTCCCACTGGAACAACTTCCAACAGCTTACTCCCTTTTTCTACAACTCAGTTATCCTGGGTTAGTTCAAGTCTTCAAGTTTATGCTAGAAAACAAAATTACACATTTAACAACTTATTATAAATTATCAAAAATCTTTGCTAATAATTTTTACAACTACTTCTACTGCTGTACAGTGAAAATTAATAAAAAAACTTAAAAAAAAAGATATACCAAGTTGTAAAAGTCGATCGAGTATCAGCAGCATATCTGTTTCGTTTTTTAAACATTTAAAATCTGTACTACAGATATGATAAATATTTAAAAATATGGATAAATTATAAAATGTCTGTTAGCAAATGCTAAATATCTTAATTCAAAACTAAATATACATTATTAGTATAGTTGGTATAATTTGACAGATACGTGGGCGCGTTTATTTCTCATTTAAAATTTTATATATATAATTAAGAATACACCTTTGCAATTATATACATATATATATATTATATGTATTTGTAAATGTGTCAGAAGTGCGCCCGCGCTCAAAGTACAGTAGTATAAGTACATAAAATAGTAAGTGTGCGGCAGTGTGCGCTAATCTACATTGTGTGCGCGTTCTGTGCGCCGGTCGATTACCACAGCCGGAGCTCTTGTTGGCTGTGTGTGCCAGTGTGTGCTGTGCTGGGATATATATTCTCCGATTAAATTCTAAAGTAAAGGGGAAAAAGTATCCGAGCATAGCGTCAGTATCCGCACATGTGTTAATACTAACAACAAAAAGATAAAATTTTTAAAAAATATTTTAAATCTATAAAAATGTGAATTTTTAACCGTGATAACAATTTATTTTTTCACCATACCGCGTTCCCGATTTGATTTTTAAATTTTTATACTACAAATTCACAGAGTGGTTGGTTCTTCATTTGAATAAACTTCGGTCAGTGACTTGATAATTTAATTGCTCTGATGACTCAATGATCTGTTGTACTGTTGATAGATCTAATAATGATAATTATTATTATTAAAACATTTGAATAAATAAATAAAATAAATAGTTAATAATTGTTGTGCATAGTACAGTGTGAGCTTTGGAGTATTTATCTAAATAGTTTTATATTTATCAGTGATACGGCACTGCACGTGTGTACATATGTGCAGACTGCAAGCCTTACTGTCACTTGGTCAGTTGTCATCGGTGCTACTGTTTTTAAATTCACTCCTCAGTGCGTCAGATACTTTATACATTTTTAGTCTCACCAATTTTTGTTAATAATTAAATGGCCATTTATTTATAAACTGTGAGATTTACTGATGATTTGGAAACAATAATAATAATAATAATATTTCCGGTGGTTTGAAAAGTGATGGGTGTAGCTGTGTATTTTTACAAGTTTTAACAATTTATTTTTTAAATTAACACTTTCGTTTGGACTTAGTTTTTTTTTATTTTTTTGCTGGACAAGTACATATATATATATAGAATATATTACTGGACTGTAGATGAAGATAAAAGGAGGGGCATTTGGTTGCTATACTGGAGCAGAGACAGAGAGAAAATCTAGTACAGTTGGTAGTTGAATTAATGAGAACAGGAAGTGATTGAGGGTACTTGTTAAATGTAATCCTGCTGAATAAAATTGCTCACTGTTCCTGTAATACTCAACTTTCATTTAATAAAAAAAAAAATTAAGTTTATTAATAACTGAAGAAATTCAGTGTTGAGGCAGCTTGAGAGTAATTTTTTATTTATTCAAATGATCTGAAGGTTTAAAAAATAAAAGTTTAAGATGTACCGGATATCCTATTGATAAACCAGTATCTGGATATAAAAAATCTATAAAATCATATAAGGAAGAAAAGGGAATAAAAATTAATAATTATACGTATTTAAAAATATAAATGGAAAAGAAAAAATGTTACGACTTCCTGGACGGTCAAGGATAAATTGAATAATTATTTTTAGGCATACGAAACTAATTTGGTTCTAAAACAGAGTCCAACAGCTGCCCCGCAAAACTCGAGAGGGGAATAACTAAAATGTCGAGACCAATAATAATGATAACTCGAGGTTCTCAACCAAAACCTTTTAATTTTATTATTTTATTTAAATTTTTTATTGTTATTTTTTCTATCATTTCTCGAGCTAAAACTCAAAATGATAATTTCGAGACAACGACATCCATCACTAATTATGATACTGATGATGGAAAAGGTAATGAAATAAAATTTATATTTTATTTTACTTCATTTATTTATTAATTATTCATTTTTTATATCTGTAATTTTAAATATGAGTTTGATTCGTCAACTTTGAATTTATATACGTACGAAAATGGCTGAGCCTTGAATAAAATCAATACCTGAATATCTGTCTCTAAAATTTCAATTTTTACTTTATGCCATATAATTTTGTTGAAAAATCTCATTATCAATTATCAATAAAATAAAATATTTTATATTTTCCTTATAAATTTTGTATTGCTATATATTTAACCGGCATTAAACATAAATCAATATTTATAAAATTAAAATGGGAGTGTCTATTCGAAAAAAAAAATTAATTATTCAATTAAAAATCAAAATAAGACACGTAAAGAAACGTTTTTATTAATTAATAAATTATTATCGAAAAAAATAAATGATATCTCTGTATTGACAAGTAATTAGATAATTTATGATATAAAAAATACACTTGAACTTGTACCCACAACTTTTAATGATAAAAAAAAAAATATCTAAATATATATAGATATTTACAATCATATTGCGTTTTAATCACTTGTGATTTATCATGATTATACTAGTTCAAGGTTAACAAGTTTTTAAATATTCACTATGAATAATATCGTTAACGAAAACAATAAATTATACATATTTGCGAACAAACATTTAAATAAATATGATGCGAATGAAAATATTGTAAATAATTAATTATCGTAATTAGTACTTATGATGATGTAATAAATGATAGCAGTGTCAGCGAATAATAAATTAAAAAGCCTCGTAAAAATTGATGAAAAGTAAAACTATGAATGAAGTTATAAATATTAAACATAAAGTTGGCTTTTAATGTCTATTGCTTGCGAAAAAAAAAAATGACTGAGTATTCATCTTTTGACTCACTGTTAATATAAAGACCTTGGAGGGTTTACTCAGTAGAAAAAAATATTTACATGTCTAAAGAAACCAGTGCGTAGACATTAAGAAAAAAAATAATTATTTTAAAATAGTCTTTAATAAATTATTTAATAAAATAAATTTATTGTAATTTTATTAATATTATAATTACAGTTCCAAGTACACCATTGAGATTAACAGCCTATGGGATTAATTCATCGTCCGTGGAGTTGTCATGGTCAGAACCTAAACATAAAAATGGAATAATCCTTGGCTACAGAGTATTTTACATGCACTCAAATTTTACGGAAGTTAAAACACTAAAAAAGAACAACGAAACTATTGATTTTCTTCTCAATGATTTGAGTAAGTGTTTTTTTTTTTTTTTTTTTTTTTTTGTAGTAAAAAAAAATGAAAAATGAGCTAACGAAATAGTATTTTTTTTATTATTATACTCAAGTATTGTAAATATATATTAAAATGCAAGTTGAATCTACATGGTCGTTATAACAATATTACTAATGCACGTGGCATGCTTAACATGCGTCATTGTTTACATTAAGAAATCATCAATACGCCTTTTTAAAGATTCGCATTGTAATCAGAAATTGCATTGAGTCGTAATTTAAGACAATTTTAAATAAATGTGATATCTTATTTATTTATATTATTTTATTTTTTTCTTTTTTTTTCAGAACCAATGACTGAATACAAAATATGGGTTAAGGCATTCACATGGAAGAATGAGGGCGAACCGTCTGATCATATTATACAAAAGACTGATGTTGCAGGACCAACTGCACCTGTAATACTTAATCTAACTTGCCAAGCTCACGACGCTATTTACGTCTACTGGGCACGTCCTGAGACCTTTTGGAATTCCATTGACTATTATTACATAATGTATCGTAATGATCAGTATAAAAAATATGACGAAATTGAAATTCCTACTACCAAAGAGCATCTCAATAGTGGGGTGAATATTTTTTTTTTAAAAAAACATTTTTTGTACATCTATGAAAGCTTTAGTTTTAATTTTCTCAAAAGCTGCAATTTTATTTTTTATCTCCATAAATAAAATATCGTACGCGCTTTTTAAATTTAAAAATAACGTTTTATTGAAGTTGTCATTTTTATTTATGGTATGCACGTTGTTACAGTAACCACTGATCCGATTGCATCCGAATTCCCTTTATATAAAACAAATATTTTCATTTCTTTGACAAAACTAAAACTCAATACTCGACATATCTTTTTTTTTTGTTTTTTTTTTTTTTTTAAATCAATATAGTATTTACCTTTTTTTTAAATATATATTTATTGTGGACGCTATTGTGAATATAAAAAATACTCAATAGAATAAATATTGTATTTCAGATAATAATACCAAATCTTACTATGAATACAATTTACGAAATAATGGTCTGTGCTGGTACAAATAGCACAATAAATCCGCATCACGTAGTCCGAGGTAATTGTAGTCAACCAAAAACGCAACGAGTGGCACGTAATTGTGATAAAACACCACCACTAATGCGTCGGAGCTCTGAAGAATTGAGTACTGGTGTAATTGCCGGTATGATTTGTGTTTGTATCGCGGTAATGTTGGCCATTACAGCTTTAATATTGTGGAGGTGAGAATCTATTGTCACGAGTTATAAATCTGTTCAATGTGTCACTGATCACTTTACACTAATTGCTCATTACTCATCAGCTCATCATTATTAAACTAATAATCTAAGAGCTTATCACTCGGCAACAAATCCAGACCTTAAATTTATAGAAGTAGATAGTACATGTTTCTTATCAGTATCTTTATGATAACGATAATATTAACCATTTCACATACTAGAACGTTGGTCAGTTCAGTTGATAATGTCTCTTGTGTCGTGAACATTCATTATTATTTGTAAAAAAAAATTTACATTTATTAGTTATTAATTTTACGGCTTTTTTTAAAATAATTATTACCATGGAAAACATATCGAAAAGATTTTCGTAAGACTTTTTTCTTTATTTTGATTAATTTTAATTCAATGTGTATTATAATTTATTTTAAAATTACATATCATCACCGGTTGGTTTTATTTGATCAATAAAGAGAAATGTGAATAACTTGAGACTGATAAGATATGAATAGATATTTTTAAGAGAAAGCGGTACAATGATAAATAATTATTGTTTTAATTTTATTCATTTTCTGTCCTCGTTTATTTTACCGGCAACAAATTACTAAATAGACAAAAATTTTTTATTTTCATTATTTTTATATTAAAATTCATAAATTTTTCACAACAAGTAAAACATAATTTTTAATTATAATTGAATATAAATTTTATTTCAATTAATATAAAAATGTTAACAATAACCTGATATAGAAAAAAATTTAGTTTATCTAAAAGCTAGTTTATTGACATTATATCTAATCGTACAAGTCATTTTTATTTTTTCAATTATTTTTTTGATCAATAAGTACTCTAAGACAATTCTTCATACATTCAAGTTATTTTTTTTCTATTAAAACTTCATAAAACTATTACTATATACTATTATAATTGTATAAAATTTTCGTTATTAGTTGAGATAGCTTTTAAAAAATGTAATTAGATTTTAATTATCTTAAGTGTAATTGAATTTATTAAAAATATGAGATATTAATCAGTGCGCCTTAACAGGCGTGTTTTTAGAAAATGTTTCCAGACAACCTATTGCTTTTTGGATTATCCACCGCGGAATGTACAAACACACCAGGAATGGGAAAATAGCAAACAAGATGGTGAAAGGACGGCTGTTCCTGTATCACAATATGTCCAACATGTAGCAGCATTACATGCCGATGGTGACATTGGTTTTAGTAAAGAATTTGAATTATTTCCAAAAGAAACAGAACTTTATATAGCCGACAATTCTAAATCCGCTGAAAATCAGTCGAAAAATCGTTACGGAAATATTATTGCATGTAAGTTGTTATTTATAATAAATATTTTATTCATTAGTAAACTATTCGCAGTCACTACAATTAATGAAAATTTTTTTCAGACGATCATTCGCGAGTAAGATTGTTGCCATGCAATGGAAGCCCATCAAATAAAGGACAAGATTATATAAATGCAAATTATATTGATGGATGGCAACGTGCACGTGCATATATCGGCACACAAGGACCATTGCCCGGAACGATTGACAGCTTTTGGCGAATGGTATGGGAGCAACGTGTATCGATAATCGTTATGATAACAAATTTAGTTGAACGGGGCAGACCTAAATGCGATATGTACTGGCCTAAAGAGGGTACCGAGACCTACGGCAATGTCCAGGTAACATTAATTAAGGAAGACGTTATGGCAACATATACAATACGTACACTGCACATCAGACATATGAAGATTAAGAAAAAGAAGAACGGTAGTAATGTCGGCGAACGTACAGTGTACCAGTATCATTATACCGGTTGGCCAGACCATGGTGTACCTGATCATCCGCTGCCTGTGTTAAGTTTCATTAGAAAATCGTCAAGTGCTAATCCACCATCAGCTGGACCGATTATTGTTCACTGCAGTGCTGGTGTTGGACGTACTGGTGCTTACATTGTAATCGATGCAATGCTTAAACAAGCTAAATGTAAAGGCGAAATAAATGTATATGGTTTTTTGAAACATATACGTACCCAACGTTATTCATTAGTACAAACAGAGGAGCAGTATATATTTATTCACGACGCACTACAAGAAGCTATTGACAGCGGTGAGACTAACACACCAATTGATAACTTATTGCAGCATGTACAGGACATGCTGTCGCCGCAAAATAATAAAACTGATCCGTGGAATAACATTGAGATGCAGTATAAATTAGTAACCTCGTGGAAGCCTAAAGATTTTAATTTAGTATCATCAAGTAAATCATTTAATCAACACAAAAATCGAAATCAAGAAATAGTACCTATTGAAAATTCACGTGTACATTTAACACCTAAAGCTGGTATTGATGGAAGTGATTATATAAATGCAACGTGGTTCGCTGGTTTTCATAAAAACCGTGAATTTATTTTGACGCAGCATCCATTGAAGACAACAATAAAAGAATTTTGGCAAATGCTCTGGGATCACAATGCGAAAACTATTGTTATGTTGACGCAATGCGACGACAATGAGTATCCAGAATTTTGGCCGAACGAGGGCGAAGAATTGAAAACAGACAACTTTCGCGTACAATTATGCGCTATTAAAAAAACTGTCGGTGGTGTTGTCTTGAGAGAAGTTGTTATACGTTCGCTTCAGGATGATTATGAATTAAGTGCACGTATTGTACAAGGACCTGTTAATCATAATGGCTTGTGGCCGCACAATGACAATCCCAAGGCATTTGTTTCTATGATTCAAGATTTTCATAAAGAATATCAGAATGGACCCATTGTTGTTATGGATAGGTATTTATTATTACTGTTTTTTTTTTTTATATTTCTTTTTTTTCATGGAAGTTATATATTAACTTGGGAATTTAATTTTTAGGTATGGCGGTATTGAAGCAGCGTTATTTATTTTGTTAACGACACTGATGAAACAAATAGAGTTTGAAAAAAGTGCCGATATTTATATGTTTTCAAAATTGTTGTATATGAAGAGACCTGGAATATTCAGATCAAAGGTAAATATTTAAATTTATTTATATTCTATGATTACGATGACAATGAATAATTGATGACTATAAATAAATTTTTGCAGGAGGATTATGTACTAGTATATAAATGTTTAGAGTCAGTATTGACATCAAAAACACGTGTCGAGCCGGATTTATACACGATGACGAACGGTCATGTGAACTGTATAATTCCAAACGATGGAAATAATTTTAAAACAACAACAATAGTCCCAACAGTCGGTGAACAACATATTGTAGGACAGTTACCAGTAAAAAATGTTGTTGGTATTCATGAGTACGCATCGGTTGAAATGCCCGTGGAATATGCAACAGATTATGTTAATAATCAAAATCATCTGAGTCATATCAACGGCGAGCGTGGATGTCCGACAATTGATGGCTGCGCAGATTACGGTGATCATCATATATTAACAGACAATGCCGGATTACCGGTCCGTAATCAAAATTATGTCAATCATCCGGGTGTAGTTGGAGGTGTTGCTGCTGGTGTACCTATAGATCCAAATGGTTATATTACAAATGGTAATATGCGGATTCCACCTGAAGGTATGGAATCAACATGTGCTATTATTCCTCAATGATGGAGGCATTCCGCGTCTCACGCTCAAAATATAACACTATCTGATGGTACTTTGTTGGAGCATCCAGTCAATTTATATAATAATTCGATAAATATAAATACAAACACGAATAACCCAACAGCAATTAATAATGATTGCACTAATCAGTTTGGGTATAGTTGGCACGGTTACTATACAACAATGAGAGTAACTCATAAAAAAAATAATGTTGCTATGACTGGTCAATCGCGTTTCGATTTTGGCGAATGTATCTAAACAAATAGACGTATTTAGTATTTAATAATACACTAAATATATCGGTCTACTTCGCCTAAAAATAATTTAGATAATTAACATCCAACAGTACGTATTGAAGCCATCCACTAGTCTCTTGAAAAAATTATTAAATCAAGTTTGTGTCTTTTAAAGAGAATTATAAATGCTTTATTCTGTAAATAAATTACGGACCATCTGTTAAAAAAAAAAAAGAAAAAGAAAAAGAAAAAAAACCAGTTGCCAAAGATATTAGGTAAATGATTATTAACAAAATTATATGTCATATGATATTACATTATTATTATTATTGTAAAATTAGAGAGCTGTAAATAAGCGTGTATGATAATATTTTTTATTTTTATTATAATTACTAATTATTAGTTTAATTTTTTTATAAATTATCAAACTCCTGTGCCAGTGCCCTCTCTTGTTCAGCCATTCGATTTATTTACATTTTTTATTAATTTAATAATTTTTTTCTTTCTCTTATTTACTAATGCCATAACAGTATAATTTTCAGATTATAAAACATTGTTTAACATCGGAATCGCTCGGTAATTATCGTATAAGTTCGGCTGCCAATCAGCAGACGAGTTTGCTAACGATATAAAATATTAATTTCCGAACTTTTAACCAACGAATATTTTAAACAGCAAAAATCGTATTAACAGGGTTTACAAACTAAAATATTTAATAAAAAAAAAATACAAATAATAATAATAGTATTTAAATTTAATTAATTACTGTTTCTTCCAAACCGTAAACATTTCATCAAAAAAAGACATTCAACTAAATATTTTAAATAAATAATTTACATTCATTTTTTTTTTTATTAATATATACAATAATATTTAATTTATAAAATTAATCATTAGTTTATTAGATATTCCAATCACAGGCCGATAAAGGGCATCTTCAAAAGACTGAAAAAATAAATAATCGTTTTATACGCATTATTATAATCAGAGTTTTAAATGATAATTAGAAATTCAATTACTTATGCAGAGGGACTGGGTAATGCAATTTTTATTCGTGATATTTAAAGAAATGATAAAAAAATATATTTAAAAAATCATCAACGAGTAATTAATATTATCTGTCCATTGTACGTATTCGAATTTCCACGACGTAAAAATATAAAAAAAAAAAAACGTAAACTTTGATTTGAAATTATAAATATAGTAGCAAGTATAGATAAATATAACGATTTAAATATTAAAATAAATGTTTTGTCGAAATGTTTGATAATATTTAAGATAAAAATAAAATTATAAATATGATTGTTGTGTATGAATTACAATCGTAACGATTGTTTTGTTGAATGTCCTGATCCTGATAACCGTTGATTGTTAGAAAGTATATATAAATTAAATATATATATATAAATATAAATATAAATATATAAAATAGTATTTATGATTAACTATAATTGAATAGTATAATAAATATGTTCTGTCATGCGATGCTTGTATTATAAATGTCATATAACTAAAAATCAATCGGAGTTTACTCGTAATCAATATTTAAATTAATTAATAACAAGTAGTTGAATTTATGTATACGTTATAATAATCCGTGTAAATGTAGATTGAATGTCCATTAATTACGTATTTATGTACGCGCATATTTATTGTTTGATATATTCTGCTGCTGAAGTATTGTAGAAAAAAAAATTTACTCCACTTTGGCAGTCAACAATCTGCCAATTTTTTACATTATTTCATTTTATAAAAATAATTGTCAATTCTCAACGAAATTTGATGACTTGAAGCTGAGATTAAATTTTTTTCTTAAAAATATTAGAGTCAAAATTTTTCTTTTAGAAGAAATAAAAATAATCAAAACTTTTTGGAAAAATTCAAAATTAATTGATACTGAATTATTGAGCGAGAAGTTTTTATGATAAAAAAAGAAATAAATGTTTTAAATATTACTGATAAATAATTATGATACTCGATAGAAAAACATATTGAATTGGAAATTTATATAAAAATAAAACACACATGCTAACATTTCCATAATCCAGTTGACACATTCCGTAACGTGTGTTTTTAATTATAACATTACCATGTGTATGCATAAATATATATTGATATTAATGTATATACTAAGGAATTTATAAAACGACGTACATAGATGTGAATAGATATAATTAATATATATATAAATAAATATATAAATATATATTAGAATCTAGTCAGCATACTGTCTGTGGAATGGCACACGCTTGCACCATATATGAAAAAAAATTAAATAAATAATAATAATGATAATGATAATGATAAAAATGAAAACACTGATATTATAACAATCGATAATATAAAATAATTATGAGACTGAAGTCGATTTATCTTTCCGTTGTAATGCCAATTTAAAAGTAGAGAAACGCAACAAAAATTGTAATGATTGAAGAAAAAAAATCATTAGCATGCGCCGTTTCAATAATGATAATTATTGAGTTTTAATCTTATCTATTGATTGAGATGGTAGAATTTATGAGATTACGTGTCACGAAATCCTCATTAATTGGTTATCTTAAAGCGATAATTGATATTAATTAAATCTAAATATTAATATATTTATAGATGTTACACTGCACAATTTATCTGTTCGATAATTATTTTATCAATCTAATAATTAGTAATTATCATGATACAATTGCATGATCACTAAATGATAAATATATAACTATTTTAATTAAATAGTATCGATATATTTATTGCACTGCCTCCACCTGTAATTTAAATGTCAAATAATAATTCAGTGAAAGAAAAATTTTAGGTCGCTCCAAATTTTTATTCAAATTCAAAATTCAAAAATTATAATTTCTTTGTGAAAATATTCATTTTTAATTTTTTCTGCTGTTATATTTTTTTATCATACTGTATTGACCAACTAATAATATAAGCTAACATATATATTGCACAAAAAAAATACACACAAAAATAAATTGTAAAGGACAGAAAAATGCATTTGAATATTTGGTTGTGCCATTGACTTTTGAATATCTGTCTAATTTGATCCAACAATATTGTAATTCAGCAACGCAAAAATATAATACTTATGACTATAATTTACCGTATTTATATAATCGAAACTCGATGTAATGAATTTTTATGATTCCGTAATAGTTTGTAATAATGAAAATGATAAGTATAATTATTGAAACGCATAGATTTAATAACTAACGTTAGATAACGATAATGCGCAATAAATATACGATGAATTTTTGTATAAGTCAAGTATAAAGATGTTTATTTGAACATCATCAGGCCAAATAATTAACTGTGTAAGTTTAAGTAACTGTCACTTGATTTGACTTTGGTTTAAACATTCTTATTTAATACGTTCGTCATTCCAAGCAGTAACTGTAAATAGCCATTGTAAATATCATTATTTATAAATTGTATAAGAATATCTATAAAAACTCAGATATTAATAAATTAATATTTAAATTTAAATATAATGATTTGTAACGAAATATTTCACGTGCAGTTAAATAAAGATAGAATGATATAAATATTATTACTGTGTCAGATCATAATTATTTTTCAATCATTTTCTGGGAACTGCAGAATGAAATGTCATCTTTCAGCATTCGCAGATGTTATTTCGAAACAATTGCATAGTATAGCTGACAAAAATAAATGTTTTGATTCCCACTATGGGGATAAACAGCTTCGATAAATTCGTAAACTTATAGTGTTCCCACTTGCCTAAAGTTGTTTTTCTAAGAAAATCAAAATTTCTGGAAAAAATTTAGTTTTTGAGTTTAGACCCATATGAAGATAAATGAGGATTAATGAGGATGACACGATTCATGACTTTCTATGAAGAGTGGCCTATAACTTTTTTTCTATTGGGAATCTCTCAGCACAATACTAACGTTTTTTGTCCATTATGATGTCCTCTAGTAGGAAAAACCGAAAAAAGTCCTGAGAAAAATTTATTTTTTTAGTTCAGATCCGTATGTAGTTGGGTGGAGATGAGGATATGTCTTCCTACGAAGACTGGCCCGTAACTTCACTCCTGTCGGTCATAACCCATCACAATGCAAACGTTCTTTGTTTATTGTGATGTCCTCCGCTAGGAGAAATACAGGACAGTCCTGATAAGCATGCATTTTCCGAGTAAACGACCTTGGGCAGATGACACTGGTACTTTTATAAAGGTTTGTCTGCAACTGTTTCCCTTTCGGGAATAACTTAGCATAACATCAACATTTTTTGTTTATTATGATATCCTGTAGTAGGTGGAACCTAAAAAAGTCCTGGGGAAAATTCCATGATTGATTTACGACGCTGCGCCTAGCCAAGGAGGACGTTGTCATTTTTTTTTGTTTTTACCTGATATTCATAAGTAACTTCAATGTAAGGTTCGTTTACAATTTACAAGTTTTGAGAGGGGTCTTTATCAAAGTTATTTAACGATAATCTAATTTCTAATTTTTATTTCTCATTTAAAATTTTCGCGCTACTCGTTTTTTTCCATTATGACGCGCCACCATTAATTCACGAGTTATCAACTACCAGCATCGTATAAAATATTTCTACAGATAATTTTGCAAAACAAAATAATCATATTTTGTCCCGCCATTTTTCTACTTGCTCACAAGGCCCAGTAGTGGAAGTGGGAGACTTATCTCCATTCCCAAACATTCTTTCTCGTGTTTTACTTTAAATTCCTATTAATCAAGAAATCTATCAATTATTTATTCAAGGTTAGTAGATCTAAGAAATTATAATTATTTATTTCATATATTTATCAACTTGTACTCGTATTTAAAATTCTGTCCATGTCTAGGATTCAACCAGTTGATTCGCACATGGGTATTTAAACTGACCGATTGTAATTCGAACAAAATAACAAACAGAATGAAGAGAACGTCAGAACTAATGGATTGGACTGCCATCAAAAAATCTTTCGGGCCTTTGATTGCTAGGTAAAAAAATTATTAAATAATTTACCTATTGTTATGGTAATAATGTTCAAACTTTTAATTGTATTATTTTTTGATAGCCACTTGGAAGTAAATAATTATATTCCCGTGGAGTCTAAATGTGGGGCGTATATTTTGCCACAAAACAACGAGTTCATTCTTGATCAATGGGTCAAATTTGAAAAAGGCGCTAAGAAAGTGTCCAACAACCGTCAATCATCCGAGGAATTTTCATTCTTACCTGAAACCCATGATCTGGACAAGATGGACAACTTTTGTCTATTTGGTATACCTTATTTTCATACAATAAATAAAATATTTTCTTACATTAATTAAATGAACAATTTTGTATTTCTATTTTAAGATGACTTCAGACGTTCAGAAATGTATGAAGAGTCCAACGAACCTGCACCAGACCAGACACCACCTAAACCAAGCCCTCTAAGCGATATATTAGGTCCCAATGCCAATCCTCCAAAAAACCTCGATGAGGCTGAAGACAGAGAATCCCTTGATTGCTTACTCAAGAAAAACATTCACCGAAGAAATTATCATTCCCATAAAAAATTTCATGCGAGACCGAAAGATCCGAATTTGTTTAGTGATCTCATCGAACCAGACCTTTATATATATCCAAGTTATGGTCCATACATAAAGGCCATTCACGATTCTTTCATCAAAAAGCACTTGAATTTCCAGTATAATATTTTACTGGACAGCATTCCTCAAGACGAATCTCTTTTTAAAGGAGAATTGTCTAAAAAGCAAATCAAATACTTTTTTTCCCAAGTATTTTATCACGTTGTACCTAGCTCATTGTTCGGCAGCCGTAGAAATGTCAAAAAAGTTAAATTAGAATTGAATTGTTACCTTGAAGCCGCTAAAACAAAACCGTTTACTATTCAACCACTTGTAGAAAAATTAGACGTAAGTTAATTAATGAAACCGCGTTATCTTTTTACGAATAAAATTTAAAAAACTGTCAATTTCAGATTGATTCAGTAGTGTGGTTGTCCAAAGTGGAATCTAAATCGGGTAAAGTCCTGGTGTTGTGTCGGACATTGAAATGGTTCTTGTATACATTCATCTGGAATATTATCGACACTTATTTTTTTGTTGAGAATAATAAAACTCGTAAGAAAATGATTTATTTCCGCCGATGGGTAAAGGGATCAGTTGTCCTCAACTATATTCATGATCAAGTAACTCAAAGGGCTTATGAGCCAATAGAGAACCAAGATGTTAATGAAAAGAATGGCATAATACCTGTTTCTAAACTAGATATCCAGTCCAATAAAGACAGTGTGCGACCTGTGCTATCAGCTTTGTAATGTCTTATTTTTAATTTGTAAACTTTATTTTAATTTTCATTTAATCCTTACTTTATTCAGTAATTTTCCACCTTGTAGATCTAGTGAGAAAAAGACAATTGCTGGTAAAAAAATTAATCTCTTACTGAAACAACTTTATTTAAAGAACAATGAGATCATAAATGAACATACGCTTGATAAAATCTGGAGGTCTGTGTGCGAAACCCGAAAACCCGATAAGACCAAACCTATTTACTTTGTTTCCTGTGGCATCAATGATGCTTTTGGTTCAATCATTCAAGGCACGTATTTTAAATTTATAATATAAATATCATAGTTCAAAAATTTTAATTGTTTTATTACAAATGTAGACAAATTGCTGGACATTGTCTTTGGATTAATAGATGAATTACCAGATAAAATTCCTACTCAGTGGTTCGCAATAATAGATTCAAAAAATATTTCAAACCGAAATTACACAGAAAAGGAGTTTATATCTCCGGAAATTCTCCCGCCAATTTTACCTCGTGGTGCTTTGTGTTGTCCTACAACTAAGACAAATAAACCTCGTACAATTATTGGTAAAAAAATTTTGAAGGCATACATCAAAGCTTCTGTGTTAGAACAAAAAGTAAATTACAACTTTGCTATTAATTATTTTTTATTTATTATTCGTAATAATAATTGTTAATCACGATTAATTTTTTCGTATAGATTCGGTTTGGAACCCGAAATTACAGTTTAAAAAAAGGAATCGCTCGAGGTTTACCGATATCTCGAACTCTTTGTGACTTTTATTACAGTGATATGGTTGCAAAAGAATTTTCAGAGTTCACTGAATCTGGTCATTTACTTCGTTACATTGATGACTTTCTATATGTGACTGAAGATAAAGAGCGAGCCCAAGAGTAAGTTTTATTTTAGGAAATGAAGTCAATAGCTGACTTGTAATTATGTATTTAATAAAATTATTTATAATTAAGATTTTTAGATAAAATAAAAGCTGGTATCGAAAGCTACGGTTGTTCATTCAACCCCGAAAAGACTAAAACAAATTTACCGCCCCACAATAATAATGAGTTTTATTACTTTGGATATAATTTAAATGTTGAAACTTTGAATGTTAAGCCTGATTACTCTAACATATCATTGCAATACAACATATCGAATAGTAAACCCCAAACTGGTGCAGCAGACGAGTGAGTTGATGATTCATTAAATTTTTTACTAATCAAGTTATTGTATATAAATACAGTAATTTATTGTTTCAGCGTATTTATAACTAAGATTGCGAGTTCTAAGTGGTTAAAATTATCCGCAATGGTACTGAACCCTTGTATAGATTCGAAACAAGTCGTCGTTGATAGTTTGAAAAATGCCGCACGTCTATCTGCCGAAAAATGTTACCTTCTTCTACTCAATACCTACGACATAGAAAATTCAAACAAAGTATCTGCACTTGAAATTTTCACCGACATAAAGAAAAACTCCCTCACGCCTGTATTACAGAAATGCAAAATTTTGTTAACAAGACGTCGTCGAAAATTCATAATAAGATTCGGAGAATTGAAATGTATTTTTTGGAGCGCATATTTGGAGATGTTCCAAAAAAATGCAGTAGTATACCAAAAATTTTCGAGACTTATAAAAAGTCAATTTCACGCAAAATTATCTAAATTGATATGAAACTAGTTTTTTTTTATCACCTCTGTTCAAAATAAAAATAAAGATTTCGATGTGTTTCAAGTTTTTTTCATAAATAAAAATCTTTCAGTAAAATAACCAGAAGTTTTTTTTTAAATTTATTGATATTCAACTAAAAATTTAAATAATCAAAATGTAATAGATATAAGTCTATACTTTTACTGTTCAAAAGTAGTCTGTAACTTCGCTCTGATTGGGAATAACTCCATACAACAAACATTTTTTGTTTGGTATGAAAAAAAGTTTTTCAGAGACTTATAAAGTGAAAGACCCAGTACTCAATCAAGGAACTAGTACCCGATCACTCATAGATTTACTCAATATCAATTTAAAAATACAACGAGTGATCGAGTACTATTTCTCTGATCGGGTACTAGGTCTTTTACCTGAATGACCTGAATATAGATATTTTATTTTTAAAATGCAACAACTAACATCCTCAAGCGTCAGCGTGTTCAACTGAATTTAAACTCGTTTGTTTACAAACACAACACCTGTCACTGATAATATAATTATTTCCGTTTTTTATTTTTCTCGTTTATTGTATTAAATAAATAACCTCAACATTAACTTAATAATCATATAATTAACGCATTATTGTTTTACAAATATATATTAAAAATGCCGTTTTTTACAAATAAATTTTCACCAAAAAAAACTCCATTAAGAAAAGCCCCGACGTCGTTGGCCAATAGAGACTTGAGTCCTAAACGAATTGAAAGAGAACTTGGTCCTGAAATAGGGCCTATTAAAATTCGTCTTGGTGATCATGAAGCAGTATTTGATAGTGGTACTTGGATTCCTGGTAATAATCATTTTTTAAATAAAATATACGTTAGTTTTAGAACATTAGTATCTGAAGTGAATATTTATTTGTAGATTCAGGTAAAATAGGCGGAACGTATAAAGAAAATGAAAAATTAAAAAAAGAAATAAGAAAATTGGAGGAAGAAAATAACTTTCTTAGATTAAAATTTGACTTGATGCTAGACATGGTGAGTAATAAATAAAATTCATCATTTTTATCTCTCGTATAAAATTTATTTATTAAAAAAGAGAACCAACACTTTTATTTTCATTTAAGTTATTAAACATGTAGTATTTTGATACGATGAAAAACTTTTTTTTTCAGTTGACTGAAACTACTGCTCAAGTACAATTAAATAAAGATCATGTTGAAAACTTAAAAATTAAAACGTCTTATAACAAACGGATAGCAACATAATAATAATAATAATAATAATAATAATAATAATAATAATAATAATAATAATAATAATAATAATAATAATAATAATAATAATAATCCGTGATGATCATTGATATGTTTAACTTTCAAAAAGTCGTGTTCTTTTTTCGCATCATTTTCTGATACAAATTTACAAAATATAGTACATATTATTTACAAAAATCATACAGTTGATGTATCGTTTAATCCATTGCATTTTCTGAACATGTTTTCCTTGTATGACCTATGAGTAAATATACAAAAAATTATTTATACTTTAAATTGAAAAAAAAGAAAAGAGTATTAATTTTTTATAATAATAAAATAAATGATACCTTCAACACCACATATACCACACTTCCGTTTTCCACCAGGAGCCTTCGATTTATTTCCAGTGCTACGTCCTCGCTCTCTTGTCCCACCACCACGTCCTCTGGTTGACGTACTGCTATTACCCCAATCATTGTCAGAATTATTCCTGCTTGAATTATCATTTGCCCATTCAAAGAAACTACAAGTGCTCGATGGCCCTTGAGGACATGTATAAAATTCTCTGCCCTTATTTGGACCGTCTTTCCTTACGGTAAATCTTTTAAAGTGAAAATAAATATGACATCAATTGATTAGTCAGAAAAGAAAAAGAAAAAATAAATGAATTAATTCATACTTGCGAGCTGGTTGTCCACAAACACACATGACACCATCAGTATCATCAGCACTACCACGAGAGGAATTCAAAGTACCAGCATTGGAGTAATTATTTCTATTGTCTTGATTCCAGGTATTTTTAGAATGATTATTTTGTGGTCTCATTTGATTATCGTCATTACGATTTCGTGATGGTGGTGGTGCTGATGCTGATTCATTTGCGGGACTATCTGTTGCCCATAGAAAGAAATCACATGAACTACCTTGAGGTTTAGCACATTTGAAAAATTGTCTCCCTTTATTTGGTCCTTCTTTTTTTACTGTTAATTTAACAGCCGGTTCATGACAATTACAACTGTATGATTCAATATCATCAGCATTTGTAGCATTTATATTTTCTCTATTAAAATTTCCCGATTGTTTTGTTATTGTTTTAGGACGTTTTGTGTCAGGAAAATCATCTGGCCAATGATCGTTATTTCTTTTAGTATTATTTTGATTATTTCTATCTGAATAATTACTACCTCCTCTTCCACGATTATTAAATGTAGTTGGTCTATTGTTATTTTGAAATCCAACTAAACCAATAGATGAATTAGAGGACGAACTTGCACCTCGCCTGGCTGAAGTATTTCCACGATTATTATTACCTGAAGATCTTTGAAGATTAGAAGACTGTGTATTACTTCGATTACTTTGTGTAAATGTTGAATTATTATTACTGCTACTGTAACCACTGTCTGGTGGACGAGCAACTCTTTGTACTGAACTCAAATTAATACCGATTGCTTCATTAAATGTAATATCACAGCCACCGACACAAGTCTCATAGGACGAACCGTACATTGGAAAAGCTCCTGGTCTAAATTTAAATTTAAGTTTTTTCATATTACCCGGACATATATCACAATTGCTATCAGAAATTTGTACGTCTGTGACAGTTGATGGAAACCAAATACTATTATTACAAGCAGGAAATCCTATGCAACCAATATATTTACCCCCACCCTGTTTTCGATTCTTTAATGTCATATCCAAACCACATTTTGGACACTTGAAAATAACAGGATCCTCTGGTGGAATATTAATTTCTAAATCATCAACTGCTAAAGGTTGCTCATCAATATATTCAGCTAATGCAGTGTCAAGTAAATTGGCACGTTCCAATGCTGCTTTAAACACTTGCCGATATTTACTTATTTGAATTTCAAGTACTTGTTGCGGATCTTTAACACCATCGCAAATAAGTTTTAAATCATTTTCTAATTCAGCTCGTAAATGAGGTTTTGACATTTTAAATCCCATATTGTCGTAACCCATCACTAAACCAATACCTAATTTACCAGGCATAATATGCTCTTTGTCTCTCATACCAACATACTGACGTGACTTTATTGTTTCAATGTGTTCGGCGTGTGTTGCATCAGTACCAATTCCATGTTTATCCATCAATGATATTAAATCAGCTTCTGTTAATAAATTTGGTGGTGATGTTTGTTCACCAACCATCTCTATACTAGTTGGTCGAAATACTTGACGGGGTTCATATAAATGGATTTCTTTAGAATTCCATTTTTCATAAACATAAACGTCTAGATAATTTTTAGCTATTATTTGTAAGCCACTGGCTGAAAATTTTTCACCAGCTATATCGATATCAACAGTTGTCTCGTAGCCTTCAGCATTTTTTGATACACAAGCTAAATAATGACGTACAATAAACTCATAAACACGAGCTTCGTTACCCTGAAGATTGTCTGCATACTTTGTTGGATGAATTGGAGGATGGGCTTGATCACTTTTTTTTCCTTGACGGGGTGTTACCCCTTCTTCTAGTACACGCTGAGCAAATTCACCCCACTGATGATTATTAACTTGTTGTTCAACCAATGATCTTAAATTTAATTCTTTTGGAAATATGTTTGTTTCCGTACGCGGATAACTTATAAGACCCTGGGTATATAATTTTTCAGCAGTTTTCATTGTTTCCTTAGCAGTTAGTTTCAATTTTTTTGAGCCTTGTTTTTCGAGTTCCTGTATAATAAAAAATATATATTAGGGACAAAAAGCATAAGCATTTTAAATAAAAATTATAAAAATAAATTTACAATAGTATCCAATGGTAAGGGACGGAATTTGCTTTTGGGTTTACTTGTAACATTTTCAACAGTTGCATCTGGATTTTCCAAACATATGTCGAGATATATTTGACAAGGTAATTCTTCAAAAAGTCTGTATCTTGCCCAACGAAATTCTGTACAAATCCCATCATGATCATCGACAACTTTTATTTTCCAGTATGGCTCAGGTTTAAAATTTTCAATGGCCAAAAATCTCTCAACAACGAAACCAAGAGTTGGAAATTGACAACTTCCGTAACTTATAAGCATCTGTGCAAGACTGTGTGGAAATACTTTTTGCAACCTAAGTGTTTGAAACCTAGTAAATGCTGCTCCTATTCTTAAATCCAATTCACTTCTGACATTGACAGCATCACTTAATAATTTCTTTGGTTCAGCAAGATTTTTAACAGCTCGTGTAACAGATGCACTGGTTATTTCCGAAAATATTGCTCTAAAATAATGAATAAATATCATTTATTTACAAATATAACTAAAGATAAATAATAATACATTACCTGTAGACCCTAATATTTGGTTTCACTGCTTGACAAACTTGAATTATTTCAAATCCAATATTTTCTCCTTCTCTATCACAATCAGTCCATATGATTAAGGCACTGCAGCTTCTAACTTCTCGTTCAATTGTTTTTTTAATTTTAACATAATTATCTTCACTGCAAGATTTAATAACTGGAGCATCAAATAAACTCAGAGGATGACAGCTCTGCCAAGATCTGTAAGTTCCGACGAATTCGTAAGTCATCAAATGACCAGACACTGATGTCATCACCATTTGACAATCTTCGTTCCATAATCGATAATTGAATTCGTAAATTTTATTGAATTTTGACAATCCCTCTCTCTATAAATTAATAATTCAGTTATGATATAAAACTATTAAAATAAAACTAAATATAATAGTGATATAGTTTTACCCGTCGACTAGTTCCTCTAGCCAAATGAGCAGCAATATTTTTAGCAGCATCATTTTTTTCAGCGACATTTAATACCTTCATTATTTCACTTGATCTATTATGACACTTATTTATATTTATGTGTTGTATTGCATCAATACTAAATTTACAATTATTTATTTTCACATTTTGTCTAACAAAAGTATTGAGCCTTTTAAAAATTGAATAAAATTGCATTATTTTTAACGAGGTTATGTAAAAAAATCATATTATTTATTTCTATATTTCGTCGAATTAAAAACTTAATATATTCAATAATTGATACTAGATATCAAAATATCTAAATTATTTAATAAATCAATGAAACACTAATTAATTTTTAATTTTAATTATATTATTTTAAAAACGCGGGAAAGTAAAAAAAAATCTCAGATACTTAAAATTTGTTATGAAATCATTTGATGGCTGCTCTCTGTGTTAGTGCTTTCGGTGAAGTGAGTTTGTAAACAAACTAAAATTTTTTTTTAAATAATCATGATTTGAATTAATTGTCCTGATAATAAAAATAATTGGCGTAAAAATTAATAAATAAATGAACGGTAGTGTGAATTCAACTGAAATCACTTTAACAAAATGGTAAGAAAATACATAAAAATATTTAAAGCAAAATATCTGATCTTTATTTTTAGTGGGAATGACTAGTTTCTTTAAAAATATGATATTGAAGTTAGCTGGCATCTGATTATTATTTGATTTTTTTCAAAACGATGTTATAAAAAAAATATTTTTAAAAATTGCATCTAAACTTTTTTTAATTTTCTACATGTGCGTATTTTTGGTTTTTTTTTTTTTTACCAAATGATTGATTGAAGAATATTTGAAAGTTGTTAATTGTCTGCTAACTTCAGGATCATTTAAAAATAGTTCGTTCACTGCTCGCAAACTTCTACTAGAGCTGTATGACTTTTCGTAAATGGAATATACTGATAATTATTCTCCACCTGCCAATTGATGGTGATCATATTTTATCTTCTAATAAAATAAAAGTATATTAATTTATTTGAATTTAAAAAATTAAATATTAAATTAATAGCTGATACAGTACAAAATTACTTTAAAACAATTAATGTATTTAAAAAGATGATAAAATTTAATATCAGCTTGATTCGTGACAATCCAAGCGCATGTTCAGAAACTCACTCTGAAAGAGAAAGATGCAACTTCTGTGTTCATAAATCTTATCTGGTATTTTCTTGTAATAATTCAACAATTGCATATTTAAATTTTTAGCTTTTAGCAACAAATATGTATCATTTTTTCTCAATAATTTATTTATTCGGCTGCAAGAATTTTGCTTAGACGATACTCTAATTTTTTAAATTTCTGCAATAATGAAAAAGCGCCATCTGACGGTAAATTACAATTATGATTATGGTTACTATTATTATTATATTTAAATTAAATCCGTTGGGTTTGAAATAAGAGGACATAACGTCCCTCGTGTTATTTCAGTGCGACATTTTGTGAAATTTAATAGTATTTTTGGTGGTTATCACGTTGAAGTATTTGCAAAAATGACGGGCGTTATAGCCGAATCAATTATTCCAAATAATGGTAAGTTAATTAATTAAACAAATAAATAAATTTAATTTAATATTTTTATAAATCAACTGGAGAAGGACAATAGATTATACCGGTTGTGAACACCTGTTTTCAAAACAATACCAAATTCTTGAGTATTTATTTTTAATTGTCTTATATGTTATTTATTGAAAGACAATTAATGTTTTTAATTTTAAGTCCACAAATTTTCTGCATTCATAATTTTATTGAGAAAATATTCAACTATAATTTTTTTGCCTTTAAAATATTTTGAATACTTGAGATTTGTAAACTTTATTCTTTTTGTTATTAAGGTTTAGATTGTCGTAAATCAGCAGAGGAAATGGATGAACAAAGACAGAAAACTCTTGCTTATGAATATTTATGTCACTTAGAGGAAGCTAAAATGTAAATACTTTTTTATTTTATTTAAATTGAATGAGTGTGAATGCAGACATCAGAGAAATTCAAAATTATTAATAAATCGAGTAAATAATTAATAAAATAAAATTTTTAAAAATGGGCATTTAAAAATTTTTGAAATTAATAAGTGCATTTTTATAAATTTTATTTTTTTAATTATTTATAATTTTAAATTTGTCTGATGTCTGCTACATTCACACTCGTTAATTTTATTGTTTTTTTTGTAGATGGATGGAAGCATGTCTAAGAGAAAAATTACCTTCTACAACTGAACTTGAAGAAAATTTAAGAAATGGAGTTTATTTAGCCAAGTTGGCACATTTTATGGATCCAGAGTCCTGGCCATTGAATAAAATTTATGATATCGATCAAAAAAGATATAAAATAGCTGGTCTACAATTCAAACACACTGACAATATAAATTATTTTATCGAGTGTTTGAAATCGATGCAATTACCACTGGTATGCTTGAAATGTACTTTAAAATATGGATTAAAAATGAAAAGTTAATTTATTCGTTTATTATTTTGCAGATATTTCAACCGGAAACAACAGATATTTATGATAAAAAAAATATGCCAAGAGTAATTTACTGTATACATGCATTGAGCACACATTTGTTTAAATTAGGCAAAGCACCACAGATTCAAGATCTATATGGAAAAGTTAATTTCACTGACGCTGAAATAGATATTGTGAGTAAAGAGCTTAAAAAGTACGGAATGCAAATGCCGTCATTCCAAAAAATTGGTGGTTTATTGCTGCACAGCATGGCTGAAGATACAGCAGCACTTCATGCTGCTGTGATTGCTATAAATCAAGTATTGACAACATCCGATCGTAATTTATTATTGCAAGTACTATTAAAACCTGTTGCTAAGTTAAAAAATGTTAATTCTGAATTAATAGACGTTTATTTTGACACTTTATCACAAGCTAAAGAAGATAAAATCGAAGCTGCTTTTAATAGATCATTAAATGACAGCTATATTCCTGATGTATATGATGAATTATTAACACCTGCTGAGATACAAGGTCATATTAATAATGTTAATTCATTGGAGGCATTTCAAAAGCTCATTAAATCACTTGATGATGATGATGATGATGATGAATTTGTTGAATGTTTAAAGAACCCCGGGCTACAGCTACAACGAATTTCATCAAAAAATCTTAAACAATATAAAAGTGGATTAGTTTTATTTATTGAAAGATTTTCCAAAGAACACGATTTTATTGAAGATACCATACGCTGGCAGTATTTGTTGCAGAAAGAAATAGACGAAATAAATGATAATGAATCTAAAAATATTAAAATTAATAATATTGTCAAATCATTAAATTCAGCTCTTGATAATAATTCACAAGAATTATTTTATTCAGCATTGATTAATCCTCATTTAGGTATCAGCGGGTCTATTGATGAATTTGCATTGCCACTTTACTATGAAGAAATGAAAATAGATCGTACAGAATCTAAATGTGATATTTGTTATCAAGATATTTTAGTTAGTATACGTGTATTGACAGCTATTGCATCTGTTTCAAAAGCTATCGATACAAATAATCCAGACTTACTATTCGAAGCATTATCGAATCCTGAAACACAAATTTCAAATCTTGATAAAAATAATAAAGTCAAATATTATCATTCATTGGCAACAGTACGACATGATAAGTTGATAAATAATAATAGTAAATGTCCAATATTGACATATATCGATATACAAGAAACAATTGATTTAGTTAATCAGCAATGTCAAAATGATGATGAAGCAATTGATGGATTACGATTATTAAATAAAGCTGTTTTAGAAAATAATAAAACAGATATAATAGCGGCGTTGAAAAATAATTTATTAGATCTTACGGTTCCAATTATGGAAGATGATGCGTTATTATATTTACGATTATTTAAACAATGTTTAGATGAAATACATGACGAGAGGTCAGAATTGTGGCTCGAAGATGTTGATTTCGTTAGCAAAATTGTCTTTGAAGAAGTAACACATGTGCAAAATGTATTTCATGTGTTAACTAAAATCAACAATGCATTAGACGATAATGATTTTAATTCAACAATTAAATTTATTAAAAGCGCCAATTTTAAAATAATTGAGAAACACTCTGACAAATATTTTGAATACTTAAAAAATTTAAAAGATTATAAGAAAAGAGAGTACAACTGTTCTTACATTTGTTACGTGACACCTCGCGGTATTGAGGCTTTTATTGATCTTGATAAATTAACATATTCATGGAACAAACCGAAAAATATAACCGAGAGTCATTTTATTACGCTTGAAGATATTGACGAAATAGTAACTGTTGTTGCTAATGATGAATATAATTTATCATCCGATATATTTAATCAACAAGCTTTAATTAATTTTCAAGCATTAGCACGCGGTTATTTGCTAAGAACAAAAATGTCACAACGTTTGACATATTTTTACAATAATGTTGATTATGTTGTTAAAATTCAAGCTTGGTGGCGAGGAATAAAACACCGTCGCATGTATCTCAATATGTTAAATCAAAAATATAATGAAAAATGTTTAAAAGAAGAAGAAGAAGAAGAAGCAGCAGAAGAAGAAAAAGAAAAAAGTAAATCATTAATCAGCACATCAGCAGTAACAGCAGATCCAATTGATTATTATAAACGTAATGAAGATAAAATAATTAAAATTCAATCGTTCTGGCGAGGTAGAAAAGCACGTAGAGCATTTATTTCACTTTTACGTATGGATAAACCACCATTTCCTGTAGTACGTCATTTTTCAACGGTATTAAATTTCAATGCTGAGGATTATGATAAAGATCTTCAATTGCAGCAACTTAAACATGACGTTGTTAAGACAATAAAATATAATGAAAATTTATCACAACAATTAAATAGTATGGATATTAAAATTGGACTATTGATACAAAATAGAATAACATTGCAAGATGTAATAGCACATGGGAAAAGTTTAGAAAGTCTTGCTAAAGAAAAAAATAATAATAGATCACGTAAGAATTCATTTTCCGAGGCGTCAACTTATAAGGGATTAAAATCACTCACTAAAGAAGGAAGAAAAATGTTGGAAGGTTATCAGCATCTGTTTTATGCATTACAGACAAACCCGAAATATTTAGCTAAATTATTATTTCTTTTACCACAAAGTAAATCAAATAAATTTTTACAAAACGTCATTCTTACATTATATAATTTTGGTTCAAATATAAGAGAAGAATATTTGTTACTTAAATTATTTGGCAAAGCATTGCAGGAAGAAATAAGATCAAAATTTCAAAAACCATCGGAAGTTGTTACTGGTAATCCATTGGTATTAAAAATGGTTGTAAATTATGCCCGAAAATTAAATGGACAACGAGCGTTAAGACAAATATTGGGTCCAGTTATTGAAAAAGTATTGGCCGACAAAACAATAAGTATTGAGACAAATCCAGTTGATATTTATAAATGTTGGAGAAATCAATTGGAAATGAAAACTGGAGAAACATTAAATTTACCTTACTCAGTAACAGAACAACAGGCATTGAATTATGAACAAGTGCGTAATAAATTATCTGCTGGAATAAAAGTTCTTAAAAGTACAGTATTAGAATTTTTGAAAAGAATAACAGAATCACGTAATTTGATACCCTATGGTATGCTTTATATATCTAAAGTACTCTATAATACGTTGGTTGAAAAATTTCCAAATGCACCTGAAAAGGATATACTGAAAGTTGTTGGCAATTTGATATATTATCACTTTATAAATGCAGCAATTGTAGCACCAGATGCCTTTGATATTATAACATTGCCAATTGACGAATCATTGTCGAATGATCAAAGAAGAAATTTAGCAAGTATTGCTAAAATTTTACAATTCGCAGCTTCTAAAAAAGGATTTGGTGAGGAAGCAACTCATTTAGTAGGTTTGAATCCATTTATAATTGATTGCCATGAAAAATTTAAAAACTTTTTCCGTTCATGCTGTCAAATTGAAGAATTAGATCAACATTTCAATATACACGAGTACACAGAAGCAACACTTATACATAAACCTGAAATATATATTTCAGTTCAGGAAATTTGTGACACTCATTCACTGGTATTAGAGTATCAATATGATATAGCTCCTGATCCTAATGATCAGTTACATAAATTATTAGATGATTTACAACCATCTGCACCAACAGTTGCCTCTCTGATGGGTGTTACGGACCCAATATGTGATTCAACATTAATTCGTATGGGCAAAACAGAAGTATGTTTAGTACTTACGAACAAATTTCAAGTTCCCGATGATGATGATCAGAGTTTGAAAAAATTATTTATTAAAACAAAAGAATTATTGGTATCGGTAATACAATTTTTAAAAGGTGACACGCTTGTCAGTGCATTAGAATCAACATCATCACCAATTCAGGAAAAACTTTATGATGCTAAATTTACAAATGCATCTGTTGTGACAAATACAAGTACTATATACAGAAACAGTTCATCATTGAATGATTGCAAGTATCAATTACGTGCATATTTGGCGAAATTAGAGCATGGTAAATTTGTAACGCGGACAGACGGCTATCAGAGCATCATCACAGCAGTTGCTAAGGATTTATGTAATAAAGGAAAATATCGGATGATTAGAAATAAAGAACTGCAAGCATTGAGAATAACAAGACAGCGTTTACAGGAAAAAACTAAATATTATGCTGAACAAGTACAGTATTATAATGAATATACACAGCGTTGTTTAGAAAATCTTCATACGGGAAAGGGTACATTACGTGCTGTCAAAATACAACAGAAAAATTCGAATAATAATCATGCCAATTTAAAATCCAAGAAAACTCTCAAATATTCGGCAACAAAACTTGCAGAAAAAGGAGTGCTGTTGGAAATAGACGGTCTTACTCAAGGGCAATTTAAAAATGTTACTTTTGAAATAACACCAACAGAGCACAGTGGTTTGTTTACGATAAAAGGTAAATTTATGGGCGTTGAAATGGAAAAAATAGAAATAGATATACAAAAATTATTAGAGCTACAATTTGAGGGCGCGCCTATTATGAATCTATTTGACAAAGCTAAAATAAATGTTAATCTACTATTGTATTTATTGAATCGTAAATTTTATGGTAAAACTTAAACTTAAATATTTAATAATCGTAATGCGTAATTAGTTATTATTTTTTTTTTTATATTATCAATTAAATATTATGTGACAGTAAAAAGTATGTAATTATTAATAACATTAACAATTGAATTTAATTATATTTTATACCAATTAATTACTTTTTTTTTTATATGAATTGGTCATTTATTAATATATTGTAAATATCTATATTTATAAGAATTCATATTTTAATAATACATTGTCTCTTATTAACTATTTATAAGAAGTCATTAGGTTCACTCGCTGACAGTGCAACTTGGGAAAGTAAATCATATAAGCAAATCAAAATTTATTTTCAATCAAAACTCATAAAAAATGTTTATATATATATTTTTTTTTTTTACAAAATGACCATAATTTATTTAAATAAAAATAAAATAATAAAGACTTTTTTGATCAAATTATTTGTATTTTATTTATTCATGTTACCAAAAGCCAGCTTTCTGTTTAAAATTATTTCATGTTATCAACAATGAGACTAAAGAATATTATTGATAATAATAATACTTGATGTTGCACCGTCAAAAATAAGGTAAGGCATGTTCTCATATGTTTAGTCAACTAATGTAACGATTTAGTTGCATTTACATATTAATATATTATATAATATTATTATTATTGAGTGCCATTTATCGCATTTTATTCATTTTTAATAGAAAATTTGACAACGTGTCATTTTAATATTTTTATTTCTCGTGCTCCAATTTTTTTTTTTTTTACTATTTTGTAATTAATTTTTTTTTTTTTGTCTTTTTCTATATTTTATATATAATAATAATAATAATAATAATAATAATAATAATAATAATAATAATAATAATAATAATAATAATGGATTGTAAAGTGTAGAGAGATGAATTTGGACGTTACTTTCATTGAATATTGTATACAAATCAATATAATCAACACTATATTTCAATTTAATAATTAATTGAAATATTAATTTCCTTTAAGGATATCAAATATTAATAGAAAAAAAAAGTTGCTTACAAAGTAAAATAGTTAATAATAATAAAACTATCCGAAGATAAGTAAGCTATGATGTTTGTTCGATTATCAGTATTGAATACGTTTAAAGATACATGTACATTATTTACGAAACCGGAAATGTTTTAGTGTTATGAGTTTTTTTTCTTTTTATATCTTACTTAAATTTACTTAGATTGTATAGAGTATTCACAATCCTCGAAAATGTCTTGTAGTATATTTGACATTAATGAAGAATTATAAATTTTTTTAATCATATCAATAAATAGTAAGATAATTTCATTTAACATATAATAATAATAATAATAATAATGTATCGTTAGGTACGAGTAATGGAGTTTGACTTTTTGTTTGTTTGTTTTTTTCTTTTTTTTTTTTTTACCGATGAAACGCTGGCGCATTGCTATCGTCCTTTCAATACATTTGACAAACTCCGCAATTTCATTTCCAATGCTGGAATTTTAGCTAACGCTTCTTCCATCAAGCTACGAAGTTCACTCAAGTCGGGCATTTTTTCACATGATTCAATGTTTAATAATTCATTGAATAATGTCTCCCAAGCTTTTTGTACGTATCTGAAATATTAAAATATATAAATAATTATTTAAATATCTTGAGATAGGAGAAGAAAATTAATTAAATTAAATTTACCGTGGCATTTTAGTATTAATAAACCAACGTTCTCCAGTCGGTACAGCTCGCATATAAGTTCCAAAAAGTAGACAATGAGCAGAAGCAGCAACACAATATAAATCTGTTTGATAAGTCCACGGGCGACCAGTTTGCATTTCAATGCATGTAAAGTCTTCAGTTTTAATTATTTGTGTAAATTTAGTCCCCTCAGGAAACAGACTCATATCAATACTACACCCATAGTCAATCAATTGGATTGTTGGTCTCACATCTTCAGTTGGCCTATAGAAATATTTTTAAAAAATATAAATTTAAAAAAATAAATAAATAAACAAATATAAATACTTACAAATGCATCAATAAAAAGTTATCTGGTTTAATATCACCATGAATAATTTGACATTTGTGAAGATACTCAACAATTTTTAGCATTTCAATGGTAAAAAATATTGCCAATGCTTCAGTAAGTGGTTTACCAGTAGCTATTTTAACTTGATTAGTAACAGCCAATAATGTACCGTATTTAGAAAATTCAGATACAAGAATACTTCCATTATTAGTAACATATGCTTTAGTAACATCCATAAATCCACGTAACATGTGTGGATTTTTAAGACGTGTTTTTATTTCTCTGGCAATATAAAATTCCCAGACCCATGCTGGTTTTTGAGTTTTTAATGCAACTGTTCGTTCTGTTTGTGGATCATATGCTTTCAAAACAGTACCATAAGTTCCTTTACCAAGGCACTTTTCCAACTCGTATATATCTGTTCCTAGGGTAATCTTACTAGAAGGCACAAATTTATTTATATTTATATTTAATCTTGCATAACCATCTGAATGATGAACCTGGGGAAATTTTATATTTTTCAATAGCCCCGAAATAAGGGACTTGTCGAATGGGTTAATGTCACCGGTGGGTAATTGAAATTTGTCATCATCATCGTCCTCATCCACATTCTCAACATTATTATCACCATTACCACCGTCTTTATTATCATTATCATCATCCTTTACTTCTTCCATTGGTTCATCAATAACATCACAAATATTATTACTATTACCATTAATATTATTATTATCAGTATTATTATTATTATTATTAATATTATTAACATCATTAGTATTGTTATTGTTATTATTATTATTATTTTTATTATCGGTTGTTATTGATGATTCTCGATCTAGATTAAATGGTATACGTAAATCACAATTATTTTTTATTTCAGATGTTATTTGATCAACATTACGCTGCATTGTACGTGGACTTTGAGTATTCATTGCTTGAATTTTTGATCGCATACTTTGATCAGTATTAACATTTGCCGATAATAATGTTTCTGTACTTTCAATATCTTGACTAATAGATTGTTCTTTAATTGGTAAATGATCTTCGCGAGTTGTCAATGTAAATCCAAATTGCGTTGTCCGTGTATTAGCACTACTGCTAGAACTACTAGAAATATACTCTCTGGTTGATTCCATAATAATACTTAATTTGTCATCAGGAGCAGCTGGTACTTCAGAATGTTGTTGTTGCTGTTGTTGTTGCTGCTGCTGAACATGTGGTGGAAAATGGATCTGAGGTGGTTGAAAATGTGTAACTTCTTTAGACCGATATGTTGATGGCCTGAATTGATTAGTCATTGGTGTAGAACTAGGCAATGGTCCACGGAATGATTCAGTGTAGCAGGTATCATTAACACCAGACAATGGTGAGATACCCAGGCTTTCATCGACAAATAAGTTATTTTCTACTGGCTGTTTATTATCTTCAATAATACTATTATAGCCAATAGCAGTTGCGTTTTCTTTATTGTCAGCATTCTCGAGATATTTCAAGTCACGACGATTCATACCTGGTGATTTAATGTAAGGTAATTCAGATCTTCTGTAGTCTTTGTTATTATCAGCTTGAGGATCAACGTAAGGAGCAAAATGAAGTTGTTTTTGTGATTCTGGTTGAAGGGCTGGTGGATGCATCATGGTTGGTGGTGGATATTGTTGCTGTTGCGGTTGCTGATGATGATGATAACTCTGGATATTTGGATTAGGATGCATATTGTTGTAAATGTGATGTGATGGTGGTGGGATATGTGGTGATACACTGTGATGATGATGATGAAGATGATGCTGCTGCTGTTGTGGTTGTGGTAATTGATGAGTTGGAGTATGTAGATGAGGTGATGCTGAGTGGTGTGAGAGATGGGGAGGATGAAGTGGTGATTGAGATATTGATTGATGGTGTAATTGAGAATGATGCTGCTGTTGCTGAATTATGCTGTGCTGCTGTTCGATATGTGACTGCATCTGAGGTGATTGAAGGTGAAGCATTGATTGTTGTTGCTGCTGTTGCTGTTGCGGTTGTTGAATTGGATAATGATATGGATCCGTAATTTGGTGATTTTGATAAGACTGATGATGATTTTGAATAGCATTGTATGGTGAATTGTATGGTTGATGATTTTCTTGATCATGGTAAGCTTGGATAGAATTGTAATTGGGATGATGTCTAGGTACAGACATGGCATGTTGTTGAGTCATTGAACTGTCAATATGAATATCAAAATTTAATTTTGAACGTGAGTCTACAGATCTGTGTAACATTGGACTCTCCATTAATGGAGAGTTTGAGTTTGCCGGTGAGTTCCATAAATCTTGCACAACTGACATGGCTTCTTTAGTATTTACAGTAAGACTTTGTCCAAGCATTTGTTCTACTCCAGATTCAACAACTCCGCTGGATGAATGATGTAAATTATAATTTGAGGATTGTAATTTACTTTGTCGGCTCAACTCAGCTTCCATTCTCTGGCTTTCAATTTGTTCAGCTTCAATTCGTTGTCTTTCTATTTCAGCAGCTTCTCTCTGTTGTCTCTCTAATTCAGCAGCTTCTCTCTGTTGTCTCTCTAACTCAGCAGCTTCTCTGCGTTGTCTTTCTAATTCAGCAGCTTCTCTGCGTTGTCTTTCCAATTCCGCAGCTTCTCTACGTTGTCTCTCCAATTCAACTTCTCTACGTTGTCTTTCTAATTCAACATCCCTTCGTTGCCTTTCTAATTCAGCTTCTCTACGTTGCCGTTCTAACTCAACTTCTCTTCGTTGTCTTTCTAATTCAACAGATTCTCTCATTTGTTCTTCCAATTCGGCTTCTCTTCGTTGTCTCTCCAATTCAACTTGATGATTTTGTTCAAGTGCTCTTCTATGATGCTCCAATTGTGCCATATCTTTATCACCAATATCAAATGCCCTTTCCGCAATTTCTTGTTGTTGGTGTTGTTGTTGATGATGTATATGATGACGATGATTATTATCCTGATGATGATATCCATTAATATTCTGACCAATTCCAGATAGCATTAGCGTTTCATCAACACTCGAGCAATTATTACCAATATTTCTTAATTGATTAAAATACTTTTCAGCTCTTAATTCCTCCATACTACGATCAGCATTATTTAAATAAACTAAATCTTTGGGATAGCGAGGTTTTGTTATTATTGATGATGGTGCATCTGGTACAAATACTGGAACTGGCACGTGTTCTGGATATTGACTTCCATCAAAAAATGACGTATGATTTGGAAATAGTCTTAAAGTATTTACGTCAATATTGTTGTCATCTAGATGATCTTCGTGAACTTTAAATGCAGGCCTTACTGTTGATGGTATCAATGGATGTTTTCGTGATGAATTACTCCATTGCCCGGGTTTTATTGTATTTTCTTTGTGTACAGTATCTTCTATTGGCACATGATCTAATATACTGGCACATCTTAAATCAACACGTGCAGCTTCATCTTGATAAATTTGAATTTTGGCATTTGATTTAGTATCTTTTGATTGACCGGACATATGATAATATGATGATGCTGCTGCTGTGGTTGTTGTTAATGTTGCTGGTATTTGTGGCACTACACCAGGCATATAATCTTTGACACGATGTCCAGTTCTAACATTAGTCGCACGTTTACCAGATTTAATAGCCCGCAGAGAACTGAATGCTTGTCGTTGTTCAGATAATGCTATTTCATTTCTCTCTTGATCACAACCAAGTGCTTTGCGACCAACAGCCATTTGAAAATTTTCACGAGCATAAATTAATTCATCACGTGGCTCAGCTCTAGCAGTTATTCCCAACATATAAACCTCATCAGCCCGTTTGCAATCATTAGCTTGTTCCAATTCAAAGGCCCATGCTCTATACATATCAGCCACCATTGTTCCAATGCCAGTATTATACAACAATTGATATAATTCTAATGGATTTTTTTGCATACTTATGTAATTAATCCACAATCTGATATATCGACGGTCTTGATGATATTTTATTTCTTTTTCAAATGTCGCTAAACACTGTTGCAATAATTTACCAATATGACTTTCATGTCCACTTTTTGGATAACTTTGTTCAACCCACAATATATACTCATACCAATTTTCCAATGGATCATCACCTTGATAGTTTTTAATCCCATCTTCATACATTCTAAAACAAGATGACAAAATAATAAACGTTTTTTTAAGTCCAAATACTAAATTGTCTCCATTGTTAATTTTTTTTTTTAAATAGATTTAACAATGACTTACTGCTTTTCTTGCATCAACAATTGTTGGGCTTCAACGTCTTCTTGCGCTCTAAGTGCAGTACCCAATTGAGCTGCATTTCTACCATGACGCAAAGGCTGGATATTTTCTTTGCACAGTGCTATTACTGTTGCTGGATCCATTTTTATAAATCCCAACAATCAGTTTATTGCAGTAACTTTTTTTCTGAAATATTAAAAATAATAAATTTAATAATATTTCATAAAAACTACATTATTATTTGAATAATTAAGCAGAAATTTTAAATTGTAATTATAATTTAATAAAAATAATCAATATTTATAAAAGTACGGAAAAAAAAAGTATTACAGTTTTTAATTACCAATCATTAACATACTACTCTATGGGTTTAGTCACTTGAGTATTGACAAATTTCGCCAGTTTTTTTTTTATTTTATTTTTTGCTGAATTCGAGTGTATAAACAAGGACGCTATTCACAATATATCATACAAGTATATCTATATGTATATATGGATCAGGTTATGTGAAATGTAACGGCTAAAATGAAATAACCATATCACATATCCCTAAGCTGCCTTGAGACCCTTAAAACAACTCTGGGCACTCTGGCTACTCTGTAATCAGAATTGCTTGCTCTGAATCCTCCGAATTATTCTGAAGCTTGAACTGATCTCAACCTCAACACTCAACTGACTCAACACTCTGTGCACTGCGGTATCATAGACAAGACAATGTATAGATGTAGGAGATAAATATATACTGTACCTATAGTTAAAGTGTCGTATTATTCAGTACCAACTGCTCACTTGGATCTTTGAAAATGATGCGAATACTTGCACTAGATCGATGTCGTTATATCACATACAAAATTTTTATACTTTTAAGCGGCTGGATTAAGATACATTGACCAGCAGCAGTAGCCATTTAAATACATTTCTATCACCAGTGCACTACTCACATACAAAACATTTAACTGTACTGGGTATTAATTCCTATCGGGTGGCGGTGCCTACGGTAATATTTAGACTTTTGAATGTGCAACTATTTCCTTTCTACAATTCTTCATCCGAATCCAACCGTTTTTTTCTACCTTGTAATTTTCCCAACTGAAAATATTTTTAAAAAATTTTTAAATAATAAATACTTAGTTTTGTAATTAAATTTTTCCATGCCGATGACTAAATTACTCTCAGTACACTGACAGTAATTTTTTAAATGATTTTGAAGTTAATGGGCAATAAACAAATTTCGGATTTATTTTTCAAAAAATCAATTTCAAAAAAAAGAAAACTAAAAACATGAGTGTGAAAGTAGCAGATATCAGACGAATTCAAAATTATTAATAAATAGCGTAAATAATTAATAGAATTAAATTTTTAAAAAATGCGCATGTGAAAATTTTTAAAATTAATTAGTGCATTTTTATAAATATTATTTTTTAAATTATTTACTCTATTTATTTGTAATTTTAAATTTGTCTGATGTCTGCTACATTCACACTCGTAATTTATCGATTTGAAAAAAATTCAAAAATTATTAGACGTCGACTAACTCGGTATCGTATTTTTTATAACGATTTTTTAAAAACTTAGAAAAAAAACAACCGATTATCGAATTCCACTTGACATTATTTTATTTTCATCAGACGATTTTAAAGTGAAGTTAACTGCTGCCATTAGCCAATAAAATAAATGCATTTATTTCAAAATAACAAATAGAATTTAATTATTTTCACTGTGATCGCGCCAATAAGATTCTATTACAAAATCTTCAATTTTATTTTCCTAACCCTGAATAAAATAAAACATGGGTTAGAATATATGTAAATAAATATATATTAGAAAATTTCAAAAATTGTATATATAAATCTCTTGTATAATTTTATTTTAAAAAATGACATTTGAAGTTAATAATATTTATTTAAATACATTATGGTATTTAACAAGTACATTAATGAAAAAAAATAATTATTACTTACTGTCATTTATTTATTTACATTATGTAGCAATAAAATTTTTAAAACTTAAAAAAATAAAAGTGGAAATAGAAACATTAAATGACAGTAATTTTAAAAGTGTTGTTGAAAAATATTATTGTAACAACAAATTGTATATTGACTTTACGTCATGTGCGATTGGAGGAATAAATTCCTTGGTGTCTTCAGAATCTACATGGATAAATATTTGTTCTTTAAAAACGTATAAAAAATATAAAATACTGGTACTGCCATTGGAAAATGTGGAAAATAAATTATTTTTATCGGAAACAACATCATTTAATATTAAAAATGTACTGAAAGATTCATCTTATTTCATAAGTAAGTATTCAAGTGTTTGTTCTAATAGTTAACATGATAATTAAAAAAAACAAAATGTTGTAAATTTGTTTTTTTTTTTACAGTGCCAGCATATGAAAATAATTTTGAGTGGGCTGAAGAAGTTAAAGTATCAATAATGTCAAATGATGATTGCTCTGATGATTTAATAGATAATTTATTAAAAAACTATTTTTCAAATCCACGATACTTGAGAACAAATGATGTTATTAAAATTAAAATTAAAGATTACGGAGAAAAATATGTTTTTACATTAAAAAAACCACAGTTGACTGATTTATATTTTAAAGTTAATAGTATAAAAGTAAACAATAAGTATACATATAAATCTTGTTATGTATTTTGTGATAAATCTACACTTATACAAGAAACCAAAGTTTGTGGGTATCTTCCAGAGTCGAAAAAATTACCAATCGTCGACGACAGTATTACAAATGTTTATGAAGAAATACAAAGAAATAGATTATATAATTTTCCATTATCAGCTTATCGACCTTTTGAAGAACTCAAAGCTTCGATACTTCCATTTATGATTACTGGTAATAATAATAATGATAGTGATAAGTTTTTAAAAATTTATTTGCATATTTAAATACAATTTTTGATAATTATTATAGATAATTGGATGGGGATAAAACCAATATTTTTGGTAAAAGGATCTGCTGGATGCGGAAAGTACAGATTAATTAAAACACTATCACAACAAATGGGTTTTAATTTTTTAAATATTGATTGTAATGATATTCAAACATTATCAGTTTCGCAAACGGAAACTAGACTTCGTATTGGTTTAAATAATGCTCAAAATTCAGCACCATGTATTCTTAAATTAAGTAACATAGATGTAAGGACTACTATTATCTTATTTTAAATTTTATAAAGTTTATTTTTTTATTTAAATTTATGACAATATTTATTTTTAGGTTTTTGGGAAAAATTCAGAAGGTAAAATTGATGAGAGAATAACATCAAATTTTACAGAACAATTAAATAATGTTTATAAAGTAAAAATGGAATATCCATTAATAATAATAGCAACATCTGAAGACAGTGAAATTCCTTGTGATGTAAATCGAAATTTTATTCAGACAATTACAATAGATAACTTTACTCAAGACGAGAGAACAGAACTGATTGAATGGTTTTTAAAAAGCCGTAATATTAAATATGATGTTGATTTAACTAAAATTTCTGGAATGTGTTCAAATTACCTTATGAATGATATTGAAAGCTTAACAATTTATGCAGCAACAAACGGTTATAAATTATTATCAACTGACGAAAGCAATACAATTATAAATGAAAATGATTTTATTAATGCTTATGATTACATGCAATCAACATTTTCTCAACAAATTGGAGCTCCGAAAGTACCTGAAGTACATTGGGAAGATATAGGTGGTCTTGCTAATTTAAAAGATGAAATAATTCGTAGAATAGAGATACCACTATTACATGGAGTTGATATTGAACGTTCTGGTATTTTGCTTTACGGACCACCAGGAACTGGCAAAACTTTATTAGCGAAAGCTGTTGCTACTGAATGTAAATTAAACTTTTTATCGGTAAAAGGACCAGAATTACTGAATATGTATGTTGGACAAAGTGAAAAAAATGTAAGAGATGTATTCAAATTGGCACAAACAGCATCACCATGTATTATATTTTTTGATGAATTGGATGCATTGGCACCAAATCGAGGCCGTAGTGGTGACAGTGGTGGCGTTATGGACAGAGTGGTATCTCAATTACTTGCTGAAATGGATGGTCTTGGTAGTTGCTCAGATACATTTATTATTGGCGCTACAAATCGACCAGATCTTATTGATTCAGCCCTTTTACGTCCTGGAAGATTTGATAAATTACTCTACGTTGGAATATATTCCGACTATGAATCACAATTGAGTGTTTTAAAAGCCATAACACGTAAATTCGACATGTCAAACGATATTACTAAAGATTTAGGTAGTCTGGTAAAATTGCTACCATCAAATTTGACTGGTGCTGATTTACATTCTGTTTGTTCTAATGCCTGGCTGAATGCAACACGTAAAGTTATAAAAACTTATGAAAAATATCTTAATAATGAAAAAAAAAATTCTAATGATTTTAAAAAACCACAAGGACGTGTTACTGTTTCATTAGATGATTTTGTTGAAGCTGTCAAGTCATTAGTACCATCCGTAAGTGAACAAGAATTGATACGTTACGAAAAACTTAATCAAGAATTAACTTCGAAACAGTTTAAATCATAATTTAAAAAATTTTCAATTATATTTAATATTTTTTTATTGTGCATTAATGTAATAACTGTAAATAATGATAATAATTTTTATAATCAATGATATGTTGATCGTATCAATAAAAAATTTAATAATACAATGATATTTAAAGTACATACAAATTTATTCTTCCAAATGCACACATTTTTAGTTTATAATAAAGAAAAAAAAACTCCTGTAATTATGACAAGAATATGAGGTCAGTCTTCCTATCGCTACTCTGCCGATGATAGACCATTTTGCTGGACACTTACATCTTCTGTACACGTCGTGGGGAACCCGTAAGTCGTTTGATCATTGGAGAAAAATTTAAAAATGGAAAAAAAAGTGTACTTTGGGTTATTGAAAATACTGTCAAGTAGCGATTAAGATATGAAATAATAACAATAAAATTAAATACAGCCAATATTTATTTATTTAAATTTAAATAATTATTAAAATTATGTACTAATTGTTTTTAAAATAGATTCACTTGTCGTAAGTTCACTACTTATGTACTAAGTATTGCACTAAATAGGGCATTACAATGTTATTACATCCTATTTACGATTATTCGTTAAAATTATAATATATTTGTTTAAATAGAGATTATTTCTATATATTCATTTAATTTATTAATTTAGGTATTTGTGTGACTAATTATTTAAATTTTAATTTACGATTACATTGTTGCAATTATTAAATTGTAGAAAAATAGGACAGCTAGGTTTATTAATTGTTTACAAGATTAAATTTTAAAATAATATGATTTAATATTTATATTACTAAATTTATTAGTCACGATGATGAAATTGTGTAACAGTTTGTAAAGTTAAATTTTATTCGAAGAATAATTATTTTATTATTAATAAATAAATATTCAATATATTTATTTTCTAGCGACTGCTGTGTCAGTCTTTTTCTAGTAAAATACAGATCGTTAATTAATTAATTAAATGTATTTTATTATTTATTATTAATTAATAGGTACAAGAAATACAATTAAATCGCAGCTATATTTTGTGATATTAATAATTATCACTTAAAATTACTTAAAAAATCAAAACGAGATATTGCTATATATATTTATATATATATTTCAATAAATTAGTTTTGTTAATCATATTTACAAGTAAATATTATTCATTATTATTTTTTTATTGTTATTATTTAACTTCCATCAGTCCTATCGCAATAATTTTTAATCCTTTGAGAATTTATTTTATTAATGAAATTTATCAAAATTAATTAATTCTTAAAGGATTAAATTTGAGTTATCTTGTACATTTAAATACCATTATTATGTTAAAATATAATACCGCTATTGTCATTCCAATTAATTTATTACAATTAATAATAACAATAAATTACTATTGTAAGTGAACGCCAGTCATTTGTTAAATAAAAACGATATTTTTTTTTTTTTTCAGTTTAGTTTAGATTTTTTTTCCGATAACTTTTAAAATATACATTTCATAATGTGACGTACAGAATAATGTGTACGTATATTTTAAATATAAATATCACATTTGATGAATACATTATAAAATAAATAAATAATAATAATTAAAAAAAAAACAATATCTGTCATGAAAAGTTATTTTTTTTGTTTGTTGTCTATTCTATTATAAATACAAACATAAAGTACCATTAATTAAAATAGTTGTAATTACTTTAAGTTTTATCTATTATTATTTTCTTTCTAATCCTGTCAGTGTATAAAAATTTTTTTCGGTACATTTATTATTTACTTAAAAAAGTACGTGATTTAATGACAGTGACAGGGTAACTATTAATAACTATTATATGCTGTGTAAAAAAAAGGACAAGTAATTTTGATTAATTTGAAGAATTGTTTTACGGATAACTCGTGTTATTTTAAGAATCAGTGGCCAACTATTAATTTTTATCATAAATATATTTGTTTTTATTTTTTCAGTAATTTGTAGATTTTGTGCAGCTGATGTTAGTGATGATTTTATTATTTATCTTCAAGATATTGTTTTAGAGATTCCCCATTAAAGATAACGACGGGGAGGTACTGGTGGTCATAAACCATCAGTCTTTGTACCTGCAATAAAAATTTAAAAAAAAATAGCTTCCATAGATTTAAAATTGTATTAAAAAACAATAGTAATTAATAAATACCTGGTCAAGAAGATTTAGTCGCAAATTCATTGAGAATATCGCAAGCCATTTCTAAATCATTTCTACTTATTCCCAGGGCTCTTATAACAGCGTCCTGTGCAAAACCTAGTGCAGTAAGCCTTGAAATATGTTCAACGTTAACATTTTCATAAGCAGCACCCTCGGTAGGTTTTATTGATGATCCACCGGGTTCTTCTCTACTTTTCATTAATGCCGTGAATTTAGCACGGTTCATTTCTAAATTTATATTTTTAACAACATGCTCTCTAGTTCCATGTATTAATATTGTATTTTCATAATGATGATCTTGTTTAGGAGTTGTATCTTTATTTGTAGTTTTAGGTGGTCGTGGTGCTGATAACGGTGGTGGTACTGGAGGCACAGTGGTTGTTGATTGTGATTGTGATTGTGATTGATATAATAAATGTCGTTGTCCAGCTTTTTCAGGTAATGCCGGTGGTCTGATGTGAGATAATCTAACATGAGGTCGTACAACTGCTGGTGGTATTGGTGATGGTGATGATGCTCTGTGTAGCATGTCATACCTTGCTTCTGTCGTTGCTGTTTATTTTTTATTAAATATAATAAATCGTAAATATAATACAGTATATTTTGTGACAAGGGATGAAACAAAACGATTTCAGACCAGGGTGAAATTGGCTGACATTATTCACAGTCTGAAATCGTGTTTCTTCCTGAGTTACACACAATATTTTTCATGATTCCCTGCATTGGAACTTAAAGTTTCAGTGTCAGCAGCCAGTCAGAAACAAGTTAATTTAAGACCAGTGTAAATTGTCTTGTTTCGACTGGCTATAAAGACACTGAAAATTCAAGTTTCAATGCTGGTTTAATGAAAATCAAATTAATAATACCTTTATTATTTTGATGATTTTCACTTGATGAAAGAATAACAGTAACAGTAGGTGGTGGTGGTGCATTTTCTTTAGGTACTGTTAAATGACGACTACTATTTCGTGGATGATTATTTGGAGTTGGTGAGGGTGACGGTCTTCGAGGAGGTAGAGGAGGACTTGGTACTATTCTTCGTGGTGGTACTGGTGAACTCGCCGGGCTTGAATCGTCTTCTTCGTCAGAATCATCACATATTAAACCACTACAATTCCCATTACACAGTTCTATAATATCCTAAGCAACAGAAAAAAATAAAAAATAAATAAAAATTACACGATCTTTATAAAATTTTTATATTATTAATTTCACAAGTACTTATTATCATAATAGTTATGTATTTCATGCAATAGTTGTGTGATTTTTATACTAATTTATTAATTTAAAATATAAATTTTTTATTTTAATGGTGAAAATAAATAAATTTCGTACTCAGGTGCAGTTTATGTATTTTTTTTTTGTCTAGTTATACTTTATTAATTATGCGTATTAAATTAATATTTGCAGTTTATGAAACAAGGCAATTAAGCATTAAGCAGAAAAATTAAATATAAAATAGTAAACCATAATGCAATTTTATTATACTTACCTTCGATAATTGATAAACAGTTTGAGAAAAAAAAAATTTGCTTCACGTATTTACAATACAAATTAGTTTTAAATATCATGCAGTGGGCTGAGCATTCGACCCAATGGACAACTTAATTATTTTTAAAAATAATATCATTTTTTATTTCATGCGAATATATTTTTATTTTTTACACCACTAAATATCGACTTTATTATTATCATGTTAGCATAAACAAAAATCGATATTCAAAATTCTAATAATTATTCAATGTTTTTTTTTTCTTTTAAGTAATTAATAATAATTATAACAATTCAGCGAAAGGAGCGTATATAAGTGCAAAAGTAACTCAATATAATGATAATATAACTTTATTTAAAAATATTTCAGATAACTAATATTTTACAATAAGAAATAAATCATGTACACTAAAATTATATATCTATATATATATTTATATTTTCATTTGTTCTAATTTTTTATCTAAAAACGCCAGTGCATGGCAAAAATAATCTAAAGTAAGCAGCTTTATTTTGTTTAATTAAATTAACACAGGCGTTAATGCAAAAAACTAATTATATTTTTCAACCCTTATCTATTTTCGGATTAAAACAATAGTAATAGAAATAATAATTCATTATTTATTTTAATTATATAAATGATTATGTTATTAAAAAGTTTATATTTCAATAATAAAATATGAAATTTATTAATATTAAATATTTAATTGAGTTAAATGATTTTAATTAAATATAAATATGTATAAAAAAATTTATAAATATAAATTAATATGATTTGCATTTAACGCTAATTGATCTTAAGTTATTTGCATTGTAATCATTGCAATCAGTTTTTTATTATTACAAGTAGTAAAAATACACTGGAAAAAAAAAAAAATTGATACAGTTAAAGTAATCTTCAATGAATTTATTGGATTACATTTAACTGCACAAATTACTTAAGCATGATTTGAGTTACAAAAAAAAAAAAATTAATAGTAATAATACAACTAACTAACAATTTATGCAAATTAAAATAGAAGTAATACGTAAAAAAAATTTTTTTCAACTATCACTAATCATAACGATTTTTTTTTTTTTTAATGTTAATAAGTCATCACAACTAAACCAATCATTTGGTTCAGTATAATATTTATTTATATGATATTAGAGTTGATTATTTGTGCACAAAATCTGACACATTTTCATTTATTAAATTTTTTTTTTTTTTCACTGGCACAATAACATCAACAATAATCCTGGAAGTTACACTTCAAAACTCGATAGAATATTTTTTTTTCTTTTTTTACCTATACTTTAATAATACTTATTTAATATTGATATTATTAATTATTTTTTTGCCTCAGTATGCTCTCTAAAAAAAATGCTAAAGCCCAAAATAATGATTAAAATGCGATCAATGCAAGGAATGCAAGCTATTATAATTAATTAAAGTATTTAATAAAGTCTTGCAGTTTTAAAAATTGTCACATTATTGTTTAAATTTAAAATTTAGTAATTAATTGACAATTACTAATTTATTTTAATAATTCAATGCTACCGCTAAGCTTAATAAATGTATGAAATGTATTGTTGAATGGATAGAAAAAAAAAGCTTGTATAGTAAAATAATACACTTGTATTATTTTTTAAGACATTAAAGTAATATGCAATAGAAATAATGAATTAATTTAATGTAACTGTATTAAAAAAAAAAGTATAGCTTATGTTAAAAAATATATATTAGAAAAGAAAAAAGTAGTAAATAATTGACATGGACTGTCCGGAATGGATGGAAGAGTAAACCTACCTTAATCTTGCATGTTGTAATTATTCCAACGTTATTTGTCATATGTATACCATATTATTGTTATTATTTAGTTATTTTAAAAAATATTAATTGGAAAAATAAATATAGTATTATTAATTTAATCCCGTCAAGTATTAAAATAACTATGTGAAAAAAATAATAATGCAATGCAATGATAAGTTTGAATGAGGAGCATTACGACAACCAATGCTACTGCAATGAAATACAAAAGGCAGTTTGTTTTTTTATGAGGCATAATCTATGAGGTCACTATACAAGGATATGTTTTTAACTAATATATAAACAAATAAATATATAATATATATTTATTTATTTATTTTAAATGGAGGGTGATGATACGCCTAGTCGGATACCTCGGTGTCAGGGTCAAGATCCCGCGTAGGAGTAGATGCATTGCTGACGGATGCTGATTGAGCGCCAGGTCGATGTGTTCTTCGTGGGTCAAAAGGATCAACAACTATTTGCTCTGTTCCTTTTATTTCCGCACGACAAAAAGGACACCCTTGGCCTTCTGAATCCTGTTGGATATTAAAAATAATATTAATAAATCAGTTTAAAATAAAAAGTAATATTTAATTTTTTATAAATTTACTGAGAGAGCTAGTAATTTTTTTCTTTTCTTACACCTATATATAATACTTTAATGACTCTCAAAGCAACCTGAATTTATAAAGTGGATATAATAAAATCGTTGGCCTGAATTTTACTGCTATTCATCAGCGTCCTATATCTAAGTAGATCTCTCTCTATATATATATACATATATATATTTGCTTTGTACATAAGTGTTAGCGAAAAATAATTACTTAACAGTCAGCTAAAGTGAATGAGGATTACGAAAGAAAAGAAAGAAAAAAATGATACTTTGTGTATTTTGTATAAGCTATGAAATTTTTTCAATAGGTATATAGTTTTAAAATAAATAAATAGTAATAATAGAATGAGTAAGTACTGCTACCTGCCAAGATGTTAAACACGGTGTACAGAGAAGATGACCACAGGGCTCTATCCTAACATCTTTGTCGTGTTCAGCACAAATTTTACATAATTGGAATGTACTGCCCATTTCACAATAAAGTTCATATTGCTCAGCCGTTACTTTAATATGTTCTTCTGGAGTAGGTTGGACAGCCCACGTTAAGTCTGGGTTTACATGTCGTCCATCTGGATACAAGTAGCTAAAAAAAAATTTATATTTAATATTATTATCATTTTTTTTTTGTGATAAATTTAATTTATAATGATATAAACTTACAAGCCTTCCCGATAGCCATCCAATAATGCTTGGCAGAGACTTTTATTGTGGGGTATTGTTTGAAGAATATCACCGTCAGAAGTAACGTAACCAATAGCCCATTGTCCTAATCTTGTACAACTTAATCGGAAGACATAGCTTCCTGGTTTAGTGATGCAATATTTTTGTAAACGTGCTTTAACTTCATCGTAAGTTAAAAATGCTACGTAGCCAGGATGCGTAACTGCCAATATTTTCCAATTACGTAGCAACGTAGACCATGGCTGAAACAGTCTGTTTAAATTTTTATAATATTAATAATAATAACAACAGCAATAACAATATTTCTATATACTTTTAAAAAATACATTACCTTGTAAATACATCAAATTCGAAGTTTGAAATATAGTCATTACAGGTGAGGTCAATTGTTGATTTCAATGCCATTGCTTGAAGACCAGAACTTATTGGATGAACTTGATTTAATTCATGTCTAAAAATTTTCCATGGAACCAAAGTACTGAAAAATAAAGTTAGTAAATCTATAATGATAATAATTATTACTTTAAAATCTACAAAATTTTTAACAGTGTCGTTAATAATTAATTAGACTGCTAATAAGTTATACAATTATTTTTCCAGGGATAATTAAATATAACTGATAAAAAAATTTCAAGTACTTGAATACTATTTTAAAAATCTATAATAATTACAGACTAGACGTGGGTACGAATTTCATTGTTAGCCGAAAAATCAATTATCTGAGATTTTTGACCTACCATTGACTTTGCAAAAACCCCAAAGTCTCAACAGTCGCTAATGGCCTCGGGAGTTAAAAAGCGAATTTAAAAAAAAAATTATTATTAATATTTAAAATCAACGTCCTACTATTTCAAGGATCTACTCATTAAAAATGAACTGAAATATTTGCATGTAGTATTTATACTTTTTTCGCACGAAAGAATATTCAATTGACACGGGTATAATAATTGCTAAGTAGTACATTGTAAGTAAAAATCAATTAATGTCCAAGAATATTTACTAAATTATTTATTTCAAGTGAATTTTTACCGATTAGATATGGCTTTATTTTTTCATCAACAGAAAAAAAAACCTTTTTTTTTCTCTAACTACAAATTATTCTTAATATTTTTATCTGCCGAAATTAAAAAAAAAAATGATAAATGATTAGCAAAAAATAAATTGATAAGACTAAAAATTTTGAAAATAATTAATAATTATAGTATAGAATGTAAAGACCTTTGAACTCAAGGTATAACAACTTTATTGATGTGACATTGAAAAATAATAATAATTATGACAAAAACGTCAAGTCATCGTGAATATAATACATATATATTAGAGGGTGGTAAAGTAAGCTTTATACATATGATGAAAATTTAATGAAATATTCAGCAAGTATGTGTAATGTGTTTTTTTCAATGTCCTATATACAAATATATATACACATAACGTTTTACTATAAGCTATACTACGCGACATACGAATATTAGTCAGTCGTAGTCAGTTGCTCAGTTTGTACAGTCGGTATTTTACAGCTAACGAAAAGTAAAGTAAAAATATTGTAATTGTCGAATTACTATAAAATTTATAGGTAAGAAAATATAAAACTACTTATTTAATGTGTTGACTTAATCATATTTAATAGTATATTGTCATGTTAAATTACTTATTTAATGAATTTAATTGTTAAATATATTGCGTATATAAAAGAATAATCTATATATCGCGGATCATTTCGTCTTCTGTCTTGGTGATAGATGGCACTACTATCTAACTTTTTAAGAAATTTTTCTTCTTTAAATTTGCTCTTTTAAAGTGAATTTGAATTGGTATAAAAAATTGAAGATTTGAATTTGAATTTGAAAATGACATTAAGTTGTAAGGGCAATTAGAAATAATTGTAAAAATGAATAAATTTGTTTTTTTTTTGTATTTTTTAATAAAAGTCTAGGTCAACAATGCGTTTTTTGAAATATCCAATAATACCTGCCGGGTTGCAACAAGTTATTCGAAATTTTTCAGGCATGTATTTTTAGTACCCCTGTCTATTGATGAATTTATTTAAAAACCTAGTTGATTTGAATTTTCAATTTAAGTAAATTGTTTTAATGCAATTTGCATGAGATGCTAATTATATTAATCTATTAATTAGAAAGCTAGTTGGATTTATATTTAATAAAAAATAACAATTTGCTGAAAGTAATTTAAAACGTTGACTTTAAGTATTTTACTTAGATTATTTAATATTGTAAATAAAATTTTTGTAATTTAAATAGTAATGAGTGGAAACTTGGATTACAAGGCGGCAAAGTCTGTCCACGATTTTGAAGCTAAATCTATTAAAGGAGAAGATGTACCCCTTGAAAAGTAGGTTAAACTATTAATATAACTTTATTATTTACTTCTTTTCCTTTTTGCTCAATGCCGGTCTATATTAATTATTAACTGTTACTATGAATTACTTTTTAGGTATAAAGGCCACGTTTGTTTGATTGTAAATGTCGCCTCAAAGTGCGGACTTACTGCCACAAATTATAAAGAACTAAACGAGCTTTATGATAAATATGCAGAGTCTCATGGTATTAGTATTTTTATTTTTATATAATTATTTTTTAAATACTTTTAATTTAAATTTATTTGTTTAGGTCTCCGCATTTTAGCATTCCCATGCAATCAGTTCAATGGTCAAGAGCCTGGTGACAGCGATGAAATTTGCAGCTTTGCCGATCGTCAGAAAGTAAATTTTTTACTATTTCTTTTTTTTTTTTTTTTTTTTTTTTTTATAATTCAATTTACAATAAAAAAAAATGTTTTCTGTTTTGCAGGTGAAATTCGATTTGTTTGAAAAAATAGATGTGAATGGAGAAACAACTCATCCACTGTGGAAATACTTGAAGAAGGAAAAGGGAGGTACTCTTGGAAACTTTATCAAGTGGAATTTCACAAAATTCATTGTCGACAAAGACGGAAAAGTTGTCGAACGACATGGACCAAATGTAGATCCAAGTAAATTGACATCACATTTGGAAAAGTACTTTTGAGGATTCAGTACCTCAACTTATTCCCAGCGCACGGTTGTAAAATAATATTGCTGCTTATTCAAATAATCAGCACATCACAGCGTATGAATTGTTTTCTATGCAAAGGAAATTATTTTTTTATTAAAATTCTTCAATTTTTAAATAATCTACAATCCCTTTACTTATTCATTCTTTTTTTTTTTTTGGCTATGATTAATTTACACGCTTCCTCTAGAGTATCATGTCTGATGGAAACATTAAAGTTATCGATTTTGTAATCAACACCTAATTAATTATAAATATATCCGTGCGTAGGTATCGATTCACACGCACTGCAACCAAATTGGGACTTTGTACTTGTTTAAATATGAACAAAAAAAAAAAAAAAAAGAACAAATAATGTATCTAATAAATACGATTATATAAAATGCATATAAAGACGTTGAAGATTTTTTACAAACACATCTATTTTATTTATTATATAAGTTATTGCTAACTTGTAGATAAGCTTGATTAAATCTTTTACAAGCTTTTTAAGTAAGATACCATAAAAACATTACAGTGAGTAAGCTTGAGTGTACATACACGGTAATGATAAGGTATTATATATATTAAACATTTGCCGGAAGTAAATTATTATAAGTTTAGATAAGGAATAACGATGACTTAACAGACTATATCAGAATTGTTAATAGAATACTATTGTAGTATACGTCTTCTGCTAAAGTTATCAATAAAAACTACTTTATTAATAAGAATATTTATTTCATTGAACTGATATTTAAAAGGATAATGTTAGTATTCATTAAGCTGACTTAATAACTTTTGAAATGTGAATAAATTTGAATTTCATACAAATAGATTACTTGGAACTTGGAATCAACTAAGGGAAATTGATACATGATACTATCTACGTTCAGTAAAAAGTTTTGCAAATTATATACTTAAATAAAAAGTTATAGTTACTTTATAATTTTGTTACTGCCTGTTTGTTACTTTTTTTTTTTCCTTATAACTAGAATTGAAAATTTATATTTCAACTTGCAACAAACAAAATAATAATACATAACTATTTTTTATCTTTATAATAAATGTATTTTTTTTATCAATTCATAGTTTTTAAGTTCTTTAAAAAAACATTATGTAAAATACGTATTTACTTCAAATAATTTATGAATTTAGTGTTAAAAAGTAACAAGATGTTAAATTTAAAATAATTTAAAAAAATAATTAATTGAAATATCTGTAATAGTGTGTGCGTGTATGGTGTAAGCCTGTACGTATATCAGTATTCACACTTGATTTAATTTCACTCTAGTCTCTGTATTTTATTATCGGTCATGACCTCCCGAGATGAACAGGAAATGCGCTTTTTTTTTAAACGCTGAGAACAGGAGCAAAAGGGGACGAGAAGAAATGGAAGAGTATAATATTGATTTTAGGATTAAAAAGTCTCGTCTGCTAATATAACAAAGACAGACATCCCAATGTCTAGAGATTATTTAAATATATTTTATAAAAATATAGTATTATAATATTAATTTATTCAACAAGTGCTAACTATTATTGTTATAAATGTAGAGTACTCGGTTTTTTTTTCTAGGTCATAATTTATTTCTGAATGAATTTAATTATAAAGTAATTAAAATCAAGTTTAATAATGCTGAGAATAATATCAGAGGTCAGTATTGAAAATATGTATTATTTAACTTGACTCAACTCAACCTTACACATGATAAAATTATGAATCAATGATAAATAATTTAAAAAATTAAATTTAAAAAAAAAACTCACAGCGATTAACCTACAAGTATACAAAAAAAAAATAATAAAAAATAGTTGATTTAATGATAATGAATGAAACTAAAACAGTCAATACTAATACAGGTATATGTATATTTTATATTTAATTATAAATAATAATGTTACATAGATACGTGCGACTCGGGTAAACATATTTGCCCACGCAACGGTGAGGAAGATCGTTGTAGCATTATCGCCAGGTCGCTCCGGAAATATGGTTATTATTAGCATTAAAAAAGAGTGAGACCAGTATAAATGAGAAATAAGAGACAGACTAACTAAAGTGAAGCATCACCAGCAAAATATAATTATAATAATAATAATAATAATATAATTAAAGAAGGGAGTTTGAGTTGGCTCATATGCACGTTAGCGCACGTAAGAAAATATATTGGTTATAATTAGCCGGCCTTGCTTGTCGGCTGACCCAACACCCGCGTTCATTCATAGAACTCAACTAATAACATCATACATACATATATGTATGTATAACGACGACGATGTCTTTTTCCAACACACTTGATGCTTAGTTACTACGATTTTGCGCATCTTTAAGCGTTTGCGCGCGTGTCTACCGACCTGACATTCGCGGATCGAAGAGGAGAGACCCAGTTTACTCGCGGCCCACTTTTTTCTTATATCATTTCATTTTATTTATTTTTCTTTTTTTCCCTATACATATTTTTTCATTACAATTCAGAGCACATCCTACACCCCAATGAGAATTAAAATGAAAACTCATTTTTTTTCCTCATTAAAATTTTTATAATAAATTTAAAAACTGTGATTTATAAATAATGAATTTTTTTGTAAGCATTGTAACTGAGGAATTATTTATTTGTTTTAAAAAATTTTTTTTTTCTAGTAATTTTAATAATACTTATTTGCGTTATAAAATAGCATAATGTCAAGCTTGCCTGAGTTTAATTAAGGTAAAAGCACTTGGTATGATGGAAAAATTTTTGTTATAACTTCAGGGCACGAACGTACGTGACCACCAACGTGATCCACAATGCTCTTGAGGTTTAAAAAAAAAGATGTATAATATAACTTTAGCATACATAAAATATTTAAAAAACAATGCACGGATTCGCCAATTATATTTACATAATACATAACTATTTCACGATACTTTTGCTTTTTTTTTTTTCATGTAAAATAGTTAAATTGTAATATATAAAATTACACAATGTAATAATTGGTAATTTTCCTGTAATTTAAAATCTCAATATATAAAAAGTGTACGTCATCGTTGGTACATTCCCCCCGAAATTAAAGATAATAAAGAGTATATATGTAAGATAAAACGGATGTGGTGGTGGTAGTGGTCAGGTTGCCGTCATTGCCGACGAGAGACATCTTTAAATCTTAATATCTATTCTCAGTTCTTTGCGTAACAATGAATTTTTAAAAATAATTGTCATTACCGTAAGTAATGCTTATCAATGAGCTTCCTGACTTGGGTCCATAAGGTCACAAAAATAATTAATATAAATAAATTTAATGAGTTTAATTTTAAAAAATTCCCACATTATTTATTATTAGTTAAATAAACGAGCAATGCCCTCATATTTGATTTAATTTCCATCAAACCCGTGTTGTTATGTGGCATTGACTCATTATATATTTTAAAGCCAACAGTAAGCAGCAATAGCTGTACTGGTAGTTCTATAATGTCAGCATGTTAATGTATAATGTAATGTAATATATATCTATGCAAATATATGAGTAGTGTGCTGAGGGGCCACGGTACTTTTGTTAAGCACATATATTTATATATGTATATGCTATCAGTAGGCACAGAGTAACGAAATATGTCTAGTGTTTTACAGTACATGCGGGCGTACGAGTTCTCTTTTCATCTCGCACGTTCGCGTTACTCTTTTAATTTTCCTCAATCGTGACGTCACGTCCCCTTCCTTCCGCTTTTGCTCTCATAGTCCGGATGTGAGATTAACTCGACGAGCGGGGAACCGTTTTGTCCGAGAACAACCCGATCTATATAATATATGTATGTATATCTAACTTTTTTTCGTGCTATCATATGTGATGTTATTAATGTACAGTAATATATCACACGTATCTTATTATTTATTTATGAGCTAGCAATTTATTCACGTTGCTATTATATATATTATATATTAATGCACGTAAAAGTATCCATTAAATTTGGGAAAAAAAAAAAAAAAAAAAAAAAAAAACTTTTCCTCAAAATGATAAAAGCACTTTGATAAAGTGACATATCGACTTTTCTTTGAATAAATGTTAAGTCGATATTTGGATTTACTTTCAGCTTTTTAAAACTCAATATTTTTACTGTACTTGACGTGGAGGATTATTGAAAAACGTTTTTCTCCGATTTTTACATTCGCTAGTTGTATTAAAAGTTTGTGTGTATTGTATATACACATATGTATATATAAATATATGCATTTAAATGGAAAACCAAGCAGACTGTAAAAGGCATTCACCGATGTGTATCAATACAAAGGTTAAAGGTCCTCTTTCGACCTTTATTTTTATTTCATTCAAGGGTTAGATGTGGGCTATTTTAAGAAAAAAATAACATTTAAGTCTGATGTATTCAAATAAATACGTACTAAAGTCTAATTAAAAAAATATGTTAGTTTTTGTGGGATAAGAGCAGGCAAAAAAAATGAGGATAAATTGCGAGGGTAAATCCCCCAGTATGAGCATAAACAAAATTCTTAGAATGAGAAAGAGTTATGAATCAATGATGACTAGAAAGAGTACCGCCACTACCACGGGTTGTATATATATATATTATTATTATTATTATTATATTGTATATGTATGTACTGTTGTGTAAGTGCTAGCCAAGCGGATGTCCGCGGATCATTTGACCGGAAACGCCGGAAACTGAAGGTCCACGCATCTGGGTAATTGAACGGGTTCCGTCAACGTCGCCGCCGACAATCGCTTACCAATCTCACACCACATCCTCATACTTTTATTTTGTTTTACTAAACATTATTTATTAAAAAATGTATTTTTAAATCGTATATTTATAAACCAGAAAACGGAAAAAAAAATATCGACTATCATCAAATGCAATCTAAAATTAAAACGGATCAAAAATAATTTTATTTTAAATTTAAAATTATTAATGAACACATTTATAAAATTAAATATTTATAGTACGAGTAAAATAAAACGTGAGTTAAACTTAAATAATTGTAATTTGCACACACGTGCATTTCAATTAATGATAAAAAAACAACTATATATACGTTCTCTGCTAGACAAACCATTCATGAATTGGCCAGCACAATACTCATAATGTTTATTTATAAATACATACATACATATATTGCTAACGATCAAAAAAATTTTAATTGCACGGGTGTTTAAACGTGCGTTGGTATTTTTTATTAATAAAATAAATATATGACTGACGGAATGCATTATTTTTTTTTACAAGATGATAACTACTTGTCTGCTCTTAAATCATAATCAAATATTAATCAATAGATTATAGTTCATTGATGCATGACCTACAAGCCGGCAACTTAAATATATATATACATATACTTATATCAAGTTTATAATTTATGATGTTAGTGATGATGATGATGATAATGATTGAATGCTGGGTAATAAATAGTTAGTAAAAGTAAGGTCACTGAACAGTTGAATGAACTTATTTGGCGGCATTTGGTTTCTTTAATTCGAGTTTAAATTTATAAAACTGTCAATGAACAAAATGCACCGTAAGAAGTATATATATATGCATTATCTTATCCATTCAAGTCATTTTTTATTTTCAAATATTTTAATGGTTGGGTTTTTTTATTTTTTAATCAATATAAAAAAAGTATATATTTAAGTTTAGTTAATATTATATATGTAATATATATACACATACAATACAATAAACTATTGTATCGATTGGTCGTAAAAAGTAGTAGTGGTGGTATATATAAATATGTTGTTGAAATTCGGGGATGTAATTGGATTAAAAAAAAATATTGGGGTGAAATATATATATATATAGAATCCTATTTTATGCTACTAAAATAAAATGACAATAAAGTTATATGGCTGTCTATGACGTATGTAGGTTAGGTAGTTTATATATAAGACAATATAGTAAAGTGGATACTATTGAATAATAATAGTAATAAATAATAATAATAATAATAATAATGATAATAATAATGTGTACCTGTTACCGAAGCGCTCTCTCCAAAATTCAGCGGCGTCAGACTTTGTAATGCGAAACTGATCACCCGCGAAGACGCCGTTGGGGAAGATGGCCTTCAATTCGGAGAGCATGTGACTGAATACGAGACTTAGTTTTGTTAAATTTCTACGATAATGTGATGTCTCATCAAACATTTTTTCTTTGCCTTCTTTGAATAATTTAATAGCTTGTTTACACTTTCGCATAAGATTATTTATGAATACACAAAAATGTTCATTGCTATGTAATACAGACATACGATCTTCATATTTACTGTAAATTAATCTCAACCGTTGATAGGTATCTGGCAGAATATCAAGGATAAATGGTGGTGAATTTTTTAAATTCATTCGTTGATGCTGGCACAATTTAACAACTTTGTCCATAAGTTTCCATGTTTTGTCCAGCATACGTTTATCTGTTGATAATTTTGGTGGAGTCATTGCGTCGGTAAACCGTCCTTGGAGTTTTTGAAGTATAGAACTTATGTGGGCAGCTCGACTACTTCGGCTGCTGTGACCCGACGACATCTTGATGCTGCTCCTACTGATGATGATGATCTTGATGATGCCAATGATAATAACAATAATTATCTACTGTATATTTATGTCCACACAAGAGTTATGGTTTTTCGTACCAGAGGACAATGCAATTTTAACATCAATCAGGGTCAGGAAAAAAATTATCCGTTAGTGTTGTGTATTTTCACCACCAATTGATGGTCAGATGCTAACCCGCCACCACCACCATCACCGTTAACACTTAATTATTTAAATATTATTAACAACACCTGTCCACTACTTTATTAATATATTTATATATATACATATACATATATATAATATATATATATACATATATGTATATATTTATTATGTCACATCACCACGATTAGATAAACACATTTTTTATAATTATTTGTTACGAGGTATATTTACTGTTTGACGGTTCTCACGAGGTGTTTGTTGTACGTGAGTTGTCTTGATCGTTTTGATTTAGTTAGATCATTCATTATTGCATTCTGTTTCTAAACTGAGGATTGTCGCGATCATCACGACATTCTATTGAACTGAATGTGGCCAATATTTACATTCGAGATAAAGACACGAGAAAATAATTTCACTTCAACTTCTATTCAATCGAGTATCGATATTTTTTTATTTATTTCGATACTTGAAGCTAGAGTGCGCTGGTGTTCTGTGTCGTCGTTGTCGCTCATTCGAGATATTTAAATAGTGGCGGCAATTGTGCTTTACCGCCAACTTTATTAATTTTTAAATTAAATAAATATGAGTGTAATGCAGCAGACGTCAGACAAATTTTAAATTATTAATAAATGGATTAAATAATTAAAAAAATAAAACTTAAAAAATTTTGAAATTAATAAGTGCGTTTTTTATAAACATTATTTTTTTAATTATTTACTCTATTTATTTATAATTTCAAATTTTTATGATGTCTGCTACATTCACACTCATAAATAAATAACAACAATTCTGGTCAATGAGTATTTTATTGGTGTCTTGTAACAGTTTTTACAATTTTAAGCTTAAAATTTACATAACGTAGTAATTAATTAAACATATTTATTTTAATAAAAATAATTGTAAGCAACAATAATCATGCAAATTCATATATTAAGTACTTTTATAATTATTTTAAAAATAAAATCACCTCAATGTTTTTTTTTTTTTACGGTAATATTAATTTATATGATTCAGCTGCAATAGCGTATATTATTTTAAAATAAATTGTGATTTATTATTTACTAAAAAAAATATAATTTGACAATAATATTGAGCATATAAGGCAAGTAATTTATATATTTTAAAATCAATAATGATAAAAATATGACAACTCCAGTATGTCATTTAATTAATAATGTAGCTGAATGTGCGTACTTTCAGTCAATAAAATTATAAAATAATAGGATATAAATTAACAAGTAGTTTATGTCAACAATATTTACTTTTTAATTTACGATAGTCTTTTGCTAATATTATTATTCTTATTATTATTATAATCTAATTTATCAACCATCTAACTATGTACTGAATAACAATAAAATTTTTTTAGTTGGCTAGCTTTTAATTATTTAAATTAGTGTGATAATATCTGATAAATGTTGTCACCGTTCTTTAAAGTGATAACTTAATCGTAGTAAAACGAAAGTTGACATAACAAACCAGCTGGCAGGAATTGATGCTAATACTCTGTATCTTTCATCTGTAAAAATTTTTAAAAAACATGTTAACTCTATTACCAATGTTTTTTTTTTTATTTTATTTTAATGTTTATTGGCTATAATTAGATATTTTTTAATAATAGCGGTATTTCCAATGAAAATAAAAAATATATATTTAATTGCCAAGTATCATTAAAAACAAATAAAATTGTTTATAGATGATTAAAAGTATAATTATTTTTTTACCTGTCATATGGGCAGTTATTTTGGTAGCAGCCCAGCCTAAACTTCTTTGAACGGCCATCTTCCATTTTTTATACCTTCCGTCTCTTTCTGTAGTTAAAAAAAAAAAAGTAATTAACATATCGATAAAAAATATAAAAACAAAAATAATAGTATATTTATATTTATTACCTTCTGGAGTAGTTGTAGGTAAAAATGTATCATTAGGAACACTTTCAGACTCGTCTCCATCAAGTGGCCAGACTTCAACACCTTGAGCTTGTCCAGCTGCAATAGCAGCTCCTAGTGCTGTAATATCTGGCATTGTTGATCTAACTATAAATAAATAATATAAATGTTTAGTTATTTAAATAAATATTATCAGTAAATTAAATACTTACACACTGGTATACCACTAAGATCAGCCTGAAGTTGCATTAGTAAACTATTGGTTGACATTTTACCGTCAGTATGAATTTTAGTGAGAGGAAAGCCACAATCTTTATGCATAGCTTCGAGAATATCTCGCGATTGAAAACATACTGCCTCGAGTGATGCACGAATAATGTGTTGTTTTGTGGTAAATGCCGTCAGACCACAGATTATTCTTTAATAAAATAAATTTACTTTAGCTATTTTGTTGCATAAATAAAAAATCATATTGTTCATATTAATTATTTAGTATTAGTATTACCCTCGGGCATCTTTTCTCCAATATGGAGCATAGAGACCATTGAAAGCTGGTACAAAGTAAACATCTCCTGTACTGAAAACTTTTTCAGCTAAATGCTCACTCTCATGAACATCTTGTATAAGTTTCATATTGTCTCTTAACCATTTTATTGCTGCACCAGCAACAGCTACTGAACCCTCGAGCGCATAATAAGCCGGACTATCTGGCCCTAATTTATATGCTACGGTTGTGACTAGACCGTGTGAAGAATATACTCTCTACAAATAAATATATATAACAATTTTTTTTTAATACTTACTAATTATAATTAAAAATGATGAATTACTTACAGTAGTACCAGTATTACAGAGTAAGAAACAACCACTTCTATATGTATTTTTTGCTTGTCCTTGCTTTAAACAATTCTGTCCAACCAACGCAGCTTGTTGATTACCAAGAATCTATAATTTATTACTTTTTAAATAATATTCTGATATGATAATATACATATATTACATATTATTAAATATTAAATGACATACCCCAGTTATCGGAATTCCTGATAAAGGTCCAACAGTTATTTCTCCATAAATTTCAGAACAACTTCTTATTTCTGGCAGTAAATTCATGTCAATATCAAAATATCTGCATAAAGTAGGATCCCAATTTAACGTTTCGATATTCATTAACATCGTTCTTGAAGCGTTGGTGACATCGGTAATATAAAGGCCATTTTCTTTGCCGCCAGTTAAGTTCTAAAAATAAATTTATTATTACAATTGGGAAAAAAAATAATAATAAAATTTTTTAAAATAAAATAAAATTACCCAAATTATCCAAGTATCCAAAGTACCAACTTTACATCTTTTGTCACGTATTGCTTTTCTTACTGTTGAAACATTTTGTTTGAGCCATCGGATTTTCAGCGCTGAGAAGTAGGGACTAACTGGTAGACCACAGAGTGGTTTCAAATGATTTTTACTTTTGTCAGGAAATTTCGCAATTATCTGATCAACAATCGTATCCGTACGAATATCAGACCACACTTGAATAAATAAATATACAAATTATTATTTATTAAATTACTTATATTTATACTAGTATTAATAATAATAATAATAATAATAATAATAATAAAAGTAGTAATACCGATAGCATTGTGAAGTGGTTCGCCAGTTATTGAATCCCAAACAAATGTCGTTTCTCGTGCATTTGTTAAACCAATAGCAACAATATCGCTGACACTGCCACCCATACCTAAAAGTTTTTTGACAACATCTTTAATACATGCTTTAACAGCAAATAAAATTTCTTTAGGATCTTGTTCAGCCCATCCTTCTTGAGGACTTAATTGTTCAATATCAATTGAGTGTGACACTACCTCAGCAACTCGTTTAGCAGTGAAAATCTAAAAAAATATTTAGTTTTTTTCTTCTTTATTTCCTGACAATAAAAAATAATGATATTCCCAATAATAATAAAATAATAATAAATAATTGTAAATAAATTTATTTAAAACTTACCACAAATCTTACTGTACGTGTTCCCACATCAATTACACCAACAAGAGGACCTGATTTTTTTGACGAACCCGGCATAGCTTCTGTAATATTAATTAACAAGTTTTAAAATTCATGAACTTTGTACTATTTAAATTATTTTGTAATTCTACAGCTAAAATCAATGTGAATCCATTAAAGTGTGGCCTCAAACTATATTTATAATAAATATAACACGATATAATAATTTTAGCTTAATTAAATTTAATAATAATTCAATTAATATTTAGTTGATAATTAAACAAGGTGATAAATAAAATGTACATGCCTGCCGCAACATTTTCAGAATTAAGATTCTTAACAGTTGATCCAGTAGGTGACCGACAATTGCTACCACTTTTTCTACCCATTTTTAACTTTTTACAAATTATTTACTTTCACTTTACTAATTGTTAATTGTTATTTATACCTACTTAGTATTATTTTTTAGATAAATATATTATTTTAATAAAAAATAAAGTCAAAAATAGTAATATAAAGTTTAATATTTAATACTAAGTAAACTAGCTCTGCTGGAGCAAACTTTACCCACGTTTACGAGACTAGAGGTACGCGAATAATGTGTATTCACTGACTACTTTCGTTTTTATTTTTTATTTTATACAGCCTGATACTCACACATATCGTGATGTCACTAATTCTATAGAGCATGATTGGTGGATGATGGAGGCTTGTACCGATCCTACTCTCTTTCATCGTCGCGATAATATTATTATCTTTAATACGTCTCAATTTAAAAAAAAAAATAACTTTCACTGCATTTGAAGATAAAAAAACAGTTATTTATTTTCCATAAGGAAAAATTTACATTACAATGCTATGATCTTATTAATTTAATATAAACTTTTGCCCAACAGCGTGTTCTCGAACTTACACATCATCAATGATGTACTATTTACAATTTTATTATTAGAATGCAATCTTATATATTAAGACATATGTCATAATAATTAATAAATTGATTTACAAAAATAATTTAATTAAATTGATTTCTTGAATAAATGAAATTTACTGTTGGGTTAATGCGACAATGGAAAAATATTTAAAAAATGCGGTGTAATTCTTATTTCGTTATCGCGTTTAGACTTTGAACGAACTAATTTGACCATATGTACGTGAATAAAAAGATTAAAAAAACCTGGTTTAATTATACAGAGGCTTTAAATAATGTACTATACATAAAATCTATGTTAATCACAAAATTCAATCTTTAAGTATTAATTAAAAAAAAAAAAAAAAGTATATCAATATACCTGTTGATTTAAACGAATAGTATTTGAAAATACTCGTTTTTCTTTTTAATCCTTTTTTATTATCTCTTGATATTTCGACAGCTGGTGATAATGTTAAATCCTTAGATTCATCGAAAGCATCATCTTGAGCTTCTTCTTGAGCATCTTCTTGGTTTTCGTGTGTCTCCATTATTTTATTTTTTTTTTATATTTACAATAAATTTTTTTCGATAATCTCCAACTTATATAATATAAGATTTTTAAATTTCGTTGTCGATTACTCGCCGTTGTTTTAAGGTAATCTGCCAAACAAAAATTCATATAAATATATAGAAATTACTATGTACAAAGATTTGTATCAGGAGGTAATTTAAAAATAAATAAAAGCGGTTTAGTCTGGATCGTCATTAGAAGTACCGATTACTGCAATCCATCGAACTTCTATTCTTTGTTGTCATTTAAATTTGGCTCGAATACATAAAAAGCTTTCGTGTCTCATCATCATAGCCAAATTCTAAATTACGACATGTCTTAAAACTAACATTTATATCTTCAAGATAATTAATGTATATATTCATTTTTTTTTGCCGTCTTTGACATTATCTGAGTTAATAAATTTTTAAAGTGACATTAGCTTAAGGCCAAATATATACCGGTGACTACTCAAGTTTCTTCTTCACAATATAGATTAACTTTTAAATTTAAATAATTAAGCGCGTAATGCTAATTATTTTTTTTTTTTACACCTTGGGTGTAAAATGAATTAACATGTTGAGATTATATGTACTATATATTAATTAAATATAATAAAACAAAAATAAAAATAATAATAATAATAATGTTGATTTTTGACAGCAAAAAAGTAGTCATAGTCGCTACCACAGTATTGTTTTAATTAAGTAAATTATCGAATCGATGACGGTTTTTATTGTACTTGAGTACTGGACATGATGTGGTCTGGTATTAGGCCGCATGATGCGTAGGTTTGCCTGGGAAGCATCGGACTACCTGACTACATCTCCACGTTTCATTCTTATATACTAAACGATAGTAAGAACGACCACCTGCGAGAAGCTACAAATATATCATTATCTTTAAAAATATTCATGTTAAAAATTTCAAAGTTTTTCCCAATTATTCTTCAATACGTCGCTCAATTTTTATAAGCATTTGCAATTTTGTAAATTGACAGCAAATATTTTAAATTAATTTTTTAATGTAATTTTTTAAGTCTCCCGAGTCTCGCTAGTCTACTTCAATGCTAGCGTCCATCTAGCGGGTAAATTTAAAGTTAGGAAAACGCGGTTTCTTTGAATATTTTCTCCGGCCTATGCTATATATATATTTGCGTGTACAAAATCACTTGCTACAAAAACAAATTGTTACATCATTCATGTACCATGTCATGGTTAAATAATTATTAAAATTGAATTGTTATTAAATTACAAGAAATAAACGGTAATGATAATAATCCATTTGCTATTTATACTTGTAAAGATATATAAGTAATTATAAGATAAATTTGACTTATAAACTGTAATTGAGATGATTTTTTTCCTCATTCTTAATGAATCCTTATGTAACTTACGGAAAGTCAAGAAAAATATTATTTAATTGAACTATAAAAAAAAACTTTACATATTATATAGATACTTTACAAGTACCTGAATTTAAATTTAGTTAAGCGACCTTGTAAAAAATTATTAATTAAATTTATCAATAGAAAAGACCAGGAAAAATTGAAAAACTTTGAATATAAAAATAAAACTCTGAACAAAGTTTTTAGCCAATGAAAAATGACTAATTATTAACAAACTAACAACCTACTGATAATTTTATTCATTTTATGTAACTAAAACTTTAATTAAAAAAATATAATAACATATAATTGAACGTTAACTAATTCGCGCCAATTATCTTCTGCATTTAATATTTTCTCATACGTCACAGAAAAAAAAAAAAAAAAAAAACAGATAAATCTCGTTCAACTATCGATTAAGTACGTCTTACATTAAATTACAATGTCATAATAAATTGAGCGTTACATTAAGAAATTATATACACGTGCTGCTAAAAGATTTTTTGATAGCAGTTATGTCATTCAACAATTTTACACATTCCTTACTACGGTACTCTGAATAAAAAGAGATTTAAATAAAAAATACTATAATTTTTCAGTCGAATTAATGAGTAATAAAAAAATAATTTGATTGACATTAATAAAAAAAATAATAATAATAAAAGGACACTTACAATTAAGTAATCGACAGTACTTAGAATCACGCAACACTCAGATGCAGTATCGTGTGTTAAAATAATGGACATGCGCAGGGATTTACGGTACTTCGATTTCAAGTAGTCAATAAATAAAATATATCAACGGGTGTAATAAATGAGATATCATTCGATGAAACCTTTCAAATTACCTAGCAATCAAGATATTTAAGTAATTACTATCAATCTCTGTCGATCGTTAACCAAAGATATGATAATTAAATAAGTATTTTTTTTTTATTTTTGTTCATATTAATAATTTACTGCATTGTGACATATATGTATTTATATATATATTACTTTAGCCCGCCCTGACCTTTCCTGATATTTAATACTGCGCAAGTTGAAAATCAACCATGTGCCACAAATCAACTAAACTCACCAAATATGTTTTATTATAATTATTATTATCAATTATAAGACAATTTAAAATCAATTAAATAATTTATTAAGATATGTTTAATTAAAATGAAGCAAATGATTGATAAATTTATATAATTTTATGTTATAAATTAGGATTTATCTGATGGTATAAAACGAACAAACTCACAGACACTAAACACTTCTGGTTGTTAGTTTTAGACTGATGAGCAAATATTGTAACAATTTCTTGGTTTATTTTACAAAATCCCAATTGGCTGATGAAATTCTTAAACTGAATTCAATTCGCCACTTATTTCCCGCCATAAATCAAATTTATTTATTCAAATCGACTATTAAGTTTAATTTTTTAAAATTATAATTTACAAATGATTATTTACTTGAAATGTCTAGTACTGACATTTCATTGGAGGGTTAGATCGATAGATAAATTAAAAAAAAATATGAAAGTGTAAGTTAAGTGTTGGTAAGACTGACTTTCATATGATAGATAATTTATAGGTACTCTTCATGTCCATGTGACACCAACCGGTGTGTATGGTTATTATTTATATTTAGATTAAAACTTTTAAATAAATAAATAAATAATTATAATAACAGATGTAGAGTATGTCTGCTCAGGTAAAAACATATTTACAGGAAGAAGATACTGAAGATCCCGTTGACCGCATGCTAAAAAAAACTGGTTGTATAGAATTACACTACAACGTTCAGGTATCAAAATTTTTTTGTTAAATTAATTAATTAATTGATTGGTCGAATAATTATTTATTTTATTACATTCTAGGAATGTATTGCTAAGACTCAAGATTGGCGAAAATGTCAGGACGTAGTGAAGAAATTTAAAGCTTGCATGGAAAAACATCAAAGGGAAAAAGAATTACAAAATAATTGAAACAGTATGGGTAAATTATTAAGAAGATTAAAGTATTTGATAACTAAAGGGTTGCCTAAGGAACCATATAAAATGGTATTAGTTGTACGGACAGATATTTCAATGAGTACTGGTAAAATAGCGGGACAATGTGCACACGCTGCTGTTGAATGTTACGATCTTTGTAAAAATGATAAAATTAATGGAGAATATTTAGAGTCATGGCTGATGGTTGGTCAACCAAAAATCGTACTAAAAGTCAGTAGTGAGGAAAGATTAAAATCGTTGGCTAGCAATGCTAATGATCATGGACTTATTACAGCTATTATTAAAGATGCCGGTAGAACTCAATTAGAACCTGGTACTATTTCAGTACTTGGTATTGGTCCTGGTCCTAACAGCATTGTAGATAAAGTTACATCACACCTTAGATTACTTTGATATCTTTTATAATCTCTTGTAAATTTTAAGTAGTTGATAAATAAATTTTAATGTTATCAAGTAATAAAAAACTTATATTTTTTACTAATTAAATTTAGTGGAAGTCTATATTCGTTTACATGTGATTACATAGTCATAAAATATTTAAATCTATGTGTATAAATATTTAGTTAATGACAAAAAATACATTATGTTATAAAGGCGCGAAATATTTAAAAAAAAAAATGTTATGAGTTTATGTAATATTTTGTTTTAGCTGTAATTTATTTTCAGTGATGCATAAAAAACTAAATATTATATTTTTAAAATTAAATTTAAAATAAAAAATATTACACAAACTTGTCCAGTATCCGTATGATAAAAAAATTAATAATTTTTCTTAAATAGTTATACTTACTTATAAACTAGTGTACCACTTTCGTACTGATTTGAGCAAGAATTTAATTATTATTATTATTATTTTGATAAAATTAAATGAATAAATATATATTTATATTACACACTAGTTAAAATTCAATAAAACTACTTAGATTTAAAAACTATGTTACAGGAAAACATAAATGTGGTATTTAAAATTTAAAAATATTAACATAAATTCAAGTAATCACTAATTTGTTCGGTTAAATATTTAAAATAAACAATTATTAAATGCAATTCATTTCTATAAACGCTTCTCTAATAACAAATTATTTTTTACATAAGCGATAGTCAATAATAATTATTATTTTATCGCAGTTAATTTATTTCCTCGCGATAATATATACTCTTTCTCGTTTTATGAGAATTGTAAGGCATTTTTAAAATCTATTTAATGTTTTAACATGAAAAAATTATTAATAATAAACTATGTAACATTAAATTAAATATATATAAATATATGTGTATGTATGTATGTATACAAGTAGATAACGTATTAGCATGATTAAAAAAAAATAAATACGGTTTGTCTTAATTGATGTTAAAGCTTCGCATAAACTATAGTTACCGTTAAAATCGAATGGTAAAAAAAAAATATTATTTAGACAGTTTTAAAAAATTTGACTGATAAATGTACAAAGTCAGTCTCAATTACCACAAAACAAGAGTATTTACCATTTTCGCTGAAATATTTGGCAAACGTACATCACATCAATTAATATTATTATTATTGTTTAATTTTTTTTTAATAATGTGTTTAAAAAGAGTTTACGCTATAATTTTAGTTAGATCCGAAGGCTCAACATAGTTATTCAAAACATGCGGCGCTTCATTAAATTCATCCAACTCGTCACCGTTATCTGCACCCTGTGCAAGTAAAAAATATTGCTCGCTTCGTGTTGGCCATAATAAATGGGTCATTACACAGTAAGCATAACAATCTGCTGAATATGTAATACCTAAAAAAAAAAATAACCAATGAATCATTGCAGGAAATTAATAAGTTATTTTCGTGATTATAATGATAGTTATTACTTACCAAGAAGAAATTTAAACCTCCATAATGTACTTATTTGTAGCGCGATTAATGCAACTATTGGTAAATAAATGAACCACACAAGTGCCGATGCACCAAAATGCAGCAGAAAATTTAATTTTTGAGTGTTGTGCTCATAAGTCATCGTGTTACGGAGCTCTAATAAAAACCATATCATTATTGCACTACGGAATAGTAAAATAAACCATCCGGGCCACGTTTGATATTCATCAATATCTTCAATAATATCAACTTCCGTCTGTATAAATAATTAATTCATATTTATTATTCAATTATAAAAATATAATAAAACATAATATCATACCATATTCCAGACATAAAGAAGAATGTGGACTACACCGTAACAAAACCATATTAAAAATACTAATGGCTTCCAGGTTAATTCAATTCTTGTAACAGCCCATCCTTTGGCTAATAATAATAGTAATAACATAAATGTTGTCTGAAAATATAACATATATAGAGATAGTAATAATAATTATTATTATTAAAATATATAATACATACCCGTGAAAGAATATCGAATATATCACCAGCAACTTCTAATTTTTCATATCCAATACCGTCAAATGCAAATTTCAGAACATGGATCAGTATTAAACAAATGGCGACAAGCTCTAGCAATAAACTTGCTGTAAAAAGCCTCGTTACTGGGTGCCTTTGTAATCTGACGGCATATAATTGCAATGGTACTAATATTATGTAACACAAAAAAAATAATAAATACAATACGATGGTATTTTGTCGGTCGTACGAAAACTGGTAAGTAAAACTATTGAAGCCGCTGTTATTTGGATTTCCATTTACCAACCAAATATCGTAGTCGATATTCATGCTATCATTGAACCATTCCCATTTACATGTTTTAATATTACGATAACACGATACAATACTTATATACCAAAATCTTGGCTGTCCAAGGTCTTGTATTACATAAGTAAATTGATTATTTTTAATAACATTCCATGATAAATCTTCATCTGGACATAATTTACCTTTTGGACATGGTATTCTTCTGTAATATTAACATAAAAATTAAACAATAATATTAATAGTGTATTGTGTCCCAGGGCTGACTATTAGCGTAAGCGTAAATTGTCATTTGCAATTTATAATTAAAGGGGTTCCCCCGTGTGAGACACAGTTTTTTTTAAGCCGATGAGCTGGAATGTTGGAGGAAGTGAACATATTTTTTTTTTCGAGGTAAGTTTCTTCAGAGCGGTACATCTTATGTTGTAATGAAGATTTTTATTTTAAATTTGTTTTACATACTTCTGAAATATTGATAAATAAATGATAAAAAAAACTCTGTTCTATCTTTTCATTGGTCATCAAAAAAACACTCCCAAAAAACGCTTATAAAACAGACTCTCACATGGGGGAACAGAACTTTCGATGCTGGTATCATGAAAAATAATTATTTTACCTCAAAAAATCCTGACCATTGACATTGCATTGTGAATCATATGAACTCTCATTGAGAGTATTGAACATCATAGTACATGCTGTGTTTTTATCTTCAAGTGTACGATTGCCATAGTACTCTAAAAAATGATTTCTATCCAAAACAGCAAGAGTTATTAGTTTTGTTGATGATGATATATTTGACTGTGATGTTGTTATATTGCCAAATATATAACCATAAGAGTCACGTTGTTTGTGACGATCAGTCTGTTGGAATCCAAATTTAATGAGAAACCGAAAAAATTCATTGGTATTGAATGTACCGGTTACGTGGGTACACTGGCACTGATTTATTGTGATAAATAATTCCAAGATTCCAATCCATATAAAAAATATTACATGTTGATACAACATTTTGTTATAATAACAATAATTTCTTCGCTATTAAATTATTATTTATAGATCTTGTGATTGTATATGCTTTGTAAATAATAAAAGATTATCTCGCTGATTTGTTATCATCTCACTATTGCTTTATCACTGATGAAAAATTTTTAAACTCTAAATATATTATGATTGATTACCACCAGCATTATTACTTGATAAATATTAAAATTTTAAAAATAAAATCTGGTATTTACTTTTTAAACTTAAAATTTAAATATTGATTTTTCTCAGTCGATATAATAAGTCAAGTATTGTACTAGTATTTTTATTGCGTTGTAATTCATTATTTTAATATATATATATATATAGATTTTTTACCCAAGTGTTCATTTCATTTTGTATTTGTGACTGTGGTGATTGTTATAAAACATTTTTTTTTATTAATTTTATTAAAATGTCCCGAGAGAAAGTTGTTGGAAATAACCTTTATATTTTTATTTGTTAATCAATTTAGATGTAATGAGCACATGACAGTAAATAAATCGAGAGTTGAATCCTTAACTGTATAACTAAATAATGACACATGTTCTGCTCTGAACATCAGCGCCAAAGTTTTATCAGTTTGCCGGTAAAGACTCGTACTTGGTACTTTATACTTTCTCTTTGTATAAAGTACAATTTACAAGATTATTTGAAATTATAAATAAATTTACTGATATAATTTAAATATATTAATAAATTAATCCTGAGTTAATAATAACTCGTTTGAAAATCTAAAGATTTTCCCGGGCTTTTTAATTTGATTAAATCAATTGTTTAAATGTAACTTATCATTGTATGAAAATTTTTATTCTGCTAGCCGGTATATTATCCAATTGAAAAAATTTAACAAACAGTAGATTAAGTGTAAAGCGAATTCCCGCTTCTGCATACGCGGATAATACGATTATATTTTTATTTAGGGCCGTAATTGATAATTTTTATTATCAAGAATCTAGATCCAGAGAACCAGAGTTTCAGCTCTGAAATTGAAATGAAACTTTTGACATTTCGATGACGTATAGTATGTATCAAAAATTTCAGTTAAACTTTTTAGCTCTCTTATACGTAGAAAAACATATAAATTTGACGTAAAATTAAAGCTACTATTTTACATCAAGTTTATATGTAATTTTACATGTGGGAGAGCAAAAAATTGAATGAAATTTTTCATGTGGACTAGACGTCATCGATATGTCAAATGTTTCATTTAAAATTTTGATCATCTAGAGAGTTCTCATCAAAGTCAATTTTTTCTACGTTATTTTTTTATCTCATGTATACGTTAAATATCTGCTTTAATTTGACTGTTGGTTGAGCTCAACTGGCTATTCGGGGATATTTGGGACTTATACCATCGATACAACTGGATCAGCAGTATCTGGGTCATAGACAACCGCCTTAAGCTGTCTTATATTTAAATTGTAACTAAAAAAAATTTTTTTAATTTTTAATGAAAAATTTACTTTATTTTAACTTTAAACGCAAAGACTTAAACAAAGAAAGGATAAATACTCATAATATTATTGAGTATATTGAGTTATAAGATAAGTATTTAAATACTTGAAATAATAAAAAAAAAAAACGTTAAGTAAAACGAAAATAATGAATGTATCACTTAAATCAGTAAGTAATGTCCTTCATTCTCGAGTACATTATTCCGAGCAAATTTTTCCAGTCCGCAGATTCAGCGCTGACTTGATCAGTATGTTTACTGTAAATAATTAAACCATTCGTTAGCCAATCAATCATTTCTCTCAAGTGAATGCTGTTTATAAGATTACAGTATTTCTTAACGTTTCTTTTCAAACGATCAACTTCGAAGTCAACCATCGTCAACTTGAATTCCACTAACTTAGGCAACGATAGGCTGTGATAAGAAGGAAATAATGTATCAGGATTCCAATCATTTACGCAGGGAATGCATTTGCAGCGAAAACCAAAGCGTTCTTTTAAATTCTTTATTCTGTCTGCAGTAACTGCTTGCTTGTAATCGTAATATTTTCCGTAATTAGCCAATACTCTTTGGCCTTTTTTTATATAATCCATTGAAAAAAAAACATTTACGTCGCGAAAGATCGCTGGTGTTACATTGCCATCGCAACTGTGATTGAAAATCGATGAGAACGGCATCAGGATGTCACAGTGTTCGATTATGGTGTCCTCGATATTGTTCAGAAGTGACGTCTAGATAAAATAAGTAAATTAATTAATCAAATAGAATTAAATTAAATTAAATAATAATTAAAAATAAAAATACAAACATTAACGCCATTGTTTCCTATTATTTCAATGTTTCTAAAAAGTATTGCTCCCAAAAGAACGGCTAGATCATCATTTGCAAGATCTTTGAAGTTGTCATACTTTTTATTACCGAGCATGTCAGTTGTCTCGGCCAAAGTGTACAGAATGCGACAAGCAATATAAGACCACTTTGATCTCTCGGGTGCTGTATTTATTCCTCTTTTCAATGTATAAACACTTGCATACTTTGTCTCATCATATACATTTCCAGTGAAGCCTTTAGTCAGCGGATCTGTAATAATTCGAATGATAAATAAATAAAAGATAAAATTTTAAATTTAATTAATTAATAAATAATATTTTTTTTTACCTGTATGCAAATCAATTTTTATGAGATTTCTCTTCAGTGCAGGCAAACTACCAGCTTCTTTGTATGCTTTTATAGTGACCCTTATGGCCAAGACACACTCAGTTTTTATAAAAATAAGAGACATCGCGGAAATAACTCGGCACTCAATGTCATGGTAATCATTCCAAGCAGAGTCGCGACAAGTTTCGTCGCAGAAGATGACGTTGCTGCATTGATTGCATGGTACACTCGACCAAGTTGCCCTGGAACAGTTCCAACAACGAGTGTAACGATTATCTGACAGAAGAGTTGACGCATAAACTTTTTGCATGGTCAGAGCCTCCCCGGGTTTGATGTCTCTAGCTGCGACGACATGTCTGCCGAACTCCTCGGAATATTTCAGAGCGATGGCACTTGAAGCTCGTAGTATTTGACGGTTGTCATCACGTATCGCAGACACACACGAAATAGGATCAAACTTCTTGTGGGACTTCAGACGAAGATTTTTCAAACCAATCAAAGAGTCCTGAGTCTTCTTCCTGATTTCTTCATCACTTATTTTGTCTATCCAGTAGCGAGCATCCTTGATAGCACCGATTATACGTTCATTACTCTTGCCGTTATTTAGTGCCAGTAAATTTTTCACTCGACGAATGTACAATTTAGCTTTCAGATGATCAGGATACCCTATTTTGAGGGCTTTGTCGATGTCTTTCAACGAAAAATCATAATACTTGCAGTTACAGAGGACTGCTGACCGATTACCGTAACATTTAGCCATTAGTTCCGGGTGTGAATCAACGGGCGCGTATGCTAGAGCTTCAGTATAGATTTTCATCGTCTCCAATGAGTGTGGTGACGCCTTAAAAGCCGCGTTTCCTTTGTCAATCAAAATCTGGGTCCTGGTTGGACTTTTTGCCCCGACATTACTGACACTCGGGGGCGTTAAAATTTTTGCACATCGAAGAGCATTTTTCATAAGTTTTTCATCGTCTTGTAAAAATTCACCAGGTGTCAACTTATCCGCCATACGATGCGTAAAAAATATAAAGCCGAACATACCTTCTGCTGAATAATTATACAAAAAACAATCAATTATTTTTTCAAGTGTATAATTATAAAACGTAATTTAATTGTTTGTTAAATATCTTACCATCCATTTTGTTTTTCAATTGTAATCCCAACTGATAGATTATAATTTTCAAACTATTAATAGTTTGTTAAAATATTTAATTTTTTAATCAAAATTCTTTAAATAAAATTTATTTAAAACATACAAATCTCGGATTTAATGGCCTTCAGAATCTGAAGTTCAGATGACTTTTGTCCAACATCAGCTCAAGCTTCACAAAAGCTGATGACAATGGAAGAAAGTTCGAGACAAAAGAAAAATGTAACGAAGAAATATATGAATACTCGGCAGAGACGCGCGCACTGTTCAAACACTGTTCTATTTTATCGAACGAAGAACACGAGTGTGAATGTAGCAGACATCAGGGAAATTTAAAATTATTAATAAATGGAGTAAATAATTAATAAAATTAAATTTTTAAAAAATGGGCATTTAAAAAATTTTGAAATTAATAAGTTTTTATAAATATTATTTTTTTAATTATTCATGATTTTAAAATTGTCTGATGTCTGCTGCATTCATACTCATAAGAACACTATATTATAAAAAATATAAAAACAAAAATAAGGAGAGGGTATAATAAAAAAAGTAAATAAACAAAAAAAATTTGTAACAACCGAAATAATGGAAAGATAATTTTTTTGTCAGGAATTTGATTAATCTTAATTACTCACATGATTTTTAAATTAAACCACAAAAATCGAACTCAACTAAATTAAATTTTACAGTAATTGAAAAAAAATATAAGTAATATTTTATTTATGTTTGAATAAAATATTAATTGTCAAGTCGAATATCTTATGAGTCATTTTTCTAGTAAATAAATAATAAACTAGTTCATAATGCTGTTTATCAACAAATTTATAAGCTGATTAATATCCAGTAGCGACGAAGTTGTGACTTAGCGCAGCTTTACTTGATACTATTTCAATACAAGGATAAGTAACATTTTCATACAACACATTCAACACATTTACCAAAATAGGTGCGAATGTAGGGTCAAAGTTCATTTTATAATCTATTTCCTTTTCAGTCATGTTTTTTAAATAACTATTATACTTATTGTATTCTGCAGCCACCTTGTATCTTTTTTCAACTAATAAAGCTTGATCCTATTGACAAATTAATAATTCATTAGTAAAGTTACGATTTTACAATAAAAAAAAAAAAAATAATAATAGTAATTACATGAAAAGATGGAATTAGAGTATATCTATCCCAATTTTTAGAACAAGCGGAGCATTTGCACGTAAAATTATACTGCGTTTTGAGTTTATGTCGTCGCTCATCAACTGTATACCAATGAAACGTCGGGCCATAAGTTATACATAATTGTTCTTTTTTTTTAATAAGACAAGTTGAACGAAATACCAAGTTGTCTTCGTACTGAGAACAAGTGATATTATCATCGCAACTGTGGTTGAAATAACTTACGATAGAACCCAGTAATTTACTTCTTTTGTACTTGCTATTATTTTTAATGATAATGGCCTGAAAAATTTTTATTTATTTCTTAAACAATTAAATAATTAATTTTAAAAATCTAAATAAATTTACCTCGTATGAATTCAAGACAGAAATATTCATATATCTCAAAATCAATGCGCCCAAAAAAGTCGCCATTTCATTGTCCTTAAGATCATTTATGTCATTTATTTTACTGTCCAGTAATTCAGTTTTTGATGCTAGTATATAAAGTAAGTAAGTACTTCTTACTGGAAAATCTTTAAATCCATCTGAATTTTGCATAAATTTTAAATCGTTATATAAATTATACATTATAGAAATTATCGAATGTTTATCATAATCAAATCCTTCTTTGCTCGGTTTACTTTCACTTGAATCTAAAATCAAATGTAATATTTAAGTAAAATCATCTACAAATAATAATAATAGTAATAATAACAATAATTTATTACCTGATTTAATTTTATCAATAATATTTTTTAATGATTTTAAAGATCCAGCTTCTTTGATAGTTTTTATTGTTAATTTAATGGCCATTATATCGAACCAATCAAATTTATCCATAGGAAGTGAAGCCATAGTCTGGCATTCAAGATCATGGAACTCATTCCAAGCAGCATCTCGACAAGTCTCGTTACAAAAAACTACTTCCGTACACTCAGTACACGGAATACTAGACCAAGCGCGCTTTGAACAGTACCAGCAGTATAAATAAATATTCTCAGAATTATGAACCGCAACATAAGCTTTTTGAACCATGACAACTTCACCAACTTTAATATCTCTCGTTGCTACCATATGTCGCCCTAATTTATTAGAGTATTTTATTTTAATGGCATCAGAAGCACCTTTGATAAATGGATTACTTGTAGGTGTGACGGGTAAATGATTAACAAAATTTTTATCAAATTTTTTATAGGGATATTTTTTAAAATCTTTCAGTAATCTTCTCATAATTGTCTTTTCACTTTCCCTTGGTAAATATTCAATCCAATTACGAGTTTCCATAACCGCTTCTTCAAGCTCAGGACGTACTTTTTTCTGTAATCCCCACAAGGCCTTGGCACGTCGTAAGTAAAGTTTTGCTTTACGATCATCAGGATACCCGATCTCCAAAGCTCGTGCGATGTCCGTAAGACATTCTTCGTAGAGACCTACGTTGCAGAATGCAGCAGAACGATTTGCGTAAGCTCGAGCTAGTTCAGGTGAATTTGGCAGTGCATTACACATTGCTTTTGTATATATTTTAATAACAAATTGTGATGATGATGATGATTTCTTGGCGAGTTCTTCCTTAGCTTCAGCGAACAGTTTCTCTGTTTCCTCGGTACTTTTTTTCGTACAGTTTATTTTAGTATCATCGAACTTTATAAGACGTATTACGTCCGTCATTAACTCATATTCATCTTTGAAACTGAGTTTTGACCGGTTGGTTTCTGACAATTCTTCCCAACACTTTTGCAAGCTTTTCATATCCATTGTCGACCGCGTTCTTAAAAAATAAATATTTTATTAATTTACTAATTTCCTTACTTGATTAATGTCTCAGACAATTAACAAGTAAATTAAAAAAAATTATTTTATTAAATTAAACACTCAGGCAAAGTTCAAAAAACACGTGAGCATAAATTCCGTAATCTATAATCAAACAATTAATTTATATTTATTTATAGTTACCTTATTGACAGTAAAAATTCTTCTTTTGTTTATTTAATTGATAAATTCCGATGTATGTAATTTTATTTAAATTAATTACAAGTATGTTGGTGTCTAAAATGATAGATCATACACGAGACGTAGTTGAAATTACTTCAAGACGCCGCACAGATAAGTGAAATAAAATGAAATGAAATAAATAACGAGTATATTTATTTACTTCATCCGTCTCATATTACCAGTAATATATATACTTACTGAATTAGCGGGAAAAAATTATCGAAAAATATTTACATTATGACGTCATATATATTAAACTGTTTTATCAGCACGTAGAATCGAAAGAACGCGTGATTTTTAAAAATAAACTGACAGCGCCAGTTTTCAAATTTTGCGCGCGGGCGCTTTAGTAACTTTGAGTTATTTCAAATTGTTGGAAGAAACCAAAGATCCGACTCATTTCCTCCATCCTCTAGAAGTACCAGGACGCTCTGAAAACTTTATCTCCAATAATTAAAATCATTACCCAAGACAATAAAATTTATCATGTCTCAAATTAATTGGCTCCGCTGTAATAAATGCCGGCTACTAATGAGCTCGGCAATAAGAAATTTTTTTATTTCACAATGTGGTCATATTTTTTGTCACGAATGTGCCACAACAGGTATGCAATTTATTTTAAACTATTTATGTTTAAAAAAAAATAGTTCATTTAATAAAAATGTCTATTATTTAAGGAGGTACCGTTTGTCAGCAATGTCAGACACCAGACATTCGATTGTTAGAGTTGAAAGAACCACTTCCTCCAGTAATTGCTGATTTACATACACCGTGTATCGAATTCATGGAGCAAATGGTGATGACTGCCAAGTTCCAGTTGGGCCAGATCGCATCAGTCAACAAATTCGTCCAAAATACGGTAGTTTTCCATCCTCTGTACTATTAAACTTAAAAAAACCTTAATATTAATATTTATTTGATTGTTATTTTCATACAGGATGATAAGTATTCTTCACTAAAACGCCTGTACTGGGAGCAACGTAAAACATTTATGAAATTACAACAGGTTCGAGACAAAATGAAAACTGCTTGCGATGAATGGAAAGCAGTCAGACCCAATTACCAGCACATTCTCGGTGTCGCTGGTTCAAATCGCAGACATGTTCCAACTGGAAATTTCTTTGGCCAGGATCCTAATGTCGTAAATAATTTCAATCATAATCGACGAGCTCAGCGTCCTAACTATCAGTACGTACCCTATTTATTTACACTCAGTATTTAAAATATTAATTATTCAAAATTTACGTTTTTTACAGATTTACCAGACAAGTTGCGTTCGTTAGTCCAAACAATCCTTATAATTCAGACAATTCAAATACATCTTATGTATCAAATAATATGAGCACACCTATGACTCCTCTTAGTGTTCATCGTATGATCAACAACAGGAGAGTTCCAAGATCAGCCGGTAGTTCATCAACTGCTGCTACCAGTAACAGCTCATCTTTAAATATCAATATGTTTTAATAATAAAAAAACACTGTTCTCTTTCTTTAATTAATAATAATTAAATAAGTAATTACATTTAACATTATAATAAATACGGGTTTATTTTTAAGCATATAATATATGCTTATTAAGCATATTAACACAAATAATTATAAAAAGTACGAAATCGGTGACGAGTATTATAATATTACAAATTTAGAGTCAACTCTAAAGTCTTAAATAAATATTAGTACAAAAAAACGGTTTTTTAATAGTACGGAGTAGTTTATAGTAATAAATATTAAATAAATATAATAGTAAGAGCGTTAATGATCACTGATGTACCGATAGACAAACTCCAAAAAGTCTTTACAGGCTTCTATTTCAAGACAAGGATACTCAACATGTTCACAATAAGTATTTATAATTTCTGATAAACAATAAAGCGTTTCTTTGATATATTTGCTTGTTTTATCTGTACTACTCCACATACTTCGTACGAATGACAAGTATCTGGAAGTTGTCGTAAGCTTATTTTTAATTTCAACTGGCAATAATTGTTCCTGTGTTAATTAAAAATAAAATAAGTTGATAAGTTAACTTATAATTCAATTATATCGCGCTACTAATTCCAAAAAGGCGAATAAAAATATAAGATCTTTTGGAATTAGTAACGCGATATAAATAAAATATGAATAAAAATAAATAATAACTTGGCAAGATGGCAAACGATACTCCGGTCCCCAGTTATTTGAACAAGCGATACATTGGCAAAAAAAATGATGGACTTGCAAGTGCTGTCTTCGTTCAGCTGTTGATAAATTTTGGAACCTCGGACCATAACTTATCACTATCTGTTCACCTTTTTTTATAACACGGGTCGCGAAAATGGCATTTGTATTTCCTGATGTGAACTTGTGCACATTGGGATCACAGCTGTGATTAAATAGGCTGAAGAAAGACATCAAGACATCGCAGTAGGGAACGAAAGTGTCCGGATCACGCTTGACTCTTAACTGTAATTCATAAATACAATTAATTTATAATTTATGTAAAGAAAAAAATTAATTATGAATTTGTTTACTTGAATAGCATTAGCTCTGCTAATTTCCACGTGTTTTAAAATTAATTCTCCAATAAAATTAGCCCATTTATCGTCAGCCAAATTTTCAATGTCAATTTTGTCATCAAACATTTTAGTTGTTGTTATCAGACAATACAAAATCCCAATAGATTTTTTTAAACACTGTTCTGATATAGTATCTGATGAGTTTCTGGTCAAACTATAAACACTTGCATACTTGGTATCATCCCAAACATCATCAGTGAAGCCTCTAGCTATGGGATCTTAAAATAAAAAAAACCAAATTATTTATGTACTTGCTATTAAATCTTGATTAATATAAATTACCTGTAATTGAATCAATGTCTTGAAGTTTTTCCTTCAATTTCTCCAAAGAGCCAGCTTCTTTGAACGCCTTTATTGTCAGCCTCAAGCTCATAATAAACACAGAATTAAATTCATGAGAAAAAATTGCAGCGATAACTGGACACTCGAAGTCATGATATTCATTCCAAGCAGCATCCCGACAATTTTCATCGCAATAAATGACATTAGCACACTGATTACATGGTATACTTGACCAAGTACGTTTCGAACAGTACCAGCAGTACTTCCAAATATTTTCAACGTGTAAAATAGAAGCGTAAGCCTTGTGCACCAGCAAAGTTTCACAGGCTTTTATATCTCTGGTAGCTACAACATGTCTTCCATACTTTTCAGAATACTCCAGACTGATCGCACTTGAAGCGCGCGGTATTTTAGGATTATCTGCAGGGACTTCAGGCAGAAATTTACTTGAGTCCCATTTCTTGTAAGGCACAGCAGTTGAGTTACGCTGATTCAATTTATTTAAAATACTCTGTACTATTTTTTTATTGGTCTCATCCATTTGTGTCATCCAGTAATTAGTTTGAGCAAGTGCTTCTTTAACTTCTTGACGGATTTTAGAGTTGAGCGCAAGCAAATTTTTGACTTGACGTGCGTACAGTCTAGCTCGTAGATTATCTGGGTAATCAAGTTCCAATGCACGTTCGATGTCTTTCAGTGAATCTTGATATAATTTCGCGTAACTCAAAGCTGCTGATCGATTTCCGTATGCTACCGCCAGTTCACGTGAATCATTTGGCGCACAAGCGACTGCGTGGGTGTATAAGTCGATCACTGAAAATAATGAAGACTTTAAAAAATTCTCATCAGCTTCATTAATTTTTTCTTCAGACTTTTTAGCATCTTTTGTTTTCTTGCGGTCATTTATTGATAATGACATTTCATTGTTGTCAATTAAATATTTTTCAATTGCTTCTTTTATTTTGTCTTCATTACTCGCATTGTCTGTCAATGACATTTTATCTAATGACAGGTCCAGTGGATCCATCTCTGTAATTAAGTAATTAATTAATTAAACTTCTATATGAAACCAGTGTTTAGATTTTTAAAAATTAAATTTGATTCAAATAATGATTATCATAATTCATTAATTGGATGATTAATTTCAAAATAAATTAATTAATATAAAAAAAATGTATGTTATTTTAATTAGTTTTATATATATTTATATATTGTTATTAATATACGTAACTATTAAGTCTAACCTTATTTTCTAGCGATATGGCGCCAAAATATATGAACTTTTTGTACTCTATATATTTATATACTCCCATAGATGTCTTGTATGTATGTAGTATATGTATATGAATGTATGTATAGAAATACGTTACACATATTTATATCAATGCATTACTGACGCGTAATAAGTAAAGAAAATTAATGGCGACTTTAAAATAATTATTAATTTGAAAGTAAATTTAAAAAAATTTTTTTCTATTAATAAATATTAATTAACATTTAAATAATTAATTGTATGTATACAGTGCATATATTGAAACAAAAGAAGATCACAAGACTAAACAGGTAATTATACTTTGTAATTAACATAAGCATGTTGTTTATTTATTTTTGTTGTAATTTTAACAATAGAAATGGATCCAGCACATAAATATTGGCACGAAAAATCTTCAACTTTAAAAATACCAGATCGCACGAGTGCAAATTATGAACAAACCATTAAATTGACAATGGAACGTTTGCTAGAATGCGAAGAATACTATCCGATGATGAAGTATCAGTTGAAAAGTAAAGAAAAGTCTTGTGAGAAAATAAAAGATGGTAATAAATATTATTTAACCCAAAGTAAAATGGAATTGGCACTCGAGTTATTCACTCAGGGAATAGCATATGCACCGTTGAGTTCAAAAGAACTGGCTAAAGGCTACGCAAATCGGTCAGCAGTCACATGCCAGACTGGACATCACCAAGATTCGCTCAAAGACATCGAACGGGCATTGAAAATTGGGTACCCAGACGATTTGAAAGCAAAGTTGTACGCACGTCGTGCTAAAAATTTACTGTCATTAGATGCAACCATGCGGCCTGAAGTTGAAGAAGCAATGAGTCAAGCTCGTCATTGGATGTCAGCAATGAACTTAGCCAGTAGAAAGAAAATTGAAAATATGTTACAGGAGCTCGTGGATATTTCTTCCACAAGAACTGAAGATTTGAAACCTCAGAAATTAGTTTTTTCAGTACCCAGTACTAATAAGCAAATACTTCGAGCTTCGGATGCTATTGCTATAAAACACAATGAACAATCAGGACGTCATATTGTAGCTACCAGAAATATTGATGTGGGAGAGACTGTGTTAGTTCATAACCCATACGCGACAATAATCACTCCCCAGAATTTATATCGTCACTGCTGGCACTGTTATAAGCTCGTTATGTCTGGAATCCCTTGTCACGAGTGTGTTAATGTTGTTTACTGCGATGAAAATTGTCTTGATGAAGCATGGAAGGAACATCATCACATCGAATGTCCTATTATTACTTCAATGCTACTCAACAATATGAAAGCTCCTGAAATTATGGCTCTAAGAATGCTTGTGAAAGCTTTAAACGAAATGGGATCAATTGAAAATTTGAAAGAAAAAGTTGATAAATTAAATTTAGTCACTGGTAAAATTTATTTATTTATTTAATAATTAAATGTTAATTTAAAAATAAATTTTTTTATCATTTATTTAGATCCTATCAATAAACTTTTAACTGATGGAATTTTTGACGACACTAAATACGCTAGTGTTTTTGGATTAGCATCAGATACTTCATTTCTTTGGAAATCACTAAGTTACACTTATCAATTAAAAAGTATCTTTATTTTATTTTATTTAGCAGCGACAACTGACAATATATTTGATGGAAAAATAACTGACTTCAAAGATCTTGCTGATGATGAGCAAGCGTTATTTATCGGAGGCTTATTATTAAAACATTTTGATATCGGTTTATTGAATTCATGTTCGGTAAATATTTATTTATTTGTTTATTATTTAATTGTTGATAAATTAATTTTATTTTAAGGCGCAGATATTTGGAGACGAGAATGAAGATAAATTATTACGAGGAATAATGCTTTTGCCATTGATAAATTTATGCAATCACAGTTGTTTTTTCAACATGTGTTTTCACACCTGCGGCAATTCGGTTGCATTTAATGCTATTCAAACAATAAAACAAGGAGAACAATTAACACTTGATTACGGTGCTAATTTTCAGCTGCATGGTACAGAAGACCGTAGAAAATTTCTTAAAAATCGTTACAATTTTTTGTGTAATTGTGTCGCTTGTTTAAATAATTGGGGTCCTGACACTGAATTTCCCTCATTATTGGTAAGTATAATTATCAATCCTGGGTAAAAATATTTGGCCAAAATCCCGTTGAAGCCGTAGAAATTTATTAGGAGAAGCTGCGGTAATTGCAGCGATAAAAAATTTTATTATAATTTTGGCTTGATTTTTTTTTACCTGGGTATTTTATTTTAAATTATAATTAATTATTAAAACAATTGATTTTTTTATTATTTAATTTAATAGGAACTATCTGTACCCGAGGAAATCATAAGAAAATTTAAAATAGCAATGGTAGAAGAGATAGGTCATTACTTGTCAACTTTAAATTTCAAATCGACCAAGTCACTGTTAGATGCTTCAAAAATTCTTGAAAGTACCCTGAAAGTATTTAAATTATTTGAAGAAGCAAATATTGATTCTCCCTGTGCTGAGATTATTGATTACAGGAGTACTTTAACTCTGTTATACTTACATGGTTCTTATTAATCATTTATCTAAATTTATATTATTTTTTCTTTATTTAAAATTACAATTATTTAATTAAGAAGACTGTAATTTAAATATAAAGTAAACTAAACTATTAAATAATAAATTTTTGCTAACATTTAACTTGAGTTTTAAATATTTAGATTTAAATACTTAATCTAATTATAATTAAAAATAAAAATATATCAACGTATTTATATTTAAAACTGCGCACTTTAGTCTAAAAATAAAAAATTTTATTTATATATAAAGTTAAGACAAAGAAATTTAAATTCATTAGTAAATCGTTGTCTGGGCAGTTGAGTGGACAAATAATTTAAAATTTTTATTTTATTATAAATATTTTTTAAGCGGGTAATAATTTTTAAAAATTTGTGTTTTTAAATAAAGAATGCGGTGATTTTGAAAGTGGTGCCCTCTTTTTATAGAAAAATCTCATATAAAATACATATCTCTAGTCTCTACACGTGGTTGCAACAAGATCAGCCATTTTCCCGTTTGTGAAGAACCCAAAAGCCGCAAGTACCGATCATTAAGACGAGGTATCAATCTTCATCAAAGATAACATTTAATTATAATTGAAAAAAGTTTATAAAAAAAAAAATCAACATGAGTGGACTAGTAAGAAATTCATTGTGTGCATTTGGATTTAAAAATTTATTAAAATCAACTTCGGCAAATAGAATAATAACCTCACAAATTTCCCGCTCGCTTTGGCACATGTCCAACACAATAAATAATAATTTAAATAATTTAACAAACGCGCCAATTGTTAAACAACATCAGTACAAACAATTTAAATGTATAAATGGTCACAATTATCAGTGTCGTTGTTCTCAGCACACAAAAGCCGAGAAAGAATTGATCGAGTTCCTCGCTGAGGAGATTGTTGCTGAAAAAAAAGCACAAAAGTCGAAAACTATTCCAACAGAAGTCGACGGATTCGCAGTATCATTAGACGGATCAAATGTCACGCTGGTTAAAAACATACAGAATGAAAAAATAACAATTGCATTTAATGTTAATCACACTGTCGACGCCGAGGGTGACGGTGAAATCGACCCGAGTGACGACAAACCCGAGTTCGGAGAAATGAAGAGCAAACCCAATTTCACGATTGATATCACCCGGGGCAAGCAGACTTTGGGACTGACATGTTCATTCAACAACGAGCATGGCGCTTCTGGAGCTGATGACAGCTACAATGACTGCTTTGGTATTGATGAAATTTCTCTGTACGAAGGAGATCACACTGACAAAATCTACGCTGTAGCTGGAGAAGTTATTGATGGATATCTCTATGACTTGTTGATGAACTACTTGGAGGAGAAGGGCATTTCCAATGAGTTTGCTGAAAAACTTATTGAACTGAGCACCAACTACGAGCACAGCGCTTACATTAGTTTATTAGAAGGTCTTTCTAAGTTTACTACTGGAAAATAATTTTTATACTGGTAATTATTTAACTTGTTCATGTTATCATTACTTTTATTTCGTATGTACTTATATAAAATATTATATTTTTTCAGTAACCAAAAGTTTGACTACAATTCCGGCTGATAAATTCCAAAAGTACTGTACGTTTACGATAAGTTTTTACTTTTAGTTCATTTTAAAGGAACAAAAAAAAATTAGACATAAATAATCAAAATGTATAGTATTGTTAATTAAAAAAATACTTGAAATGTATTATCAGTAGAATTAATTATCAATATGTATAATTTGACAGCTTATTGATGAATGTAATAAATAAATCAGCCAAAGTCAAATAATTAATTTTATTTATTAAAACCCTCAACATCTGCACGAGTTTTTTTATTAATTTTAATTAGTAATTTAGTTAAAATTAAAGTAATGAGTATTATTTTGAATGAAAGCACGTGAATGATTACATGAATATAATAGTAATTAATTATTTTAATATAATTTATACACTGTTTACAATTACGATTAATTAATATTCAACTATTTGGCATAATGGATAATTACTGGCCAAATTTTCGTTTATTTGACGGAGGTGGAAGTCGGAATTTAGCCAATTCCACTTCCGCTTCAGCAAAACTGTCTACATGATAACAGAAATATTCCGGATTTTTGTATTCTTTGTTTTTTGCAGCACCAACGGCTCCGACAGCTATTGAGATTATAAGTAAAATTAATAATTAGTAAATGAAATTGATTAATTAATAAGAATAAAAATATTTATACTGACGTTGTGATGGAACAGCAACACAATTTTCACTGAGTCCAGCGACGTTTATTTCAGTTGGTTTGCTAGGGTGACCTTGATTAGGTTGCTGAGAAAATAATCTAGTGGCTAAATTTCTATTCTATAAAAATTAATTAATTAATTAATAAGTAAATAAATGTTGTAATTAAATATGAAGGTTAAGTTGTGAAATATTTAAAAAAATAAATACCGCGAAACGAAGAGCTCTGATGGAAGAAAACATTTCAATTTTTTAAATTAATTTTATTTATTTATTTATTAACTACTAATTTTTTTTTTTTTATTAAAATAATTTAAATTTAACACAAGACAAAATGTTTAGTTATCAAAATAACGTCGTATTGATGAAATTTTATTTTATAAAAACTTATATAACGGGGCGCTGACAGTCGTCCTATAGAATTTTAAAGTTTTTTCACCAGCTGATTAAACCTAAACATGGAGTTCTGTAAGTATTTATAATAAATATTTTATCAATAATTAATTATAAATTAAAATCATCATTAATTGTCCTTATTGAAATTACTAAGTGGCTAATTATTCGAGCTGATAATTAAATAAACTTTATGGTGTCTCCTAACCTATTCCAGTAAAAAAATTTTTATTTATAAATTAAATTGCTCAGTCAAGTTGAGACAAATAAATAAATAATTAGCAAAAATTACTAATTGGATAAATTAAAAAAAAATTCCAGATAATCCATACCGGAAGGATGAACATATTTTTCGTATCCTGTCCGGGCCAGGATATTACGACCAACCAGAAGGAAAAGATCCTGTAGGAAAATTGTGGGGTCTCAATAAATATGCGATAGCCTCAGCACTATTTTTTGGAACTTCAGATGCTATTCTTTTAACCCAAGCTAAAAATATTGCGGAAACAGCAAATATTTTTGGATACTATTTCGTTCCCTTCATGGGATTAGCATCAGCATTCGCCGGTGTGACTTACATAGCAACAGATCTGAGAGGAAAAGATGACAAGTGGAATTACGCTGCTGGTGGTGAGTTGATTTATTTGTTAATAATTATTGTGTTAATATTAAGAGTAATTATTTTCATATTATTTTCAGTGGTATCGTGTATGCCAGTCCTTTGGGCTTGGAAGAAGACGACGTCATTCACCCTCTGGGGAACAGCATTGCTGATGTTCGCAGCTCTAGCTAAGAAAGATTCGAAACAAACTGATTGGAAGTTTTTCAATTGGAATGATCACTACGAGTACGCAAATTACAAATACGATTTTTCAATAGTTAAATCTGAGTGGCCAAGAAGACCTTATTAATTAAATCATATTATTGATTGATTGATTAATTAATTAATTGATATCTAAATAAAGTTCACTATAGAACTAGACCAAGTCTTGGTTTAATTTATCAAACTAAAAATATATAATTGCTCTGAAACCACGACTTTAAATAGTTATGTAAATTTATACTAGCAATTAATTTAATCGATATATTTATATGTTGATCAGGATATGAATAAAAAAATTAAATCTTCGATATTATTACTTTTTATTTATGGAATCAAAATATTTACATTGTGATTGTGATTTTAAAAAATTCTAATACTGATTAATAATAACTCATTTTTGTATTTACGTCAAAGTTTCTCCTTTCGTTACCTGTAATAACAAATTTTTAAATTAATAACATTTGAAATTAATTAATAAACATAAATTAAAATTAATTACTTACACAAGCTTCGAGATATTCAATTCTGCGTTCTAGTGTCGATAATTTTTCATTCAAAACTGCGAGTCTTGACCTACAAGACATATCTAGAAAAAAAATAAATTTATAATTATTAGCTACTAATTATTTATTAATTTATATATGAATATAAATATAAATTACCAAATGAATTTAAAAAATCTGTTATTTTTTTGATACTTCCAGTAATGACTTCAATGTATTCACGATTAGCCCAGTCTTGTTGAATTTGTTTTTGAAAAGCCTCGCGGTGTACAGTTGCCATTATTTATTATTTATTAGCTTATAAATTTATAAATATATATATATTTAGTACACACCCTTATTATTAAATATATAAAAGTACAAAGTGTAAAAATTTATTTACGAATGAATAAACAACAATATATATCCCAATGTTGTTATAAATTTTTATGACATGTAGATGTCACTTTAAATCACTCAACTGATAAATTATCAACATTTAAAAATAAATTATAAATAAAATAAGTAAACAGATAAATTATTTAATTACAATTTTTAATTACTGATTAATAAATTTTTTTTAAATTTTATTTTTAAAATTTTACTTACAAAAAAAAATAAAAAATGGTCTAGTCACTCCATCTACGAATTGTTTAAAAATATGACGTATGTACTATATATTTATGTATATATGTATGCATGCATGCATGAATAAAAACATCAATTACGTCAATATTATTACAACAAAAGAATTTAGACTTGTTAATTGTAATCAGTGAATATAAAAAAAGAAGAAATACGTAACAGCTGACAGCTGTCATAAGTGTTTTTTTATTTGAATTTAAAAATAAAAATAAAATAATCTGAGTATTAATTAAAACGTTTTTTTTTTTTTTTATCTATTGCTGTGAAATTATCATACATATTTTGAATGATCTTCGATATATCTTTTAACCCTGATAATAATAATAACAATAATTCGTTGTAATAAAAAATTCCCCGGCAACAGTATGGACTGAAGTAATCAATCATAAGTTTTTGCTTGTCATTAAAAGTACACAAAAAATTAAACAATAAATATTTAAGTTACGGATAATAATAAATAATTTTGATGATTGTAAATATTATAAAAATTATTAAATTTAATTTTAATAATTTTTCTTCAAGTAAATTTGAGTTTAGGCGACTGCCTTTTATTAAATAGATGTTATGAGTTTTGGAAGATGTTATATTTTTCATTCAATACGTTGTTTATCAGAGATTACTAAGATTTATAATAATAATAATAACAATAATTATCGGAGATTTTTGCACGCGCCATTGTCTGTTAATGATTTGCAATTACAAAGGTGTGAATTTTTTTAAATTAATTGATAAATAGTCAATGAGTGTCATCTGTCTGTATATTTTTAGGTCAAGGTACAATAAATTTATTGTAAGAATGGCATCAACATCTCACGGTGACACGAAAGTCAAAAAAAATAAATTGGCGTTTGAAAAATCGCCCTATTTATTGCAACATGCTGGTAATCCAGTAAACTGGTACCCATGGAGTGATGAAGCTCTGGAGAAAGCTAAAAGGGAAGACAAATTGATATTTTTGTCTGTTGGTTATTCGACTTGTCATTGGTGTCATGTTATGGAGAAGGAATCATTTGAAAACGATGAAATCGCTCAAGTTATGAACAGATATTTTGTGAATATCAAAGTGGATCGCGAAGAACGACCTGATATTGATAAAATATACATGACATTTGTCCAGGTATTGTTTTTTACTTTTGTTTACTGCTTTTTAATTAAAAATAATCAGTTGTTGATTGATTTGTTTTGTGCAGTCGATTTCAGGACATGGAGGCTGGCCAATGAGTGTATTTTTAACACCAACTTTGGTTCCTATTATGGGTGGTACTTATTTTCCTCCGGTTGATAAATTTGGGCAACCTGGTTTTAAAAAAATTTTACTCAGCATCGCACACAAGGTAATTACAGTAATTAAAATATTTATATTTTCATTTTAAAGAGACTAGAAAACAAAATATAACATTTTTTTAGTGGCTGGAAAGTAAAAGCGATTTATTAAAGTCAGGAGATAAAATTCTTGAATTATTAAAAACATCAACTGAAAATAAACACCAATCAGTTGTCGCTGTAAGTAATAATAATTTATTATTATTATTTTTAATAATAATAATAATTATTTGTGTTTATTAAAAGGGAAAAAATCCACCACCCAAAGATTGTGTTAAATTATGCGTCCAACAATTGATAAGATCTTACGATCGCGAGTTCGGTGGATTTTCAGATGCTCCGAAATTTCCTCAGCCGGTTAATTTAAATTTACTGTTTCATACGTACGCAAGCGACCCTAAAAATGAGATAAATCAAGAATGCTTGAGTATGTGCTTACATACTTTGACTAAAATGGCTAACGGCGGGATTCATGATCATGTCGGTCAGGTATTAAATAATAATGACATTTATTTATTTAAATGATTAAAGCCAATGATGATTATTTAAAATACAATTTTAATTAAGGGCTTTGCAAGATATTCAGTTGATGGTAAATGGCATGTGCCGCATTTTGAAAAAATGCTTTATGATCAAGCGCAATTACTACGTTCGTACTCGAACGCTTATATTGTCACTAAAGATAAATTTTTTTCTGATATTGTTGATGATATTGTAACTTATGTAACCCGAGATCTACGACATAAGGTAATTTTGTTTATAAATAAATACATTTTTAAAAAAATATTTATGGATTAATCGTGAAATTTAAGGACGGGGGATATTATAGTGCCGAAGATGCTGATTCTCTACCATCTGCAGACGCAACTGAGAAGCGAGAAGGCGCTTTTTACGTATGGACTATGGAAGAAATTGAAAGACACCTGGATAAGAAACTACCTGGTCGTGATACTAAATTAAGTGAAATTTTTTCGTATCATTTTAATGTCAAAAGTGATGGTAATGTTTCTATGAGACAAGTAAGTAATTAATAATAAAATGAAATTTAATTGGTTTTTAATTGTCAATATTTATTAAGGATCCACATGGTGAACTGACGAACCAGAATGTCCTGATTGTTTTTGGAAGCATAAGAGATACTGCTGATAAATTTGACTGCAGTGTTGAAGATACTGAGAAGTATTTATCAGAAGCCAAGCAAATACTTTTCCAAGTCCGATCACAAAGACCCAGGCCACACATGGATGATAAAATAATAACAGCGTGGAATGGTTATTATTATAGATAATGTTTTATTTATAAAATAATTTTTTAAATTATAATTTTTAAACGAAAGTTGTTTTTTTTTAAGGTCTCATGATAAGTGGACTGGCGTGCGCTGGTGTTGCAACTAAAAATAAACAGTACATACAATACGCTGAAGATAATGCTAATTTTATAGAACGTTATTTGTATGATGGAAATAAAAAAATTTTATTACGTAGTTGTTATCGCGGTGATGGAGACATAATAATGCAACCGTGAGTCATTTTAAATTTTATAGTATTATTTTATATTAAATTTATAAAATAAACTTTTTATTATATAGACAAACTCCAATACATGGTTTCCATGCAGATTATGCGTTTGTAGTTCAAGGACTTCTGGATTTATACGAAGCCAGTTTAAATACACACTGGCTTGAGTTAGCTGAGGAATTGCAGGATATTCAGAATACATTATTTTGGGATGACAAAGATGGTGGTTACTTTAATACCACAAATACAGATAAAAATATAATACTTAGATTAAAAGACGGTAAATATTTATTATTTATACTTTCGTCAAAGCTACTCTCAGACAGTAGCCCCTCCCCCGCTCAAACCGTATCAAAATTTTATCAATTAATTAAAAAAAATTAAAGCGTTAATTAAAAAAAGGACAACAACGTAGTTGCGATTTCCTGAGATATAGATTTTTAAAAAATTACTTTCAGTTGATACCAATTGAGTGGGAATCGAATGAAATTTCCAGTAAAATCTTTATGTCAATTTTACAATTCGAATTTTAAAATTTAGTAGACTAAAATTTAATCAACAAATTTCGTTTAACTCTTAATTGATAACAACTGTAAGTAATTTTTAATCTAATCTATGTCTTGGCGAAATTGTAACTACGTTGCACTTTTTCAATTAATGCTTTAATTTTTTTTTTATTAATTAATCAATCAAATTTTAATTATAAGCATTGCTTCTGTCTCACTCTTACTTGTGGGTAAAAATTCAATTTACAAGAATTAGAGCGATTTTGCTTACAACGAGAGCCTGCTGTATTTTAAAAATGGGGGGGGGGTACTGTTTAAGATTGTTCTTAAAATCATTAATTAAAAGTTTTATAATTAAATTTAGATCATGATGGCGCTGAACCTTCGAGTAACTCAGTAGCATGCAGCAATTTATTGCGTTTAGCGTCTTGTTTAAACCGCACGGATTACAACAGCAAAGTTGCTGAGCTGCTTTGTTTCTTTAGTGAAACACTAATGAGAATTCCTATTGCTATACCTGAGTTAAGCTGTGCTTTATTACATTACTGGGACTCTACGACTCAAGTACGTCTATATTAATTAATGCGTAATTATTGAATGAGCTAACAAATTAAACAATAATAATTTCAGATATATATTGCTGGTAAAAAAGATGCTAAAGATACTGAAGAGTTACTTGACATCATAAGAGACCGTATGATACCTGCGAAATTAGTTATTTTAACAGATCCAGAAGACACTGACTCGGTATTAATTCGTCGTAATGAAGTTGTAAAAAAAATGAAAATGCAAAACGGCAGAGCTACTGCTTATGTTTGTAGACATCGGACTTGCTCTCTACCGGTCGTTGAATCTCGGCAGCTCGCAGAACTTATCGATGAAAATAATTAAGCTAATTGGTAATTTAAAGTTGTACGAGTGCTATGACAATATAGTTTAATAAATAAATTTATAATTATTAATTTTAAGGTAGCTATGTACTTTTAAATAATCAACGTGATATGGATAACAGTGATATTCTTTAATTAAATAATCACACTGTAGATGTGTATAAAAATTTTAATAAATTACTAACAGCGTTACTTGTAGATTTAAAAAAAATAAATATATCAAATAAATAAATTTATACCTTATTTTTTTTTTCTTTAATTATTTTTTAAACAGATCAAGCGTTTTGTTAATAAACTTATATCAAAAATATATATTGCTGTATAAAAAGAAAGTTTTTTTTTTAAATTATAGCTCATCTTTGTTAGTACTTTTAGTTATTACATCTGGGACCTTTACTTGGCCAACAAATAATGGGATATCTAAAAGCTTGTGGCGAATCGCGACCATAAATGGCCGGTCTACTATAAACTCTTCTGTCTGGACGGCCATTCTTTTTAATCGAATCCGCACAACTGTAATTTAAATAATTAATTTTTTTTAGAATCTAATAACAAATATCGTAAATAAATTACCTGTTGCTGCAGCAGCTTCAGAACCTTCTTCATTTATTTCTAAAAATGCCTTTTGCATAACTTTACTTATTTTTACAGGCACATTTGTAATACCACTTAAGTCGGCAGTGTCTTCAAACATTGATTTTAAACCCATCTAAATTATTATTTAAATATTTTGTTAATTTAATTAAATAAACAATATTAGTAATTTATAGACTTACATTTGTAAGAATTTGTTGTAAATCTATTGTAGATTCAATTTTAAATTTCGGTACATGTAATATTATTTCGCCGTTACTAGACTCTGCGGTAGTTATATAATTCCAATTAAAATTTTTTTCTACATATGTCAATCCTTCAACTTCGTATGGCAAAATAATTATCATACTTAAATTATCATCCTGAAATTAATTTATGTACAGAGTAAATTAATAATTAATAATTACTAGCAACCCGCCTCGACTTCGCACGGATATTTTTTTTAATCTTAGAAGATAGACATATAGCGTTGCTCTATAAGAGGCTTTCTTTTGTAATATGTAGTGATAATTATTAAATGAGCTTACGGAGTATGGAATTTCAAGAAATCTAGCATTCAAATTAGGCAGATCACCATGAACATAATGTTGTTTTTTGATCATCATATCTGTTAATACATGAACGTTATTTGCTGTATAAAAAATTTTATGTGAAGTACGTTGGCTATCAAATGGATCTTTCCATGATCCTTTGAAATAAATGGCATTTATTAAAAACATTTTAGTTTCCTCAGTAATGTCATCTGTAGAAAAAATAATTATTCATGTAAATAAATATATCGACATTGAAAGATAGCAGAAAGATACCAGGTGAGACAATGTCTGTGATTTTATTATTAGTTTTCTCCAAAACCCAATTGTTTATCTGCTTAGCTGATTGTACATTATCAGAAAAATTCATTTTTGATACTATTAAACTGTAGTAATCCACTCCCAGTGTTTTGAAATCATCTAGCATCTCAATATCATTGTGCAAATAAAGTGAATTTGCTAAATGTAGCTCAGCTTTATCTGTTGACTGATAATTATTTAAAAATTAATTATTATTTATAAATTCAAATACTTGACATTTATTTTTACCAACATTTAGTATTGATATTATATTTTTGTAATCGATATTTAATTTACTAATATCTTTAATACAAAGACCGTTGATCATTTCCTCGGCAGTTTTTCCTTTTGCACCATGAGATATAAATGACAGAATAACATGAATACTTATCGGTGAAAAAATAACGTTATCATTATATTCTTCTATTGTTGTCTAAAAAAATTAATTATATAAAATCTAAGCTACTCAATTATATCATGATCCTGAATTTAACAGACAATTAAAAAGTTTTTCATTTTATTTTCAACTATTTAATTATAAAATTTAAAAAATAAAAATATGCACATATAGAAAATTTAAAAAACTTTAAGTGCAATTTTTTTTTTATTATTTATCGTTTTGAAAAAATTCATAAAATTATTAGATGTGAGCTAACTTCAGTATCACATTATATTGCGTTACTAATTACAAAAATACTTGGATTTTTATTTGCCCTTTTGACTTTAGAGATCTTCCAAGTCCTTTTGGAATTAATAACGCAAAATATATATAAATAATAAAATACTTTATATAAATTTGAGGTGAATGTATGAAATTCTTGTACAGATTGGGCCATGTTAATTAGCACAAATAGTTTGAATACTCCAAGTAGTAAATCTGAAAACGAATCAATTAATTAATACTCTGAGTATTTAGTCATCAAGATAATCAAAATAAAAAACAACTTACGTTTATGATAATTACCATTAATCAATGTCATTAATAAAAAAATAATACATAAAATTTAAATAAATGACAATTAAATGAGGCGTAATAAAAATAATGCCCTCTAATTTCTAATATTAGAAAATGTGTTAAATCAGCAGGTACTAATTATTTTTTGAGGTTTTTTAGATAATTAATTAGATTAATTACTAACTATTTACAAATGTATCAATTAATGCCCCCTTTTTTTATTGTTTATATCTACAATTAAATTCGAGATAATAGCGAATAAAAAATACCATCTGATAAAAAACGATATCAGAGCCTCTACAAATTGTGATTCGAAGCACATATATTTATATGTGGTATATATGTATACATACATTTGTGGCCTACGTGACGTTTTTTATTTCAAAGTATTTCTTTCATTTCGTTTTAGTTAAACATTTGCACTTGGACACTTAACTATGGACTAAAATTTGTTTAATAAATATTTGCTATAAATAATTAAATAATTTTTTTACTTATTAATAAAAGATCTTAGTTGTCTTTTTTTAAAATAAATTTAATTTATAAGTTACTCCGATAATTGATTATTAATTGAAATAATAAATTTTTATTGTGTTTTATCTTTTGGTTTTTTGTTTGATCACAAAGAAATTGAAAGATATAAATAATATCTGGAAGAAACGCCAATTAATTTTTTTAACGAGTTTATATATATAGATATTCATAAGTTTTTTGTTTTGGAGCCGATAGAAAAACATAAAAATGTCACTGGTAATAAATAGAGCGACGTCAAAATTATTACAGAAAAGTTTTTGTAAAAATTTAATTGATACAGTAACTAAAAAAAATGATTTTATTACTAATCATTTAAAATTGAACCTGTCAAATCAACTTGTCAGGTGAGTTTATTTTCTTTTTTAATTTATTACTTATAAATATTTACTTTAATTTATTAATAATAAATTTGGTTTGTTGTTTGCGGAAAAAATTATGCAAAACATTTATTTTATAAATATTAATCACTTTGATTGTTGGAAGCGTAGGTTCGATTTAATTATTTTATGCCGTAAGATGGACGGTGGCAATTGTCTACTGAAGATTCAAGTTCGAATCCAGGCCGCGGTTTTTTTAAATTTAAAAACAAAATTTAAAATTTCGCATCTAACATTTAAATTAAATAAAAAAATTATTTTTTAATTATTTCCTGTTTATGAGTTTAGATTTTTTTTTTTTGCAGTACAAAAATAATTTATAACAATAGAATTGTTTATTCAAACGATTGTTATCATTAAAATTTATTTACATTTCAATGTCACTACCGCTGTTATATGTTATCTGGAGACGAGATTTCAAGTGAATTATAAATTTAAATAAAAATAAAAATTATTTGTGACGTTAAACTATTGTCTGGATGACACTATTTTATTATAATTTAAATTAGAGCAGTGATAAATATAACTAGACAAGATAACGAGGGATTTAAATAAAAAATAAATTAAATAGTTAATAGTTAAAATATCTATCTGTGGATTTATATTTCAGAGTACCACTATGTCGCATGATCCACAGTATGGCGCAAAAAGACTGGACTTCTAGTAAAGATGAAAGTAGAGAAATGATGGCACTCTGGCCTGATATCGTACGAGATCTTACTGAAGCTGGTCGTCATCTTGACATTCCTGATGCTACCAAATGGATGGCTAAAGTATGTCACTAAATATTTTATTTAATTTTTAAATATTTACTCAATTATTTTTCAGGTGTTGCAATACAACGTACCCGGTGGTAAAAAAAATCGTGGATTAGCTCTTGTTTACGCTTACAGAATGCTAGCGCCAAATGACCAGCTGACAGATGACAATATAAGATTAGCTAGGACTTTAGGATGGTGTACAGAATTAGTAATTAAACATTTAAATCATTATCATTTAAAAAATATATTTAAACGGCATTAATAAATAAATAATAACATTTAATCAGCTCCAAGCATTTTTATTAGTCGAAGATGATGTAATGGATCGTTCAACTATACGTCGAGGTCAGCCATGCTGGTATTTAAATAATAATATCGGTCTTGCGGCAATTAATGATGGTATACTTTTGGAGCAAACAGTATATCAATTATTACGCACGCATTTTAAAAATAAAAAATGTTATTTAGATCTTATAGAAACATTTCACGATGTAAGTTTATTATTGCGACGAGACGATTTTCCAGCCCAGTAAAATAGCTCGTGAATAAATTTTAGAGTTAGTTAACCGACATCGCGACAACCAAGAGGTCACGTAACGACTTTTGTCGTTGACGTTTTACATCCAGACTCCCGTTACTACATAGTGAGCGAAGTATACGTTATTCCTAGGAATCACAATGTCCCACCTCAGAGCCCCTAAGTCGACCCACTGGAACAGCCTCTTGGTTGTCGCGATGTCGGTTAACTAACTCTAAAATTTATTCACGAGCTATTTTACTGGGCTGGAAAATCGTCTCGTCACATTATTTACTGTATAATCTCATAATATTAAATATTAAATTATACAGACGACAATGAAGACTGTGATGGGACAAACATTGGATATGTTGTCAACACAATTTGGTAACAGACCAAACTTTAATTTATTTACAATGAATCGTTACAATGCGATTGTTAAATATAAGACGGCTTATTACTCATTTGTAATGCCGATAACACTGGCAATGCATTTTGTAAGTATTTTTCATATCAATGTATCAAGTAGAAAGTTTTGAATGTTTGTAAATTAATAAATAAATAATTAAAAGGCTGGAGTGGAAGATCCCGAAATGTACAGACAGGCTAAGACTATTTTGTTGGAGATGGGACACTTTTTCCAAGTGCAAGACGACTATCTCGATTGTTATGGTGATCCGAGGATAACTGGAAAACAGGGACTTGATATTAAAGAAGGAAAGTGTACGTGGCTAGCAGTTGTAGCTCTTCAACGCATGGCTCCTTCTCAGCGTAAAATATTTGAGGTAAATAATTTATTGGCTTTCTATTTACTGTTAAATTATTATTTGTTGCTACAGAAGAATAATTTTAATGGCTTGAGTAAGGATAAATTAAATGTTTTATATTAAAACTCCAACAGGAATGCTACGGGCACGATGATGAGGAGAAAGTGGGACAAATAAGACAGTTGTATGACGATTTGGGGCTATCAACAACTTACGCTATTTATGAAGAAGAAAGTTACAACCTCATGAATACTCATATACAACAAATATCCCGTGGTCTACCCCATGATTTATTTTTTAAAATATTGTCAAAGATTTACCGCAGGGATGCCTAATTGCCAGATGCCAATAATTTAAAATTTATTTTTTCGATCTATTCATACAAATATAAACATATATCGTTTATATTTTCTTAAGAATAAACGTAATTAATATTTTTATTATTAATTTTTTTTTTCTTTATTTTTAATGGAACATTGTTACGGTAAGAAATGGAAATCGTGTTTGTAACTATGAAAAAAAATAATTTACATTTAAACTGTAAAATTTATTGGATTCTTTTTTATATTAAAAAAAAACAAAACAACTTACAAAATAAATTATTTCTTAGACTTGACTTTCAATACTTTAGTTCTCCATGGGCGGTTTTTGCGAACGTTATTGCGAATTTTCGACCTCACGATCTGTTTTAATTCACGTCTGGTGTCTTTGAAAGACTCGTTGGAGCTCGAAGGTGTTTTAAAAAATTCTACAGCATCTGAATTAAATACTATTATTAAAATTAATGAACTTTTAGTATTTTAAAGAGTAAAAATAAATTACCTTTGAATCGGAAATCGTTGGATGCGAAGAAAAAATTATTTGTCTTAATAAATTTATTATTATTGAATTCACTAGTGAATTTTTTATTATTTTTCTTCTTATTTGAATCATCTTCGTCGTCTGATGAGTCATACTTGAATGGGTTTTTAGTTTTTATATTGTACTTTCCTTTCAAAGGTTTCATTTCCGTTGCTTTGGCCACTTCGTTGTTGGCATCTTGTTCGACTAGAAAAAAAATCAATTTAAAAAATTCTTCCAATACTAAAATAAATAACGTAAAATAATTACCAGGTACATTAGATCCAAATGCTTTCAATAAACTGAACTCTTCTTTTTTTTGCAAGCTCTCCGTTAATTTATCAGACACAGAATAAAAAATTTCTTCATTCACGGGAGGAGGAGGTTCTTGATTTACTTTTTCTTCTTCTGGAATTTCTTTTTTCTTCTTCTTAGATTTTTTTGTCGACTCTGGTTCTTTCGTCTTAATCTTTATCTCATGCTTGTGATGATCGTCTCCTGTAGGGTCATAACGTTCCATTGTCTTTGTTCTGAAAAATAATCATCACATATGAAATAAAATGATAAATTATTTTTTATAAACTCACTTTTTAGCAGCAACTATTTCTGGTTTAGGCAACACGGGCTTTCCTAATATTTCGCCTAAAATTTCCAGCTCTTTTTTCTTTTCGTGAACCAGATCATCTTCATCATAATCCCCATCCTCTTGTTCCTCAACTGGCTCTTCTTCTTTCTCTTCGTCGTCTAAATGCTTCTTGTCTATCGTGAATCTTTCATCGTTTCCAATAACTTTCTTCTAAATATGAAAAATTCCATGGGAAGAAATTAAAAAAAAAAAAAAAATAATATTGCAAATAAAATGAAGTCAATGAAAATCATAAATGCAAAAAATATTTGTGAATTATCATAATTTACCTTCGACTTTTTTTTCTCAGTAATGTCATAAACACATTCGTCATCATCGCCATCATCATCAAATAATTTCCTTTTCTCTCTTTTATTACCGCTTTCATCATCGGAGAATATTATTTTATTGTTACTTTGTTTACTGTCCTACAAACAAAATTAAATAATAATATAATTACACATACCAATAATTGAAAAAGAATAAATAAGTGATAACAAATACCGCGTCTATTTTAAACGGCACCATTGCAATAGCCGTCAATTGATCCCTTAATAAAATTAATAAAATTGAATCTTCCAAAGAAAATTAAAGAAGATTTTTTTTTATTAATAACTAATGAATAAATATAAGAGAACAGTTTGTTATTCTGAACAATAACCTAAAAATCGACTAGTCGACGTAAAACCAACGTGAGTTCGAGTTTGATTTCCCGCGATGCAACAGTCGGTAACAAGTCATTAGGGCGGCCCATATGTTGTCGACATAACGAAATTCTTTGTCGCCGGGAAAAAGATTTGACGGATTTGACTAATGACGAAAAATTTGAATTAGAATAGGAGATTAGTAAAATATGATACTATTTTCCTACATTGACACTCACGGACACACATAAATTGGAGAAAAAAAAACGTTTATCATTTGAAAAAAAAGTATTTAGAACTAACATTACACTTATAATCGAGTGTCGCAAGAATTAAAAGAATTGTCTTAACTTAATAAAATGACAACGACAACGAGAGAATATCAGGCGGAAGACAAACTGACAAGTGCTTCTGCGCACGAAATTCTCAATTTTATCTCTACTGTGCAGGCCGTTCTAAACGCTCCCCAAACTGCGCAAGTGTTTCTGGACCCAACTTCATATTGCCGCCATCGTAAAGGCGACAACTTCTCAGGCACGTTCAGGGCGACCCCCTGCACAATAAAAATGATAACCGCAATTAGAGGAAGCCATGAAGCCTTAGCAAAAGAGCTATTGGCCTCAAAAATGGGGTAAAATCTCGATTCTGGCCCCCTGATCTTAGAAAAAAATATCAAATTATGAAGTTCTTGGGCGACAACTGCTCAGACGCGTTCAGGGCGACCCCCTGCACAATAAAAATGATAACAGCAATTAAAAGGGAGCCGGGAAGTCTTTACAGGAGAGCTATTTGCCTCTAAAATGGACGAAAATGCTCTCTGTGTCTACCTTTTATTTATTTTTTTTTTATGTTAGTTTCTAATTAACATCCGTCATTTCTAAGGCTTAATGAACGTAAAGTAATAGAAAATAGTATCGGAAAAAAATTTCTTGGGGGTTAAAAGAATCCTCGAACAAATCCATGCGTCTGGGCACCCTCTCTACATGTCAATCTGATTTTTTTTTTTACATTCAAAGTTATTTTACTTATTCATGATCTTACGGATAAGTTGAATTTGAAATAAAGGCACTCATTCCATGAAAAGACGGTGGTGCGGAGTTCGATCCTACACGGAGAGAAATTTCAAGTAAATATGCCTATGCAGCACAGTAATAATTACATTACTCTATAGTTTGTGTATAAGAGCAGCAGGACACAAACTATAGAGTAATGTAAATATTACTGTGCTGCATAGGCATATTTACTTGAAATTTTTCTCCGTGTACATGGCTAATTCTCTGCAACCCTTATAGATTGGTGCGAGTAAATGTGTTCTAGTGCGATCTCATTTCTCACTACACGAACGTTTCTCGTTTTCCACAGTGTCTTACAGTAAATTAAACTGTCACTATATTTATAAAAAAACTTTTTCTCAAATTCTAAAGCTCAATAAATTGGAAAACGGTGGGAAATTTGGGGGCTTGCATGCAGGGCCAGATCATTCCGTTGGAATTATTTCATAATATCCCGTAATAATCTAACTCACCCTCTATGAGTGTGTTGTGATAACTCTTTATTGAAATAAGAATAATGGCATATAAGATATAAATAATTTACAAATGCAATTACAGGTAATAAAGTATTAAAAATAGTGAACAAGTATAAGAAATATGACATTTTACATTTCCCAGAGGTAGTAAATTCGTAGAAGTTAGAAAACTAAATGTAATAAATCTCATCGTCTGTAATAAATATAATTAATTAAAGTTTTATATAACAAATAAATAAAATTCGCTGAGATTGTAAGACCCGATGAACCGGAGTTTGATTACTCTCTCATTGATAGAATAAATAAAAGTAAAAAGTATTTTGTCGTTCTCAATGCTTTAAATCCTCCAATAACTCCAATACGTCGTATTGCTAATAGATAATACTCGGACAGATATGATAAATGTTTGAATGAAACCCGGGTCGATATATGAAGTAGTGTCTGTATGATATATATCAGCAATCTGGGTGTTCTCTAATGCGATAAGTCTATTGTACGATTTTTGATGCGACAGGGATATTATAAATAGTTATTTATTATATTAGTTAATAATATACCCTTCGGTTAGTATGACCCAGCAACACCGTTTATTCAATGACGTATAGATGGGTATAGTGCCGATGTTTAAAGAGATAGTCCAGCTCTGCAGGCAGACACGTCAATGCGATCCACTAAGTCGATTACGTTTTACATACTTTTATATACATTATTATAATATTATAGCTTGAGATAGTTTTTAAAGTCATGTGACGTCACTACTACTAACCAGCTGGCGTATTATGTACACATATATAATAAAATTACTTGTCGTTCGTAACCTTTAAAAAACGGTCGATGCCCGTCACTAGAGTCATGCTCTAACATAAAATAAAAACCGTTTGTACGTTTGTCTTTCTCTCTCTCTCTCTTTCCCTCTTTCTTTTACTCCCTCACTGGGTGACTTGTTTAATTTATTACTTCGATTTTTCATCGCACTATCAATCTAATCCCTTAAAAAAATCTTATTACTATTTCTGTCTAGTGACTATTAATATTATTATTATTTTTTTTTTCTTTTCATTCAATCTTTCTACTGAGCTCGTCATCCGCAGACTTGGCTCTATAAAGAAATTTAATATTTTTTTTTCCATAATACTGCACAAGATGAACTTTATGAAAATGGGATTTATTTTACGGCGTATAAGTAAGTTAAATAAAAAGGGTTTTGTGATGAAGTGAGTGACAAGGATAATGAGTTTATGAGTATATACATTGCACATTTATATACGAGCGAGATAAAATTATATAAAAATATTATAATTACATTTACAAGGTAGCGAAGTGTCATTTATTCATTTTTTTAAACTTCTTGCTATGAAAATTGAAAATGTTTAAAAAAAAGAAGTTATTGGTTTTGGTCTGATTTTTGACAATCAACTTTTCATCAAATCTCGATGTTTCGATGTTTTGAAATCCTAGGAAGATATTCTTACTATTTTCAGATGAACGTCTCCGTGTGTGGGTAACTAATTTTCAAATTTTGTTTAGGTTCTTGTTGCGTAACTCGTAAACCGCTTGATCAACTTACCTCAAAATTTAATGAAAGCTAAGTCTCAAAAGTAATTTTGATTGCCGTACAGTACTTGAAAATCGGTGGATTAGTTCCAAAAATGTCGTCTGACAAAATTTACTTTTTATTAGCGGAATGTATTTTCTTTTTGTCCAACCGTTTTTTGAGCTCACAGAACTCAAAAATTTACAAGCTCAGCTCTCTGAGCTCGAAAACAACGGGAAGTTTATTTCGCTCAGAGATTCAGCCGTTTTTCAACTTTTTTTTTGTGTTGATCAAATAACATCTCTGAAGAGGAACGACTAAATTTAATTATATATTTTGTAACATATTCGTATTATTATTATTCATTTATCATGCTAATAACTAAAGTTATGTTTATGTTTACAGACAGATAAATAATTCATTTAGTTTATTTGACCTTGAAACAAGTGTACCGCGTACTTTTGAAATACAAGTTTTATTATTACTAAAAACTTTATTGAGCTCGTTAAAATAATATCGCTGTAAATTTTTATTGGAGCTGATGAAACAATAATAAAAAAAAAATCATAGTCAACTTTAATGGACATGTGTATATACTTAGATAATAAAAATATATATAGATATAGATATAATTGGTGTGATATTTGGTGGCGGTGACCCAAGTTAAGCCAGGCATCGATTCTCACATGATCCAATAGCCGAACCCTGTTGCGTCTCGATTACTGGACGGGTCAGCCATGTGAGGGATTATTTTATTTGTAAATAAATTCTATTTCGGATTATTTTAAACTTATTTATATCTACGGTAATTATCTATTTATTTTTATAAATTATCGCGAGATCGTTGAGTGTTAATTTCTTTAATTAATACTAACATGTATGTAACAAAAAAAAAAAAACAAAAAAAAAAAATAAATTTCAATGCGGGGTAGATAAAATAAATGGATGGTATAATTAAATTACGCAGTGGAAATTCGTGGAATATAAAAAGGACAAATTTCGGTTGTCGTACTTGAGTGTGTATGTTGATGTATGTAAGTATGTGTAAATGAATAAGTAAATACATGTAAAGTAGTACTGACTCATGTATAAATACATACACAAACTCACTTACATAGGGGTACTGATGAGTGACGTCACGATTCTGGTGAGAGAGGCGCGGCCCGCCATATTGATTCACTCCCCCCACTACATATTTCGCAGGGGTTTTGCTCCATTCAGTGAATGAACAGTTTGGCATGTCAGGTTTAACCCCACTTCCGTGCCCTAAGATCATCTAAAAAGATCCTCGCTGGGCTTGTAATTTTCGAGCCCTAAAATTAAATCTTTTTTTTTTCTTAATAAACAATAATTTTAAATTAAATTGCCAGTGACATTTATTATTTACATCAATTTAAAAATGTGTTTAACTGTAATTAAAAACTGTTTTTTTATTTAAACTCCATTTTTGTTTCATTCACAAAAACACCCCAGCGCGACCCCTCGCATCTCTGCTTCCTGCTCCAGTTCTGTTTCTCTCTCCTTTGTCTTTTGTATATTATTTCACTTAATTTTCTTTACCACTGTCTATACTTGTATTATTATTCTATCTTACACGCGTCATCTTGCTGTTTCCTCATCTCATTTAAATGTCTCTCCCCAGCCCATAATTGTCGCGACGTTTTCACGATATGTCCGGTATTTTTTTCCCGGTTTTTTTTATTTTTATTTATTATTCCAACTCTTTATACTCGTGTGCTTTATAAATTCAACAAGACAGAATTATGTTCATTATTATTATTATTACTATTTCCTTTTTTAAATTTTTTTCAATGAAGAGAGGAATAAATTTCTTTTGAAGATAAAATTATAACTCTTGTTTTTTTTTTTTTTTTTTTTAAAACTCTTTACGTCTTTTGCAATAAATATATATATACAAAAGTTAGACAAAAGATAAAAGTAGACGACTGTATAACGTACTTGTCAGATTTGGGGTCTTGACGTAAAACGTATATTTATGAGTGCACTCAGACTCGACAAGAAGTAACACGTGAGTGGAGGTGTAAGTAGTATAGAGGTCGTTTCGAGAGACTAGAAAATAGTTAAATTTTCCAGTCTCTTATTTTATTTACCGGCAGATTTTTATTAAAAAAAAAAAAAAAAAAAACCCTGTCTGTTTATTTTTATCCATTCAAAAAAATAGAATAGGGATGTTAATAAATGTATTATTTACGTGTCTAATTGACATCTATTTTTAGTCGATTCTAACTCGATAATAATTATTCCCGCAAGTTTTAGTATTTTTTTTTTCTCTTGGGAGTATAAATAGTTAATTATTTATTTATTTCCCCAAATATCTGGACAAACAGGCAATTAAATATTTATATCCATATCAATAACTATTTATCATTAACTGAAAATAATAAAAAAATGTAAAGTAGATTTAAATGTTTGGTCATTAAAAAAAGTTTTATTTGTCATACGAATCTACGTCAGACTATTTATAGTAGTAGTTTAGAGATGTAAAGAGTTATTTCCGGTAGTATTATTGTATATAGGTCTTGGAAGGAGTTAAAGTAAAGAAAAGATTGAGGTGACGGTGTGAAGACGTAAAATGTGGTGGTGGTAACGGTGGAGAGGATGAAGAGGGTGAGGGTGAAGGCGATTTAGTTAGTCGGCGGTGTAGTGGTGTACGAAGGATGAATGAAGCCCGGGTTTTGGCTTGGCTCCAGCCACCTCCTTCTCCCCCGTCTGACTACTCGGTGGTGGGTATCAGTGGGTACGACAAAGAGGGTGGTGGAGAGTGGAGATGAGAGGTTGTATAGGTGATGAGGAGAATGTGTGTAAGGGTGGTGAGGACGACGCGCGAGGATTCGGACTTGAGTGGGACGTTTGCCGGGGCTTTTGTCGAGGGTAGGTAGTGTAAAGGGGAGGGGGGATGCACGACCGGGAGCTCTCTAGTTTTGACGTCATCGTTCAAGGCCGTGTACGATCGTTACTATGACTGCTATGCTGCGGCGGCTGTCGCCTCTGGTCCGCTGTTGTTGTCGGCGGCGTCGCCGGTATCTTCCTCTACTCATACTACTTGATATATATGTACTCGTACTCATACTTATGCTCATAGATATATTTATAAATTTTTAACATTACACATCTTTTCTTATTTTATCCTTCTTTCATGTCCTCCCAAGTACTCCCAGCATCCCTCGAGTATTCGTCATCTTTCCGGTTCGCCGATCGATTTCAATTGTCTTGTATTCATATGCAAATGCTCCCGTTTTTTTTTCGTGTCGTTGACAGCGTACATCACTCATTGTTTATGCTTTCTTATTTTTCAACAATAACACAGATAGTTTACTTATTTATTTAACCATACGAGCAATATAAATTTAACATCAATATCTTATTTAAGGAAAAATATTAAATAAATTTATAACGCAATGTGATGTAATGTAATGGTGGTGAAATAGTTTAAGCCAGTAAAATTTACCCACAAAACACTTAACTTAATCCACGTGTTAGTTGGTTCGATTTTTATATTTTTTTATTAACGCCAACGCCAAGTACGTGGGCGGCTGGCTTCGAGGTTAAATCGTATTCTTCGATTTTACTCTCGTGGTAAAATAACTTATAAGTCTATAGACAAACATGCTCTAAGGAATGAGTTTACTAAATTTTATTGTGCCTGAGGTAATTTTTTATTATATTTTTTGCGGCCGAAAAAAAATAATTTACTCTACACACAAATCGTGTGTACAAAAAAAATATTGAGAGATAGTAGATAATAAAACAAAAAAAAGAAACTTGTATTAAAACCAGAGAGCGTAGAAACAAAGTAATTGAGCAGTACAATGGAAAGGTTGTGGAAAATTTTTTAATTGTTTCGCAAACCGTAAAATCACATTGTAAACATACTTTATGTGTGTGTAAAGGCATTTAACATGTAAGAAGGCAAAGGAAGATAGATAAATATAATAGAGAGAGGTAATAATGAATTAGAGTTAGTGATAAAGTTTTAATTCAATGAAACATAGTATGCAAAAGCCGATTAATGTGGAGATAAGAAAATACAAATGAGGCGACATATATATAAATGAAAGTGGGTAGCGTATTTAGTAGACCTAGGGTATGTACGTGAGGGTTACGCGAGGATCAGACAAAGATGTTATAGATATTTGTACTACGTATATATATATATATATATATACATGTGTATGTATATAATACCCCAGACACGTTATATCCCGGCCAAGTAGGCGGTGGCTCTGCCAGCCAGCTCGGCTTCGGCTCTCTCTTGTACTCTACTCTGTGTTAAACGGACCACGTCGCCACAGCTATTCTTCCAGACGTTTAACTTAATTTTATTACTCTATTATACATTTTACTATCATATAAAAATTTATATTTACGATTTACACTGTAAAAAATTTCGGTGTAAAAATGGACCTGGAGAACTTTACACGGCCGTGTAGTGTAAAACCGGTGTAAAATTCTCTCGGTGTAAATTTTCCATCCGTGTAATTTAAAAAAAAAATTTTTTTTCTTCAAGTACTGAGCCCTTGGTCTAGTTTCTATAGGGTTTCTCTGGGGTTTCCATACAATTTCTGAGTATCAAAGAAGTCTCCTGAAATAATGCTGGAACATTAAGGGGAAAGAATAATTTTTTTCTTCAAGTACTGAGCCCTGAGGGTCAACCGATAGACCGATTTTTTTTTACATTTGTATATTTTTATTTTTAAATAATAATTTGTCTAGTTGGTATAGTAAGTAATTAAGTGAGTAACGAGAAACAAATATTGGAATTAAATTTGCCGACGTCAACGATGAGACAGAAAAAAAACTTGTAAAGTTATTTTTAGCTCTTAGGGTCTGTTTAGTTGACAAGTATCTAAAAACTTTTTTTTTTTTTTTTTTTTTTTTTTTTTATACTAATTGTTATTCTGCGAGAGTATTCTTGCTATATAGAACCTTAAATTCACTCTCACACCACTTATAAGGACAAAGTGGAAAAAAAAGAAAAAAAAAGTTAACTTAAGGTCACGGGAATTTTATCCGCATGATTTTTCTTGGTAATTTTTTTATTTAATATTTTATTTTATAAAGAAAGTGTATGTGAGGATAATAATAAGCATAAGTAATTTTATTTATGTTTATTTTCGTTTATTCTTAAATATTCAGGTTAACATATTATCGGAATTTTGTTTTCGCCCACGAGTACTTTAAACGACACTCGGGTTTTTATTTTGGATTGGAAAAGACAACCGGAAGAAGGCGGGCAATATAAAGGGTGGAAGCGAAATTACTTGGCTTGAGGGAAGAATAGATTCACATTATTCACTGAATGAGTATCGTTACTTCGCTTCCTGTGTTTTTGATTGTATACACAGGACGTAATGCTGGTGACCTTTTATATGCTCGTAAAAAATTCTTCACTGCTCGTGGCGTAAACTGCTCTGTGTGCAATCTATACTGCCTCTCATATATCATCTATATACGTACTTACTGTTCGTAAAAGTAATTTTTATTTATATTATTATTATTTAAAATCATGATGTCAACCAGCACCAACTTTTATTACGTTTTTCTCGGGTTTCAAAAATCCATTACGTTTAATATTTTATTAGTAAAATAAAAATTCATTTTTAAAGAGCATGGATAAATAATAAGTTTGAATAAATTCTTTAAAGACTTTTCATTCATAATTTATATTTTTTAACTTCCCGCTATGAAATTTGAAAATTTTCAAAAAAGGCAAGTTATTGGTTTCAGTCCGATGTTCGAAAATCGAGTTTTCATCAGATCTCAGCTTTTCGAGGTACTCGGAAGTTATTTTGACTATTTTCAGATGGAGTCTAAAATAAAACAAGTTAAATTTGAGAGCTGTGCATTTATTTGATCATCTGAACGTGAAATTTTTCATACAACTGTTTCAAGAGCTGAATTATTGAACCGAAAAAACCTCCATTATTTTATGAAAACATGTTTTTTGGGCGATAAAACTATTTTTGAAAAGTAAAATTTATGAAAATTTATAGATATTAAGATGATTTTTCCGAACATATCTGAAATGTTTTTTCTGTGAGCTGTAGAGTTGTGATAAAAATTGGCATCCAGCAAACTGAGAGCTTTGAAATAATGGAAAAATATAATTGGCAAGAGAAAAATTTTTTTTCAAAATACATCACTCGTCGTAGGTTGACTAGTGTTTCCGTAACATTAACTTGAAGTAGTACATTGTGAAGTAAATAGCAGGTTTTACTACTAGTGGAATCTGATGATAGACAACAGCAAAAGTATAATTTACATCAGTAGTATAAGTTTACTTTGTTAAAGTAATATCATAACCACCAACAATCCGTTTTCACAATTTTATCCACCTGTAATTTTAGATTTAGAATAAACAATCTCATTCAATTATTGTTCGCATAAAAGTCACAAGTTCATTCTTGTTAGCGTTGAGATAAAAAACATGAGTGAAAGTAGTTTGCATTGTAGATTTCTATAAAACTCTGGAAAATGTGTATACATATAATGATAAAAAAAATAATAATAAAAATGAAATGTACACGTTATACTCGGATGCATACTTGCTATATATGCATGGATATGAAACATATCAGTCGGCTGTGTAATGGAATAATATTTGAAGAGACGTAAATTCAAATGGCAACGAGGTCACACACTATGCATCATGAGATTTGATATTGTATTTTACATATCTATATATATATATGGATCTATAGATAGATGTAACCACCAACGCATATTTTCAGGTGGTAATTTCGGGCGGTGATTTGTATAGAGATCTGTAGCTTGTAGTTAGTTAAATATTCCCGCCCAATAGTAATGTCGCGCTAACGTACATATACATGAGCTTTAAATGAAATAGAGCAAAACCATTAAATAGATATTACTATTATTAGAGTACTTGGTATCTTTGCCCCAGAATTAAAATTTCCCGCGTATAGGATTTAAAAATTAAATATTTATTGATATCGCGTAAATAAAATTGTTTAATTAAATTTTGAAATAAATAACGTTCGATTGCACCTGGAATTAAATTTAACGATTTATGAATATGAAAAATATGCGCATGTACTTAAAGTTTAATATTTATAAAAGTTATTAAAAAATAATTTATTCTGTTTAATAATTCATGAGAAAGGTTAAGGATTTTTTAAGTTAATAATATATTATATATATTTATGGAAGATGGAGATACTTAAATAAAAAAATTTGAGCATAAAATAATGTTGTTCTTTAATGGCGACTATTTTTTCAAATATCCTGTTGTCTCGGCGTGAGTTCACCACTGGCTGCTTCAAGATATCGTTTATCTGTATCTTAAATGCCGTGCGTAGGTTTGACCCCGAACTATGGATACTCCTTTAAGTTATTTATGTACCATCCCTGTTCCGCATACTTTATATATATTAATATATGTCCAAAAGTATCCTTGTCTATTACGGAAGTGGGCAAGGCCGCGTTTAATGAATTTTAAAAAAAAATTTATTGTATTTTCCGACATTTTTATTTTCTTTTACTGGCATGTAAATAAAAATGTATATGGTGGTATTTTAGTAAAACCGTTTTTCTTATTTTACAAAAATTGACTAAAGAATTAAGAAGATTTTTTTTTCTTTTTCATTTTTTAAACTTTATGTTTCCCGCTCCGCTTTTGAATGTAAAAGTATAAAGCTTACTAATTAATAAATTTCAAAAAGACTTTTAATTAAAGTCCGTCAAAGCGGACCAGGTTTAAGGAATATATAAAATATTATATTTGAAGATGCTCTTAAACGGAAGTAAAATTAATGAGAATAATAAATAATTAATTTAATTTGTTACAACCCTTGGGTCTATAAATTTGAATTTATTTTGCAAGGGCAATTCTATTTTTATATTGATAAAATGTTTCTTTGAAAATTAATTGTAATCAAAGAATTTCTTTAAGTTTGCTGTTTAAATGACGCAGGTTGATGACGTAGTTAATTGTTTTTTGTTTTCGTTTAAATATAAAGTTTACTGGAGGGCATTCTCCACTTGAATAAAAATAAAATTCACGTAAAATATTCTTATAATATTTCAGAATAAAAGTGTCCACTTATTTTAAGAATAAAGTAAATAAGAATTTCCTTTGAATTATACATTAATGGCTGTAATATATAAATATACTTATATATATATCACCCATGCTGTAGTCAACACACAACACACAATCATTCATACTTTACCAATGATAATATTTATTGTCTGTAGCACTCGAGCATTCAAACTTTAACAGAATCGTTGAGTTATGACTTTAAGTATAAAAATAATACCGCAATTTATTTGAAAAATTTGCATTTAATTACAATTATCAAAATTATACTTGATAATTAATTTATTTTCATTAATGTTTATTTTAATGCTAACTAATGTGGTAATAATTACAGTAGATGTAAATGAGTTATAATAATTAATAAAATTAATATCAGCGGAGTTGTGTGATGGGTTTAACTCCGTGGGTTTAAATATATGTGGAGATATTTCACTAGGTTTACCTGGTTTACGTCATACCCGGTGTAATATGCATTATAATATAGCCGTCAAGTGGACATCATATGGCTTATTCCAGGGAGTGTCTCAGTCACTTAATATTTGTTATTTTATTACTGGTCATTACAAGGAAATTATTTATCTTATAAATTACAATCATCGATAATTGATATTGAAATATTTTTTACACACAAGCTTTTATGACGCAGAAAAAAAAGACAAATTGTGGGCAGAAAGAATAAAATGGAGTTGATTTTATGATATTAATTATTTAGTATAATTTTTTTTTAGTACCGCGTTTAATTTATCTCACAAATTCATGCTAATAAATAATATCTATTTATAAGCACTCTATTTTCGTTCTCATAAATAATTTACCCTGTCAAAATAAGAGTTAAATTGCTTGGAGTTATATTTTATTCAAGTCTATCGATGTAGCATTGGAACAACTCAACTCCGATGTTCCCTATCATACATTTCTTGTTAATTATTTATATTATTCAATATTTTTACTTAAAAATATTTCACTTTTTTTCATACTTTTATACTAATGATAAAATTAATATGGTGTATTTATACACAGAAAAGAAGAATTTCTTGGCGCAAGAATCATTTTGTATCATGAATTGAAGAAAAAAATTTTTATTGGCTCAAGAATTTTTTTCTTGCCTGAAAAATTTTTTTCTTGTTCCAAGAAAATTTTTGTTTTCACTTTATAATACAAAAAATTTATTGGTCAAGTAAAAATTTTCTTAGAACAAGAAAAAATTTTTCGCGCCAAGAAATCCTTTTTTTCTGTGTATATAAAAATATGTGAAATTGAAATTTTAAATGAAAAATTTTTATTAAAATATTCAATGTCTGGTTTGTTTTTATAGTAAAAAAATAAAATAATAATAATAACAAAGTAAACACGTGTGCAAAACAAAACAAATGGACTTATAACCTTTGATCTTTTAGATTTTTATGGTTTTTTATTTTTTTTTTAAACAATTCTGACTATTTTCAGGTCATCGCATTTAAATATTTATCTTTTTGTTTTTCAATCTTTAGTATCAATAAACGTTATCGATATTTCATAAATAAAAGTCTGTATTATTATTATTTTTTTTTTTTTCGCAAGACTAAATGCGCTGATAAAGAAAAATATTTTTTCAATAAAAGTAAAAATCGAATTTTTTTATTGAAATATTTATATAGAGGATGCAATAAAAAATCTATCATAGATCAATGAATTGAATACGATCCGTGGATCTCAGGGGTATCGAGAACTTTTTCTATTATCAAGAAAACGACGTAAGATTGGAAAAGGTGACATTTGTATACGTGCGTCATTTTTCGGTTCAATTTCATTTATTAAATTTTTTATTTTTTATGTCAGAAATTAATTTACCATAAATCCCGAGACTGGTAAAAAATTTTATGTTGAAAAGATGTGTAATTTAAATTAATTTAAAAAAGGTCATTTGATGAATTATTAATTATGTTTATTATAAACTAGCGAGAAAATTTTTTTTTAATTAGTACGGCTACGAGTGACTTTACAATTAAATATATTCATAAATTACTTTACTGTTTTTTTCTTACTGTCAGTGTTGGAAAAAAAAAATTACCAACATAAAAAAATGACATTTATATATTCGTAAAAATATGATGACATACATGTACAGAGATGTGAAATAAAATTTAAAAAATAGGAAATGAAATTTAACGTCAATTTGACACTAAATTCGACATTCGATATTTTAAATATTCGAATAAAAGTATAAATATTTTCGATAAATAAAAAAAAAATTATGTAATTTAAATAAATATATAAAGCACAAAATGATATAAATTTAAAAGAAATAAATAGTATACTGTACTTGATGATTGAATAATAAATAAACTGATCCCGAATAATGAATAATAAATAAAATAATTCAATCATCTAAATTATAAGAAAACCCAGATTTTACAATTGATTACACGGAGCTTCAACATTGATTTATTATTTAAATTTTAAGCTGCTCCCTCCAACCCTATTTTTATCGGAAAAAATAAAAAAATAAAAAAACACATTAAATTTTAACGTAACAAAGTCCAAGGCTATGGGAAACACGACGCAGTAAATAAAATCCCTTCTATCACTACACAGTATTCTCACAATCGTGATAAGAAAGCCTTAAAAAAATCTATTTTCATCAATCCCTGGTTGACTTGTGTAGTGATACCTGCATTCTGGCTGACAAAGCATCAGCTTTTCCACTTCGACATCTGTGGATTGTATTTCTCTGTCGCTGTTGTTATTATTATCATTATTTTTATTCGTTGTCTCTTAAAATTTATATCCAGTGTCTATTGCACAGTGTGTGATTTATATAAAAGAGCCTCAAGGTATTGGTTGCGTGTGCTTCAATAAAAAAAGTAAAAAAAAAAAGGTAAAATAAGCTAGAGTGGTAAAAGCGCGTGAAGGGGGTGTCGTCGCGGCTGGTTGAAGGTGCGAGAGTAGTTGTTGTGTGTATGCTGACGTCGGGTTAGTTGGTTGTGGGTAAAATCTAAAAGCAGGAAGAGAGAGAGAATAGAGTGAGTATGTTGGAGAATAAGATGAGGGTGTGTATGGATATAGATAGAGAAGTGAAGAGAAGAGAAGAGAAGAAGAGAAGAGAAGAGAGTTCTCGGTTGAGTATAACAGAGCAGTATAGCAGAGAGAGGGTGAATCAGGAGACAGGGCATACAAAGAAGAGCGTATAGGTTTTAAGTTGGGTAAAGGGTGATAGAGTAGAGTACAAAGAGGAGGACAGAGTAAGTAAAGTCGTGCAGGTCGTAAGGGCTTTTGCTGTGTTGTCTGTGTGATCTGTGTCGTATAATATAGTACGGGTGGTTGTGGGTGTGCTGATACTGGTGGGGGTGCCAGAGTTTGAATTGATGTTGGGGGTATGCGCAACGCATTAAAATGATGAGGAGAAACGCGCAGCGTGGGTGTTAGTTCTGGTGAGGGCGCCAGCCGGCTCGCTCGCTAAACTAACCCACCATCATCCCCAACCCTCCAACGATCGCCACCTCCCCACGTCGATTTTGCTCACTATACAGCTTCACGGCTCCGGCTCAGCTGCAGATTTTTGTAGAGGCTGATTGTCGCGTTGCCGGGAAACATTACAAAAGATCATTTTTGTTTCAAGTATTATTCGTGACTGATGTTAATATATATATATAAATATATTAATATAAATAAATATATATTTACACACACATATAAATTACTTGTTATATTTTATATGTGTAATCCGACTTGTGGACTTGGTTTACTAAACGTGATAAAAAATAAATAAATAAATATTTCTTCTTGGTTAACTACTGAAGACTGTTGCAAGAAATATACGAATGAGAAGAAAAAAGTAGTTGAATTTTTATTTGCTTGCTTTGAGGACAGAATTTAATAATTTCATTACTATTATTATTATTCTGTTGGTTCTTCCTCAGATTCGTTCTCGCATTTAATACTCAAAACGAGTTTCATGTCTGATTACTCAGCTAGTAAAGCCTGAGGTGAGGTGGCGAAAATGTTACTCTTCTTAATTACAAACTCAAGAACTGCCTGAATTAAAACTAAATATATATACATATATATTGGTGTCTGCAGTACTATATTTTAAAGTTACGATATTGCTCTTACCGACTTTTCTACTGTTTGTTTTTGTTTGAATTTTTTTTGAGTAACTCTGGTTGTTGTTTTGTCTGTATTCGGTAAGAAGAAATAAAAAAAATAATGTCGTCAGCCGTCAGTGTCTGTGACGGTAGCGCATAATAAATATAATAAATATATATAAGAGTTAAGTAACCAAGTGAAGTCTGGTTTACTTTAATAATTAGCGGTGCGCGATAATTAAGTGACACAATTTAGGTGAGTGAATAATAAGTTGTTGCACTTGTGAAGAAGGTGAAGAAGAAAAGTGAGCAAAGAGAAGCTCCCTTCGGGATTTATTATGTTAACAAACGACTAAAGTTAAAAACAAACCCGAGTTATCAAGAATACCAGAGAGTAGAGAGGAGAGAGAGAGAGAAGAATATTATTATTAAAATTTGAATTATAATAATAGGTACTGTTTTTTTTTTCTAAAATTTTTTTCAACAAAACGGGGACATTGAAGTAAACAAAACAAAGTAATTGAGTTGTAGTAAAAAATAAATTACAGGTGTGAATGATCACACGAGTCTTTATCACGCTACCGTTGACGTCGACACTCTACATATAATAATAATAATATTAATAAAGTTGTGGTCAAGGAAAACAGATATTTAATAAAATAAATAATTAAAAATACAGACGAGTTTAAAAAAGGTGAAGAGGTATCATATACACACGTATCAGTGAACTGGGTGGGAATACGGATTTATAGAAGGGGAAATAAAATCTGACGGTGAAGTGAACCTAGTGCTCAGGTATATGTTACTTCAGTTAACGGAAACGGATTGTCACTAAATAATCAGTTGCTATATTCACTGTAAAACTTAACTATTGTCAATATATTTATATTAATACTGATATTGTTTATCAGATAAAAAAAATCAGTAACTCCATTTATCGATATTATTTAATAATTAGCCTTGATTAAAGTAACACACAATAAATATTAAATAACTGTATATTTAAGTACTGCTAGTACTTACACAACAGCTAGAGCAACGTCATCTCTCCTACCAAGTATTTAATATTAATCTGTACTTAAACGTCAACGTCAACGTCTTCACCAGCAGTATATATATACAAGAACACGCAATTCCGACAGCAGTAGACTGTACAAGCAAACAGGCGTACGTAAATTAAAAAATCTAAAAGAAATGTTTTTAAAATCAACAAGTGATGTTGACTTAAATAAAACATAGACAATGATCTATGATTTATTTCTCACAATACGTCTCTATATTTTTTATGCACTTTTGAGACACCTGTTGATTACGCCGGAGCACACGCGGCCCTTTTCCACTGTTGCCTCAACACGGTTTTACTAAAAACGCTTCAGGGCATCGAGCTATTTTGTCGACTGCACTCGCTAACTCACTAAAAAACTCTCCGAATGCTTGTTTTTTATTTTCTTATATACTTTTATTGAGTATTGTAATAAATACCGACGTACACCGCTACCTCGTTGTTAATTTTAATTGTTGTTATTTTTTTATTACGGAACCACTAAATTGTGATATTTTAACAAAAATACTTCATGTAAACTAAATGTTTTATATTTTAAGTATTTTATATACTCACTTTGTTTAAATTTTTTTTTTTTTTTATTATTATTTTACTGCACTGATAAAATAAAGCACTTATTTATAATAAGCATTATTGAGCACGTGTTACATGTGTAAACGCACATAAATAATTATCCTACAGGATAATTATTATTATTAACGCACCAAATGCCTTAGCATGCAAGTGCACATTTATATATGTATATAATGAATAATTAATTAAAGAAAAAAAAAACAATAACAAACTCTAAAAAAATATAGTGTATATTTATAAATGTTTTTTTCACCCGCGTAAAGTTTACAGAAAAAAAAAAAAAAAAAAAAAAAAAAAAAAAAAAAATTAGAGATTGAATATTTATATACTTATACATATACATAAAATATAGTATTTATTTATTTATTTATGAAGAGGTACATTGGTAAATAATGTATAGATATATTTACATTTATATGTATAGATGCCGTCCATTACAGATGTCTATAGAGTAAATATTTAAATAGTAAGGTTTTTTCATCGCGAAGGACGCGCGTTGTTATGTTGCATTGTTGATAGAGATATACTTATATATTTATTGAAATAAATATTTAAATAAAAATAAAAAAATATAGATTTTTATGGTTATATTTATCTAGAGCGTATTAAATATCGTGTTGGAAAAATAAATGTATACAAAAAATAAAAAAAAAAGATAAATACTAATTAAAGTAGAAATAGAAGATATCTATATAGATATATATGTGTATGTATAATGAGCGACGTCAATGCTTGTAAGACGCTAGTACTTGGGTTGTAGTAAAGGTTACGAGGGAATTTTATGAGGGGAGAAGTCGTGTAAGACGACCTTCCCACATCTGTGAGGGTTCCCCGATACAGACATAAGGGAATAAACACTTCTGAAGTTTAGTTAATGTTTCCTACCGAATAAAGTTCCTCAAGTTAAAATAACAAATAACGTATTCATATTAAAGATAATTTAGTTTATATTCATATAAGTTATATGGTTGAGACAAATAAATAAAATATATGTAAATGTAAATGTTAATATTTATTGTAAAGTTTGATCGCACAAAATAAGAGCACAATAGCACATGCACCAATGCACGAGGATCACCATGGCGAGTATCGATACCGGCACAAAATTAATTATCATGTTAATAAGCACTGGTTTTATCAACGTCACTGTTATTATCAAGCACTCGTGTACACAACTCTTGAGATTCTGTTACAAAATAATAGGACAGATTTTTGTAATAATGACATGATTTCAGGAGGATACAAAAAGTCTCGTCTTCGAGAGCCATTTAAACAAGAGTACGAAGATCGTTAAAGCTCTTGTAACTAGAGGATTTTAATACCGACGACAACCGGCTGGGAAATCCACCTGACCATTGCACTCAGCAGTAATAACCATAAGAAAACTTGCAAGACAGTAAAAAAAGTGAGCGAGACAACAAATTATTGTCCATTCCTGCTCTCCTTAATTCCTCTCCAATAGCTAAAGTCTTCCTCTTATTTCCGCACTTTTTTATCTTCCTCTGTTTCTCTCTCTCTCTCTCCTCTCTCTCTATCTCTGTCTCTCTTCTCTCTCGTTTTTCACTTTACCATTATCAAAAGAGATCCTTCCGATTTGTCATATCCTCGAAATAATTCCCAGCTACATAAAAAAAGCCTTCCTTCTTGCTTCTCATTTTTATACTCTAACCACGTACAAAGCTCATACGTCGACGAACGGTGAGATAAGCACAACGAATAATAAATAGATAAAAAAAAAAAAAAAAAAAAAATAAATAACACGTATTGTCGACAATCGATCTGTGGTAACGAGATATTTTAACACGTAGGACGAACGAAACGGCTCAGTGAAATAAAAATAAATAAGACTTTTTAAAAATAACCAAAGTGTGAGTTGGGTAAAAGTTATCAGAAGCTCAAGTGCCGGGTTTAATGTAACTGCCGCTTCAAGAAGGAACACTTGTATTTTTAAAAAAAATAATAAAAGTTTATTTAGTTAGCTGGTGAAAGGTGGCATCACACATTCCAGACAACAGCAAAGATATGGCGGGTAAAATAATTTGGTTGATGTGCTACATAAGTCTTGGACTTGCATTGACGCTGGGCAATCGTCCTGGGTCGCATTATGCACACACGCAGATAAGATCCTCCGGACACGATCATCGGCTGAGAAATGTCGATCAGTCGATTGTTGATACCAATATTAACAAAAAATATTCCAGTGAATCAGATTCATCATCGAGATTTGATGAAGAACCCTATGATTTACCACCAGATTGGAATCTCTATGACGACCGTCATTTCACCAAAGATTTTATTGATAATCGATTAAATGATAATTCACGTGATTATATTAATAATAATAATAATAATAAAGGACTTGTAAATAAATTAACAACTTCGGTAATGGATAATACGGACACACATAGAGAGTTAAAAAGTAAAGAAAGACATTCAAATCATGGTGGTAGTGATAGTAATAACAATAATAAAGGTGGTTTACGTGACTCGGATGAAATGTCGAGTGGACATAGCAGAAGTAGCAGTAGTGGTAGTGGAAATAGTGGTAGTATTAGAAATCAATATGATTTGAATGGACGATCAATGGGGAGAAGAGATAATTTAGTAGAAGGGAGGTCGTCGTCACTTAAAAGCTCGTCGTCGGTCTGGTCCCTTGAGCCTAATGTGGTAGTTGACTATCCATGGAAAATCCAGCAGGCTAACGGTGGTATGAGATTACCCGCCGGGAATACCTATGCCAGGACATTGGGCAAGAGAAATCAGGTCGCAGGGGGACGGAGAAAGCCCGTAGAATCACGTTCTACATCCCAACAAGGACAGCCACCACCGTTCCTAGGCTCGAGTATCCCTGAAGTTGCCATGGGGAGCATGGCGTCCCAGCTAATGCTGCGAACTGCGCGTGGCAATCGCCAGTACGATGTTCCGCAAATTGGTAAGTTTTTATCATCATTCTATATATGTACTTTTATTTACTGTATCTATCAGTTATTGTTCTGGGTTTGTGGAAAAGATTAATTTTAAAGTGGCTTCAAAACTTTTAATGAGTTGGTTTTTTTATTTTATGCTTGGCCAATTTTTATTTTTCAAGCAAATAAATAAATAGAATTATTGTTTGGCTGTTTTATTTAAGATATCTGTGGGTTTATAAACAAAATTTAGTCCCACGATACTATTTTAAATTATCAATTTATTCAAATTCATTTTTGAGCTTTTTAAAATTTTCTATGCGAATACATCTGAATATTTTGGAACTGGTCCGTGAAAGTAAAAGTTTAATTTTTGATAAAATTCTCACTATCGTCCGGAATATTACTAGAAACCGAGACAACTTTTAATGCTGAACAAATACTGTACTCTATTAACTTTCAAATGACCATCCGGCATTTTGGTCTTGGTCTATTTTCTCAAAAATAAAGCAATGAAAGTAATGGGTGCCCTATTTTGTCAGACTCTCCCTTACATATTTTTCTATTAATAAAAATAAGAAATTTAACTTTCTCATAATTAAGTCCAACTATAAATTGCATTTAAATTACATATATTTTTTTTAATACTGTAGGTAGGGTAATGACATACTTGAGATTCTCATAATGTTATTTTAATTAAAAAATCAATTTTTGAAGGAAAAAAAAAAATATCCACGATTTTTTTTCTGATCCCTCATAAAGATTAAAACAAAAATTTAAGTTTACACCAAACATGTTCATTACCAAACTCCGATTACTGAAATCGAATTTTTAAGTTTTGTAACCATAAATTTAAAAAATGGTCAATTATATGCTGAACCCAAGGACATGAGTAATTATTTTAAATGAAAAAAAGTACTCCTAATTAATTAATCTTATATAATTTATCCTTTACACAAAAGTAATTAGGATTAATGTAAGTTTAATCCGTGTGGGTTTTTATTTAACTTTTGTGTTGAGCGAAGAAAAATAGTTACACTGAAGGGTTTTTATGGCGGAACATTTAAACAGTACTGCGGGTCATGGTTAATGTTAACGCAAAGGTCTGGAGTTTAAGGTCTAAGGTCTAACGGATATAAAATATCCCTTTAACTGCTTAGTTTTCCTGTCTGAGTGCATCTTAGCTATAATATAACTCTTCCATTATCGTTTAAAATACAATACTTGTACAAAGTAACGTAAAAATATTTTTTTAACAAAAAAACTTTTATTACCCTCATTTGTACGGTGTCTTTGAAATCACCAGAGAGTAAGATGTTTTTACAAAAACCAGTTGAGATAAAAAAACAACATGTTAAAATTTTAAGTATGCTACGTTAAAATCCTTTACTGTAAAAAATCTTTGGACCCGGTGTAGTGTAAATGTCTCGGTGTAAAAATTTTCGTGTGAAGATTATACCAAAATCGGTGTGAATTTAAAATTTAAACACCGAAAATGTTCAAAATACTATTTAATATCTAAATAAAATTAATTTAGTTATTGAGTGAGTATTTAAAAATATTCAATGATCGTTTGTTGCTCATTAATCAAAATTACAATGAGTAACACGGAATGGTGTAAAAAAAGCAGATTGCACCGTCTTAAAATTCCACGGATGGAAAATTTACACCGTTATTTTATACTATACGGCCATGTAAAGTTCTTCGAGTTCATTTTTACACCGAAATTTTTTACAGTGTCCACAGAAAAAATATATTTATTGCAATATGAATTGAAAACAAAAATTTTCATGAGGAGAGAAAAAACTTCTTGTGGAAATAAATTGTTTCTAGTTCTAAGAAAATTTCTGTCTTCATTCCATAGCACAGAATATTTCTTGCGCCAAGAAATCCTTTTTTTATGTGTCCATTCAAATATAATCCTTTTCATTTCATAATATACTGAATTTCGTGTATGATGTTCGCTTTTACTTTGTCCCCACTTGTTGCATCTATTTTACCAGTTTAATAGACTTAAACTGAAAATACATATTTTTTAAAAACTCAAGTTAGCTTGATAATTATTTAAACGGATTGACGCTCATCAATTTATATATATTAGAAAAATTTCTTTTTTTTTCCCTTTTAAAAGCTGCCCTATCGGTAATTAAAATTATAATTAAAAGTCAACGTATGTTTAAATATCAATATAAATTACTCAATTAAGAAGTGCAATTTACATGTCAACTCATTTAATTAATGCAATAGTTTATGTAAAACACTTCTGTCAGGCTATACGTGTCAGTTTTATCAAGGGAAAAAAAAATTAAATTTATTCACATGAAGTGGAAGTGTGGGAGGATAAAAGAGTAGTATAATAATAAAAACATAGTGAAGAAAAAAAAATATCACATGGGTATAGAGAGAACCTTTGTGGAAGAAAAAATAATTATATTATAATTATGATGGATACGTGGCATTTTCAGCCATCAGTTAATTATTATTTTTTCGGTCGACTAGACTTTTGTAGGACAAAAATAATATTTATTAATTAAAAAACATTGACGTAATTATTTTTTGTTTAAGTAAATAAATATTTAGAATTTCAGTTTTTTTTTTTAATAATAGTAAGAAAATCCACTGAATAAATTAATTTCTTTTAAATTAAATGAAGTTTATCAGTTTTTGTCTTATTGAGAAGAAAGTTTTGAAGCCACAATCAAGTTCTTGAGGACAAAATTAACGTGATAGAATTAAAAAAAAAGTTTCAAAGTTTTTATTAAAAAAATTTTTTTCGGGCTTAAAAAATAATTAATTAAGCTTTTGGTTTGAAATTTAATGGCAAAGGTTTTAATTAAAAATTTATTAATTAGTGAATAAAATTTATCTGAGAGATAAGATTTGATAAATGAGTTAAATTATAAGATCGTAGTAAGTAAAATCCTTGAACAATAAATAAAATAATCTTACATTATCCTGCTGTGTGAATAACGGTAGTTTTAAAAAAAGATAAATCACCAAGGATATTCCAGTATGACGGTACATGTCACATGACACGGAAAAATATTTATATATTTATATTTATATACAGAAAGAAATATACGGTTAAAAATAGAATTGTATTTCATAGGTTAAAAATATAAAAAGAAACCGCGCGACGGAAAAAGTATCGGTCTTTGAAAAGTCTAGCGTAGAATCTAGGATCAGGGGGGAGAGGGGGAAGGGTATATAGGGTGAGTTGAGAAAATCAGTGGTAACGATCGTGAGCGACATGTCAGTAAAAGTTGGTACTATCCCGCTCCTCGTATTTTATGATTTATAGTCAGCGGTGATTTGAGCTTTCACAATTTCAAAGCTCTCTGGGGTTTAATATCCGTCACTCAGAACACACCAAAAAAAAAAGTCTTTAGTTTTTTCATAAATATTTCTATTAAGATAAAGACGTGGATGAAATTCGAATTTGTGTTAAATTTAAAATAACATCAGACGTCATTTTTTTTATTATCGAATAGTAAATTTTTTATTTTATTGTTTACAAAATTTATGCAAAAGAGAAATAATAATAAGTAAATGTGGGGGATGATAATGTTTAACATGAGTCATTATTATTGAGAATAAATGTTGGCATTATTTGCGACATGTTGATTTTATCAAGCCCTTCTATTCAGTCTTGTAGATGGTTTAACACTGATCAGATAAAATCAAAGGGATAAAATAATTTATTGCTCTTGTTCTTCCGTGTTTTTTAAATCTTATTTCCTGTCTTGCGATATTTAATATCCACTAAAAATAAAATTACATTCAATTATTTTCCCGGCTGTTTGTATGATAATTAAATATTATTATATAATTTATTTTATCAATTAAGCAAGTTATTGAAATTAAATTACTTAAGCGCATTAATTAAATTCATAAATAATTAAACTAATTATGTAAGTTTTTTGAACGAGGGGGTGAGATGGAACATAATAAAACGAAAAAAAGGAAAAAAACAACAGTAAAGTAAGAGAATCTTGACCATAATTAATGGCCAGCGGGAGCAATAAGGCCAAGGTGAATATTTCATCTCGTCATAAAAGAAGGGAAAATATACACTAGAGACAGGGAAAATATATGGACAAGTAAATGGGAAAAAAAGAAGATAAAAGATTTTTTAAAAAAAGTACGGAAATAAGCTCCGAAAGTAATCACATATACGCTCTACATTACTGTACTTTAAAATTAATCATTAAAAAAAAAGTATGGTTAAGACCCAGTGAAAATTCTACGCATAAAATATATTTTTCATGGATTTTCTTTGGATCGTGACCTACTTCTGTTAAATACCATTAAACTTGTTCATTAAATATTTATTTTAAAACTCGATAATTTACTTAAATTCAATAAGTACTCGGTTACAAATTTAATTTTAAATAATATTTTATTAAATTAAAAGTTGCAATAACTTGTTGAACTTAATAATCTTGGGTGTAATTTATAATAAAATAAATTGGGACGGAGGCTGATTTATCTAACGTTTTAAAAAATTTATAGATAGCCAATAAATTTAGTAGAGAGACTGGGTAAGATTCATTGTTAAAAATCAAAGTGCGATTGATATAAAGCTTTAGAGAGAGAAAGAGAGAGAGAGATAGAGAAAAAGAGGGAGAGAGTAGACGGCAGACAAAAAAGTAGCGTGAAATGTGCCTAGACTTTACTTGGTAGGGTAGATTTAGCTGTAGGCGAACAGAATACCGCGATAGGGATAGGAATGGAATGGAAAGAAGAAGGAGAGAGAGTGACATAAGCGGCGCCGCTCTTAAGCGACCGTTGCACTCACTAGGGGCGCTTCGGCTGACTGCCAATCCATTCCTACTACTCACTACATAACACTACTACTTTTAGTGTGTGCAGCTACTGCTGCTGGCTGCTACTGCTGCTGAATTCCCTATTTCTCTTTCGTCCAATGCCTACCTACTCTATTATCCCTTTTTCTTTGGCTGCTTTTTTTACTCCTCATACACAACCCCATCGCTCAGCCGGTGCTTTGACCTGTGCATACACAAGTGCAAGACTGCGGTTATCGAGAGTATACTTTTATATATTTCCTCTTCCGTTATTTTTTTATAAATTTTTCCAGTCTATTTATAGCGGAAATTCTAAAATAGATCTTTTTTTTCTATTGGATTTTCTCTTGCAAAAGATTCGATTTTTTTTTTTTTTTGTAGAATTACCCGTGGGATGGTAAAAAATAAAAATTTGTCGAGTTGTAATTTTAAAGAAAAAAGTTGAATTTCGCTATGTTAATTAAATGGAGAAAGTTATAATTTATTGGGTAAACTTTTAAAATTAGATTTCACCAACGGTACCTTATTTGCAACGGTTTCTTTTTAGAGAGCTATATTTACTTAAGAATTATCCAGTGAGAGATAGAAAAATATATTATGGAAAAAATATCATAGTTTTTATTATTATTTTTATACTTTAATTTATTTTATAAACATTAAATAAAAAATATATTTTATGTTATCAGTAAATTTATTTTGAGCGAAAAAAATAAAAATACGTGATTATTGTTTCAATAATAAAAATAACAATATTGGCTTTATTAATGGTAATATTTTGTTGCTGATCATAAAATGAAATAAAAAAAAAAAACAATTATCGTGATATTTTATTTCTTCGAATGGGAAAAAATTTCCAGGGGAATTTATTTACACGTAACAAATAATTTTATAGAAATATCTCGTATAGAAGCATTTAAATGTTAGTGGAAAGTTAAATAGAGCATATACATGTGCACTAACTGTCAGTTACAAATGTCTATAACAAGCGTACCCACATATTTATATACGTCGTGTTCAAGTAGTTTAACTCGTCGTATAGGTCAAAGGTTACAAATTGTTTAGTTTTAATGATAACCAACCGTGAGTTTCACTCTCGAGACATAAATTGAATTAAACCCCTTCGCTGATACTAATTAATTCCCTGATTTGTAAGGAGGCGTAGACAGCTAATGAACGGAGTAATTATTAACATATGTACCAATTACAAACTCTATACAATCATCCGTCCACTAATTTATACCTGAATAATTATTTATTTTTATTTTAACTTGTAACTATTAATTGTTTAAAAAAAAAGTAATTCAATAGATTGATAATTTAATTATTGTTGTTATTTTTACAAAGAAAACTTTCCGTGTTCTGCATTTCAATTAAAATATCTATTCAAGCGGTAGGTAATTAGAGCTGCATTAATTATCAGGATAATTATCGAGTTTCCGGTAAGATTGTTGTGAATTTCCTGGAAATTTTCTTGTCAACTTATCGCGTCGTGGAATCAGACAGAAAATATTTAAAAGTTTTTAATTAAAAAATAAATATTTATCTTTTTTCTATGAAATTTTATGAGTTGCATAAATTTTACGATACAAAAACACGCATAAAAATAACAAGAAAGTGATAGTCGAAAATTCGTTTCAATATTTATTCGTTATTTTAATCGAAATAAATATTACGCACTAGTAATTAACTTTTTTCTCTCTTCATATTCGATTATATTTTCAAATATAATTTTTTCACTACAATATCGAACAATAGTAATTACTTGGAACAATCGCGCTATCAAATATAATAAATGACACCGTTATCAATATTATTTTTTTTTTATTACTATTACGTGTAATTTCGAATTGTTTTTGAAAACATAAAAAAAAAATAAAATTATTTGACATAAAAGTTTTCGATTAGTTTTTCTAAAGTACCCAAGTTGTTTATTGGCAATATTATCGTAAATATTACAAAACATAAATATTTATAGATTAATCCGGTCTATGAAGAGAATCGGGCGCATAAATGGAACAATCATATGAACTAGTTTTAAACAATATGATATACACAAACTACTCAGTAAATATAGTATTTCAATTAATCGTACACATTTAGTATCAAATAGCATCAAAGTTGTTTATAATTACATCAATTATCTTGATTATATATATCTCATTAATGCACTTAGTGTATAATTTAGTTTGAAACCGATACACTTTTAATGAATAAATGATACGTAAATTATCCAGTTTATTATGCAAATTTAATTTTAAATATTTTATAAGAATTTACAACTTGACTAAAAAATATCATAATTCAAATATTAAAATTTTCGTTTCCCCTCAATTCGCAAGGACGGTCCTCGAAATTCGTTCTGTCCAGGGACTTAAGAAAAAAAATCGGTCTGTCAGTTGACCCTGCGGGCCAGTCTCAAAACTTCCCGCCGTTTTCGAGCTCCTTGAGCTATATAGATATTTACATACGTACATACATACACTCGAACATCATCTTGAATTTAGTCAGAATAGCTTCCTAGAACCTCAAAACGTCAAGATCTGATAGAAATTTGATTTTCACAAATCGGGGTGAAACCAATAACTTCCCGAATTTTTGAAAATTTGCAATTTTCTTAGCGGGAAGTTAAAAACGAGATAAAAATTACCAATAACTAAATAAGTTATATATAAAAATGTATGAATAGACTAACGCGGATAAGCATTTTTCAAATAATTGTAAACCGGATATTAATTGTGTTGGCGCGCATACTGACAGTTTTTGTTGTTCTGTAGATAATAAATAGTTTTAATGAATTTATATATTTTATTTTCTTCGTGCATAAAAAAAAATTCATTATTTGCTGGATTTATAAATTGAATTTGAATTTATTATCTGAATGGTATTATTTAGTTGTATGGCTAGATGGCTTTTAACAATGTAGACTATAGAATAGGTGACAATTATTGTCAGCTAGACTTAAACAACCAACGATAGCGGAGTCTATAATTTAGAGGGAAACATTTGTTCATCGAGTTCCTCTTTAGTCGATAGCTCTGTAATCAATAGAATTATACCTTGTGGTTAGCGAGAGATAGAAATACGAATTGTGTGTGCAATAAAGGGTAGAAATACCGTATATACATACATGTGTATATGTATATATATAGAATTGCGAGTGCCGAGAATAAAACAATACTCCCTGAAGAATAATGTCTTGATAAAATCCTCAATATATCTCCACTTTACTGATCTTATTTATTTCCCATCGAATAAATATATAATTTTCATTGCTCATTTTATGCTATCGGATTTGGAATTACTCTTCAATGAGACAAGATAAAGTATTTTACAATAAGAACTGTAGAAAATTAAGACCCACGACTCGTTGCTGACAAATCATTTTTTTCCTTTACTTTTATCTGCTAGCGTTATTTCATAAGACGTCATCTGAAAAATTCCATAGATAATACATCGAAAATCTAGACTCAGGGCTGGTAGCTGTAGTTGAATCTAACGGAAATTTATAGATTAAAATAAATTTTTATAAATACTGACAAATATGAAACTTCAATCGGCCTTCAAACTTCAATATTTTAAATAAAAGATATTATAATTTTTAACTTCCCGCTAAGAAAATTGCAAATTTTCAAAAATTCGAGAAGTTATTGGTTTCACCTCGATTTGTGAAAATCGAAATTCCAATAGATGTCGACGTTTTGAGGTTCTAGGAAGCTATTCTGACTAAATTCAAGATCATGTCCGAGTGTATGTATGTATGTAAATATCTATAACTTTTGAACGGATGAACCGATTTTGATCGTCAAGGTGTCATTCGACGCGGTTTGTCAATATCTCGAAGCTGAAAAAAAATTGAGCTTGATCGGTAGGGCTCGTTCGGAGATATTCCAAAAATAAACTTTTTTCAAAAATGTTTTTTTCGGATAACTTTTTACGGGCACGATGGATTGATTCCAAAATCAACTGGGCTCTGAAGCTTCATAAACCGCGTTGAATGCCACCTCAACCATCAAAATCGGTTAATTCTTTCAAGAGATACCGTTGTCGAAAGAATTAAAAAAAAAAATTTTTTTTAGTATTTTTGAAATTTCTCAAAAACAATTCGATAAATAAATTTCAAAGTCTGATCAGTTGTAGAACTCAATAAAACGCGTCGATTGCCACCTTAGCCATCTCAATCGCTTTATTAGTTCGAGAGATATCGTTTGAGAAAAAATGGTAAAAAACGTTCTTTATCGAAAACAAAGGCATACAAAAGTATTTTTGAGCTCGAAGAGCTCGAAAACGTATCCACAACAATTTTTCGAGCTCAAGGAGCTCGAAAACGGCGGGAAGTTTTGAGGCTGGCCCGCAGGGTCAACTGACAGACCGATTTTTTTGTTCCTATTCTCTGAATTTAAAATATTAATTAATACATTTAAAACTATGCAGTAGGTAAAGTAAAAAGTATATAAATAAAAAAATATATTTAGTGAAGAATAAGACCTGTAGAGATAATAAAATTTCGATTTTTGTTACCTTGGTTTCCGTGAAAGGATTTCAGTAACAAGCAAAAGCCTTTCTGTGTATCAGTAGCGGATTCTAGTATGGGATAAAGTTATCGAGATTCTTGAAACGGCGTATACATAAATATATATATATATATAACAGAATAAGGGATCTGAAACACTACGAGGTCATACTGGCGTCTCGCAGACTACGCGGCTACGTAGAAGAGCTTGCGGGGGATGTTGAAAGAAATAAGCTAGAGAAAGAAGGGAGTGCCCGGGAATTCTTAGAACTAGAGCACCACCCCATTGAACGAAGCCTCCATACACTCTTCTCTAGATTTCTTTCTTACTTTACCTTTTTTATTCTCAACTTTTCTTTTTTTATTTCAGTCTTTAAACTTTGTTTTTTATCTTCTTCATTTTTTTTATTTCTTTTTCATAGAAAAGCTAGTTATTATAACTAAGCTAAGATTGACCACTTTACTCTGAGCATTCACTTGACGTTTCTCTCAAGCTCATCCTACCTCTAACATTTAATTTACTATTCACTTATAATTTTTCATTGTTTTCTTTATCCGCCAACGTACGAATAAATGCTAAGTTCTCATTAAATAGTTCACTAGAGTGTGATTAATTTATGATATTTCATTAGTTATATCACAACAATAACTTGACGCTTGTGTGAAATATATATTTTAATGATGACTCAACATATTCATCAGAATTTTCCCGAATCATGGATATAAATACTTTAGTCTTTTAATTAAAGATCAAAAGTTATTATTTATTTAGGGCTTTTCTTTCTGTGCATCCGATAATTACGTGAAATTTAATTTTTCTTCATCCCCCCACCCCCTATAAATTACATAAAAAAATTTTAACTTACTCCTAAATGACGCTGGTCCGCAAAGTGCCGGTAAAAAATTTTTTTCTGTTCGTTTTACTTGAAAGCAAACACGCGAGCAATTTAATGGATAATTATAAAATATTTATAGACCCTAGGAAGTTAATAATTTAAATTTATAGTTTCTTTTTAAATGCAAAACAACACGATGACTGTTTAAAAAAAAAAATGTAAATGTAAATTAAAATAAATATTAAAATGAATGATGCTAATGGGGCCAGTGACTTAGTGACAATCGAAAATAAATAACAATGATCGTGTTATTTTATTGTTATTACATAATTTATAGTTTGTAAGCTAGTGTTTGCGATATTGATTTATCACTTGACCATCTAACTTATCGTGTCTCAAGATTTTGTGTGACTTGAGGTACTTACACGCTATTAAAGATATATAGGTATAAAATATTTCATAAAAAGAATACTAAAATAGTTATAAAACTCTACAAAGTTTAAATAGAAAATTTCATACGAAATATTCTCAGACTTAAAAGTTTTTTAAAAAATAATTTTTTTTATCCGGCAATAATTTTATTTTCCACTGTCAAAAGTATTTCATTTTTAAATATTCTGAAAAATACTTGAAATTTTAAATTACAAAGTTATTTTTACTTGAAGTGTATTAAAAATTTTTTTATTAAGAAACTTTTTTACTTACAAACTAAAAAAAAAATTTATTCCCAATAATTATTATCGTCATTATTGTTTAGCTTCGAACAATTGAAAATTTTAAATTAATCTTGTTTGAATAGATTAATTCATATATTTTATGTCATGTACCAGAGGTCAATTGTGTGCTGAGTAAATCCTTTGTGTCGTACGTGAAACTAAAATGAATATAATTCTAAATATAGAAACGAGAGTTTATCGATCGTAGAACAAGCTTCTCACCACCTACCTGTGGCATCTACAATTCACATGTCACCTGATGAGAAAGGATCCATTTCGTCCTCTTTAATGTACACATACATACATTTATATATATATATAGATAAGGACGTAAATCACAATGACTGTTATTCATCAACTTTTTCAATTATAGTTTGAATGATTATAAATATAGGTCGTTAAACATTGTCATGTGTTGAATGAGAACGATAAATCGGTTATCAATACTTAAATATATACTTGCCCGTGTCATGTACGTCCTCATGCATTTTCTTTTTTTTTTTTATTAAAAGATTCAGTATTCGATGCTAATATTAACACGACACAAGACCTAGAATTATTTAATTTTTAATTTTATTTAAAAATGTACTTCCGTCTAAATACAGCCTTCAGTCGATCTTTGTATATTTATATATATTACATAAATAGTTTGAGCTATTGAATTTGAAATTCAAATTTAAATTTAAAATATAAGCTTTTACTTAATTATTAGTCGACTTTAAAATCTGTTTAAATATTTAAAGTTGAGATTAAGTGCGTCCTCAAATTTCATTAACCAAAGCAGATTTTCGAGGGCGTGTAACAAAACCACGTAATATAAGATCAGTACAAAGGCAAACATACACATAAGTATATTTACCTTTTGCTTGTAATATCTGCAAGCAGATACGGTATTAAATTTATTACCGAGCTTTTGTATTCTTGGCTCTCGAGGTATCTCGTTATTGCAATATTATACATATGTATATGTATATATGAATATATGAGAGTACAACATAAGAGACTTATCGCTGGTGATGTGAGTCGCATTACTGTTAGTCTCACGAGCTAGATACACTCGAGGACAAACATTACCGATGCTTGGATAATTACTTTACTTGGTTAACGTTGTTTAAATATTTTAATTACTGATATTATTGCAACTTTACCTTTTATAATATAGTCATAACAATAACTTATTATTATAGTATATTGAATATTTAATGTAGGTTAATTACCACTCGGTGTTGATTAATAATAAGTTTTTGAGGTGAAAACCAGCAGAAATTTATCAAGCTGGTTGTTGGTTACAGGATCTGTCATCTTTTACTGTAATTGCTTTATTTATTTTTTTAATTACTTAGGAAAGTCATTAAAAATATTAAAATACAAAATTTTCATAATTTTAAATACGCGAAAAAAAGAACATAAAAAATCGGTCTGTCAGTTGACCCTGCGGGCCAGCCTCAAAACTTCCCGCTGTTTTCGAGCTCCTTGAGCTCGAAAAATTGTTGTGGATACATTTTCGAGCTCTTCGAGCTCGAAAATACTTTTGTATGCCTTTGTTTTCGAAAAAAAACGTTTTTTACTATTTTTTCTCAAACGATATCTCTCGAACTAATAAAGCGATTGAGATGGTTAAGGTGGCAATCGACGCGTTTTATTGAGTTCTACAACTGATCAGACTTTGAAATTTATTTATCGAATCGTTGTTGAGAAATTTCAAAAATACTAAAAAAAAATTTTTTTTTTTAATTCTTTCGACAACGGTATCTCTTGAAAGAATTAACCGATTTTGATGGTTGAGGTGGCATTCGACGCGGTTTATGAAGCTTCAGAGCCCAGTTGATTTTGGAATCAATCCATCGAGCCCGTAAAAAGTTATCCGAAAAAAACATTTTTGAAAAAAGTTTATTTTTGGAATATCTCCGAACAAGCTCTACCGATCAAGCTCAATGTTTTTTCAGCTTCGAGATATTGACAAACCGCGTCGAATGACAACTTGACGATCAAAATCGGTTCATCCGTTCAAAAGTTATAGATATTTACATACGTAATTTTTGAAAATTTGCAATTTTCTTAGCGGGAAGTTAAAAATTGAGGTCTGGTTACAGGGTCAATTTTATTAATTTTTTAATTTCAATGGAATTTTTTATTTGTACCCTAAAAATGACATTTAAAAATTATAAAGTATGAAAACGATTTTTAAAAATTCAGCCAATAATTTTTCTCTTAAAAATATTGATCATAATTTTGAAATGAAAAAAAATTTAATAATAATAATAGAATTATAATTAAACTGAATAAAATAAATGAATAAAAGTAAGGGAGTAAATGAATGTGAATATAGAATGTAGTTGAAAATAAACACATCGAGTTGATTACGTGACCGTTTGCCATTTCTATGGACGATTATTATCCTCAAGGGATGTAACAGTTATTACCTTTAGCACTTTCTACACCTAAATTCAATGGATATATTAATCTTTATCATCATTAAAACTATTAACTATTTTAGTTTCACTTTGCCCAACCCGATTGTCCCGCATGCGCATAAACAACGCGATAAAATAAGCCGACAGAATTACTTTTGAAATCTATATCGATGCCAAAAATTGATTCACGCGGTTATAAATTTTCTTATATAAAAAGTTTTTCGTACTAATCAAAAAGTTGAATTTAATGTTCTTTAAATTATCTTTAAATAATATTCAAACCGTTATAAATTGATATTACATGTCAAACTTAATTTTTATTGGGTCAAAACTTTGGTAAACTCTGCGGTAAATATGAAAGATTTATTTAACGATCGATTTAATAGATTGCCCAGAAAGTAATAAAAAATTATTTATTTACCTTTTTTTATAACCTTACAATAATTTACAATGAGCGTAAATACGATAGCGTCATAAAATGTCACGAGATTTAATAATCCCCAGAGTATACTCGAATTTGAAAATATTAATGTTAATAAATTATTATTAATACCACGCAATGCAGCCCCTGCGGAATTATTTTTAAAAATTTTTTTCAAACTTAAAAACGCAGACCCGATTTCTTTTATAAAACTGATAGTGAACTTTGCTAAAAAGTTTTATAAATATATAAAATAATTTATTGTGATAATTTATTTTAATTTTACTTTTCCCATAAAATATGATAACATTTATTAAAAAAGTTTTTGAATAATTTAAAGCCTGATAATAAATTAAAACTCAATTAAATAATATTGAATATGTAAATTGGAGAAGTTATTGATTTAAAATTATATATCTGGTGGAGCTTCATTTGAGTACCAACCATTGAAACGCTTCACCCATTGACGTCAATCAATCAAAAAAAAGTTTTAATGGAAAAAAATAAAATCAATCGACCGATTAATTGTCGTACGCATTTAGCTCCTCATTTATGTAAAATAATTTTATAATAAAAAAAAAGTAATAATCATTTATTTTTAATAAATAAATTACCCTGAACAATGAGTCTAATTGAAGGACAGCGAGTTTATTTCTCTTTATTGCCACCTGTTGCGCATGACGAATATTGTGCGCTTCAAGAATATTTGACTTTTAATTTTAAATATAAATGTTTTATTTTATTTAAAATCTTCTTTTGAATATTTACACTATGAGTTACTTTTTTAATGACAAACATAAATAAATTATAATTATTTACAGAGTGCCCGTCATCAGAGGACGGAATGGAGAGATTTGCTTGCCCAACACCCGACAGAATGGGCAGGTATCGTTGCATTGACGATCACGTACTTTGCGACGGATTTATCGATTGTCCTACTGGAGAGGACGAGGATCGACAGGCCTGCATGTTCTACAAAACCGTAAGTGCATAAATACAGGCTTAACTATATTATAAATTTATAACTTTTTTTTTCTTTAAACTTGTCTTTGTGTAAACTTTATATAAATTCAACTTGCACCAGGTGTTTTCGTCTACGTACTATTAATTTATTATTTAAATCCTATTGTAAAAAAATTAAATTTCTTTTATCCCCCTTCATTTTAAAGTTTATTCTTTAAATAGTCACTTAGATTTATATTTTAAACTAGAAAAAATTTATATTGTTAAGAATCTTATATGTCTATATATACAGAATTTATATATGTCTAGTAGGTTTTATTTCAGTCACGCAAATCTATATATTAATACAAATTTTTTTTTCTATTTTTATTTACAGACAAAGGCACATTTAGACGTACTGGCAGAGGCTTTACTGCGATGGGTCAGAGGCCGCTAAAGAAATCTTTGTTACTTTCTTCCTTATCTTATTCTACATTTATTATTCATGCTCGACTCATTAATTATTGAAGAATAAACCTCCAAGAAAACCAACAAAAAAAAAACGTAAAAACAAAAAAAAAACAAAAAAAAGTATATATAATAATATATATAAAGAGGAGAGACAAGAGGAATAAATCCATCTTATCAATAAATGTTGTACTGTGACGAGTTCATCTATGATCGGTAATATTTCTTCTTCTACTTCTTCTACTGCTTCTTCTCTACTCTGTTGAATATCATAACTCAAATTAATGAAAAACGTGAAAAATGGACGAAACGTCTCAATAGAAAAATTTAAAAAAAAAAATGATAACGCTGTTTGTGCTCTCACTCAATAGACATTTTTGTTTACATAACAGGCTGAATATACTTATACTTAACAGTATTTATTATTATTATTATATAAATATAAATAATATGAATCAGTTGTCAATATTTATGAATAATATTTAACGCAACAGCTCTTCGGTCGTGCTTTGTCATAAATAAACATTTTAATTAAATAAATTAATATTTGATTTGAGTTTACGTATGTAAAATTACGTTTTCAATTACTCGGTGCAGGAAAAAAAAATTGAAAGCACGTCCGGAAGTCGTTGAGTCACTTTACTAAAGTAAACTTTTCATTGAGTTAATTGAACTGAGTTGTAGTCAAAAGACTGTACATGTATTTAGTCTTTTGATAAAACGGGTGATTTCATTGAGCAAACTGTTCACTGTCACTTTATTTTTACAGTGAACTCATTAAAAAAATTTAGTTTTACCTGATAAATTAAAAAACATAAAAAACTGAGAAGTAAAAATAAATAACTTAAAAAATGATTTAATGTTTTTTTAATTAAAAAGTCTAGTCAGTTTATTTTTACTTGTCAGTTATTTTATTTGAAATATAATTGAGCTGAATTAAATGTCGTTACCTTAGTGGAATAATCAAAAGATAATAATAAAAGTTGAAGTATTTTATTATAATTTGTTTAGTTTTTTATTTATTTATAATTAAAAATGTAAATATGAATTTATTTTATATTTGAAATGATAAAAATGTTTTTTTATATAATATAAAAATTTGTTGTTTATTATTTTAATTATTATTATTTAATGGAATGTTTCTTAGATTAATTTAAACTTGATGTTACGCAACATCCAATAGCCAACGAGATCCCCTCAAGTATTAAAGCATGCATGCATGAATATAATTTAAGTTAAATTTCAATTAAGGTAACGTCATCTATTTTTGGTTCTCGTCCATTGATTCTTTTATATCTATATTATATATGCTGGATAAAATATCACGATAGTGTACGAGGCCACCGCGTCAGACGGATAACTTTATAAATTAATCATACTGTTATAAAAAATAGCCGAGATTATAAAAGAAAAGCTTAATGACGTCGGAAGAGATGCATTTAAGTTTTAGTTAAAAAACAAAATTATTCATATATTTATTTTTATTTTTATAATTTGTTTTAAATAAACTTAAACATTTAGTTCTGACTCTAACTCGATTCGATTGACTCGTTAGATTTGGCACTTGGATAAATTTTACCGATTGGTTGAAACGGGCTCAGAAATTGGCAACTTACCAAAAACATTTCCCGGCCGTAATATCACGAGGATTCGGGGGCAACGAGAAACCATCAATTTTGTTCTGCTCTTATGTAACTGCATCCTCCCTGGTAGAGCCAACGACCGAGACTGTACTTTCGATCGTACATTTTTTTTTTTATTACTCCTTTTTCATTCAATATCTATATCATTTGATAAATATATTTTTTTATTTCTGCTCCACTTTTCTGTCATTCTGTGCCTGAAATACGCTCGTACCCTCGTAACTGTTTTCTTCTTTACCGTTTGGTGATTCAGCACGACAATCCCTCGGAAAAAAAAATAAACCGTAAGCAAAATAATAATTGTAATAATAAAAATAAAAATATAATGCTCTCAATTGACAATCTCTATTTCAATTGGACCCGAAGCTTTCAAAGTTCGCAGACATAAATTTTTATTTCAAAAATTTAATATCTAGAGACATATATTTGTATGTTAAACTAAATGAATGTTTCTTTAACTTTCTTAAATGCATTTGGGTATTTCGGTTGCCAAAAAAGTTTAGGTCATTGAACTCCAAAACGATCAATGATTTGTATAAACGTGTAACGATTTACGTCTACATAAAAAAATTTAATATTTTTTTTTCTTTTTTCATTTTTATTCCATTATTATCTATTCTCTATCGTGCAATAAACGTTAAATTGAATCGATTTTACAAAGTACATAGACCCGTATTAAAAGTATAATTTTCATTTCAGACAATTATTCGAATAGTCTCTACATTTAACGACATTTATTTAATAGAACCTAAAACCTCTGCTCTAATAAAAAGAAATCCAGTTATTATAAAAAAAATAACATATATATATAAATGTGTCGGGGTCTATAACGGTAACTTAAAACCCACGTTTTAGATGATAATAGAGATGATAAATAATTCCGATCGGGCAAATATCCTGGACTTATGTAGACGGATAAAATTAATTATTTAAGTTGCGTGCTTGCTAAGTCCGAAGAGCGTCGCGGCCAGACTTTGGTTACATAGCATATATATATACGAATATACATACATACATACATGTTTATCTATATATGGGCATAAGCGGATCTAGTAATGACATTTAGAAATAATAGTAATGAAAGAAGGTTGATAAAAAAAGAAATTGTAAATCAATGAAAACTATAGCTTCTTACAATCGGGTCAGCGACCGGTCTTTTGTTTACTTTTCTTTTCACTTTTTCATTTTATCAACTTGTTTTTTTTTCTCCTTTTTATTTTAATATAAACATTGCTAAGAAACTTTTCACCGAGTTCATTAAATCTCGACACTCAAAGTAAGCTTGTACTTTGATATATATTTTGTATTGGTATATACATACACACATGCATGCACGCATATGAAAATATGCATGTATGTGTAATAGTAAATAAAAAATATATTAAAAAAATAAAATTTTTTTACATGGCCTACTATTCTATATTCGATTGGTTCGTCGCAAGTTATTACGTCAATTCATGTTAAAGGTCACTTTCAATGTACGTATAGCTTCAGTTACGATCAATTAAAGAAGGCCGAAGCTAATTTTGTCCATAATTGCAATCGTTTTGATCTGCATTGGATTACATTTATAGAAACAATCAATATATATATACATATATGTATATATATATATATATATATGTCTACATTGTATTTTAAATAGAATAATTTGTCCGCGGGAAGAGGACGCGGGAGAGCCATTTATACAGATTTCTCCATTCTTCCGCGATGAATAAAAAAAAAACAGGAAGCGAGAGAGAGAGAGAAAAAAAAAGCTTACACAAAACTCTTGTGTGAAATCAATAGTGTGCAACTCTTGGCAAATTGCATGAAGTTAAGTTTCTCACGTAATACGATACGAGTTATGCAAAAAAATGTATTTTTATTTATTTTATAATTTTTTAAATTGTTAATTTATTCATGCAGGTAAATTTAGTTTTTTAAAGTTATGACGTAAGGAGCAGTCTATATATTTAATTATAAAATATTTTTTTTTTAGATTTTCAGTTGAAAATTTTGGAATTTATTTATTTAATAATTAATGGTTTTTTTTTAAATTAACATCGTTGGCAATGACGTAAAAGTTTTCGGTATCCAAGTTTTAAAGTTTCGCGTGCTATAAATTCAGTGATAACCAAACTCCGTAATTGTTTTATCTCTGATATCGATAATTTACGGGCATGTTTTCCAATTTATCTGATAACAAATTTTTCAAAATGTAAAGTTACCAAGTACTTTTATATTAATTAATAAAAAGATTTAAAATAATAAATTCTGATTAACAGTCATAATATTTTTCTATTAAATGTCCAATAATTAATCATCTATGTCGTACACTAATTGCTTATATATATAACCATTATATAACTATATAAAATTTAGTAATATATGTCAAGAATATTACAGTATATATTATAAATTAAATAAATCATGAGTGTAATATGAAAGAATATTTAATTTCATTATTAATTTTTCACAGTTAATGTGTTTTTAAATTTTTGAATTTAGATGTGTGTTTAAATGTACCTATAAAATATATAATCGTTATAAATTACTATAAAATAAATTATTAAAATATTTTATTGATTCAAAAATAACAGTTTTGGGATTCAGGAGGCTGGATCGTCGAGATTATGAATTTGAGATTTAATTTACATTCAAAATTACGAATTTGAACTATAATTGGATCATAATTATGCGCGTAACGGATATTCGGGTAATAAGCAAGAATATTTCGATGTATAGAAAAATAAATTCTTGATTATTTTGAGCCACTCGAATAAACGTTACTTTTAAAAAAAATCTCTTCAATTATCTCGCGATACCATGAACCCTTAACTGTAATAATATATATTTGATATCATAAATATTTGGAGAACTATTAGACTTATTGTTATATATAATCTTTGAAAAAAGATAAATAATTGTATTTTTGAAAAAATTATGGCTGTTAATTTTATAAATTTTTAAGCGGGAAAGTAAATATATTTTTTGAATTATCCAAAATCAATGAAAAAATTATCTGACCAGTTTATTTTTAAATGCAATTATTTTTAATTGGATATTGAATCGATTGAAAGTAAAAAAATATATAAACAGAATTCTGTCAGGTTGTTTGCGGAGTATAAAAAAAAAAAAAAAACAAATTCACACGCTGAGTTTTGGACAAGTGTGCGGACGTCAATCAAAAAATAATTATTACGCTCTCAAGTTTTAAAAGCATGGACAAATTTAATTTCGGTTTGGCTGTCAGTCTTTAATTGAAACAAATTAAACTATCAATTAAAACGATTTAAATTTAAAATTTGAATAATTATATTTAAATGTCATTACCAAAAACGCTTGTGACCATGAGATAATCCAATTGAGCACTGATCAAAAATAATAAATCAAATCTCAACATTATTTAGGTTGTGATGTTGTTAGATAAAAAAAAATACTAATAAAACAATATAAATTTATGTTAATTTCGTTAAGGCAAAAATGATATTATTTTCATCGGTTAGTTTTACTATTAAATTTTTAAATTATATTATTTTTCCATCAAAAAGTTTAATCCAAAATAATGAAATCACTGAGCAACTGAATTATTATTAATTTTAAATTGCTATTTGAATGTACGAGTAGGCGGAAAATGAAGAGGATTTTCTCAATGCTCTTTAACGATCTCGATAGTTACTATATATAACACAGATTGCAGAGAAATATGATATATTATAGAAAAAAATTGATAAAAAATTATCGAGTCGATTTCATCCTATTCAAGAATAATAATAATACTAATACTAATACTAATACTAATAATAATAATAATATTAATAACAATAATAATATAATAATCAAAGATAAAATGATACTAAAAAAAATATATATATAAAAATATCTAAAAAAATATGAACAAGATAATGAATGAAAGTAATATAGATTCGATAAGTAAAATATAAATTTCCGGAACTCGTGAAATGAATATAAATAAAATAAATAATAATAAAACGAAAGGAAATAAAAATTCGATTGAAACTCGACAGTTCGATACTATATTAGTTTGAGTCTTTTGAGACTCTTACTATAGCATAGAGTGTAGGTTTATATACCGAAAAATAAAGTTCGATCGTGATAGTAGCACACAAAGATCAGGGTTTCAGCTTTTTTTCATTTTTTTACAGCTCGTGCTTTCTTTTAACTTTTCTCACTTTTTTTATTACTTCATTTTTTAAAAATAAATGTAACTTTTATATTACTCACGTAACCTAGATGTTTATTTATCATTACATTAGATGGATTAGAAAAGTTGTTAGTTGGACAGTAATTATCTCGATCGTTATATAGTTATACTAAAAAAAATATGTAATACGGTTTAAATTTTACCACAACCAGTTTTAATTAAATTGCGACCTTACTCTACTATTAATTGAAGCTTTGTCGTACTTTGTCGTAAATTTTAACTAATCTCATTAAATGATCAGGTTAATAACTAATTAAACGTATCTTTAATGTTTATTATTAAACTAAATCTGCAACACAACCGTATTATTATTATTTTCTTTTTTAAGTTTATAAATTTAAAAAAAAATTCCTGTGGTAAAATTTAAAACGTTTATAAATAATCTCTTATAAAATAAAAAACAAATGTCAATGAGTTATGTTTTGGGCAAAATTAATTTAGGAAATAAAAAATAACAAAATAATTTTTTTTTTAAATCGAGCAACTGCAACATTCGATTAAAGTCAATTGAAAAATTTAAATTAAAAATCCATATTATTACATAAATTTGAAAATATATCAGGGCACTATTTATATGTACATACAAACATACATAAATATAATTTAACTACAAACATAACTTTGATCAGCCGTGTGATTTTATATAATTAAATTTAACAAACACTCGCGGAATCGCGCGCACGTTAATTCAAAGTAATAACAACAGATGAATTAAAAGCAAACATTCAAAATAATTCAACGATTAGAAGATAAATAATAAATGGTAATTTTTGATTGCAATTATTATTTATTAGTCAGTTAAATTATTTCGACCGCGAATGTCAGCTTGAAAAATAATTAATCATAAAATCCATATAATCCAATTACACTTATAATTTTATTTAATTAATTAATGAAATTATAATAATACAGTTGTAATATTTAAATAATAATTGAAAAGTGTTGTATGGTGTTGGATTGTAACATTGACTGCGTTTAATTAATATGCTAGATTGTTATTGAGTTAGCTTGTTATAGCTTTAGCTATTTGGCTGACGTGTCATCGACAAACCGCCAATTCCAATTGTGCTGTGGAAATGTTATTCAACAACTCGATTGACTTATGTTACAATAATGCAATTCAAAATTAATTGTCAATTTTTAATAACGGCGCAATGGCCATTGTCATATTATTATTATTATTATTATAATTATTTATAATCCGCCTTTGTAATTGGATATTAAAACAAAGATATTAAATTTGTATCGAGTTGTTATCAACACAATTATAAAATATGATACGATTATAATTTACAAAGCATTCGATATAAACATAAAATTTTGTTTTCGAAATTATAATAATAAATTTAAAAATAATAATCGATCATATAATTAAGAGTTTGCGATTGACACGACGCATCTTCTGACTGATTATACAGACTGACACCGAGTGTACACGATATGTGCATACACGTTCTAATTATATACATACGACAATACGTCCTAACATATTATTCAAGTAGCACTTTTATTTATTATTACACTGTAAAAAATTCCGAGTGATTACGCATTTTATTTACATCCGAAGTCTCTCCCTAACCCAGAGTCCGGAGTTTTTAAAAAAATCACTCCGGATACAGAGTAAATAGAGAGTTTGTTTTCAGCGGAGTGATTTTGTCATCACCTGGAATTTATTTCAACCAGCATTCACTCCGATTTGGAGTTTTAATTGTGAAATAAACTCCCCTTCGGAGTTGAATTCACTCCGAGGGGATTAAATAAATAAATAGTCATCCGCTCTGCACTCCAAATTTAATCCACGTTCACTCTGTTAATTTTTTACAGTGTATTTTTATTTTATTTTTTTAAATTTAATTTTTCAGTATAAATTTATTTAACCATTCGATAAAATGATTTTAGCCCTACCTTACATTAGTAATTTTTCAATTGATACCTGTCATATGTTGATCTGGTCGTCTCACTGGTTCGATTACTCATTAAATTATATTATAGATATTTAAATATATCCTATTATTACTATTATTAAAAATAATTGGTAAGTTAAGATAGGATAGTATTATTGGAACTAAGACATCATATGTGTAATTTAATTAAATAATAATAATATTAATATTGATAATAACTGTATGGCAAAACTGACTAATCTTTTATTTATGTTTGTCATTCATTAAAATTTATAATCACCGGTTTAATTGAACACCGATATTATTTAGTAAATAAATATGTTACTAGATTGCTACTTATTATGATAACAAACAATATTCAAAATTATCAGGTAGACAAAAATAATAATCAAGTCCATTATCTGCGCAAAAGTAAACAATGAATCAAATAATTAAAATACATGCGCTAATAAATTAGATATTGTAAATAATAATAATAATAATAACTATTATTTTTCTCTCGAGCGACCAATCGTACGGATTTGTAACAACTTGATAAAGTTTATGGAAGTGTTACTCAAAATACAAAAGCCAAATAGATAAAATAGTTTTATTATTTGAGAGTGAAATGTGCAAATATAATTATAATAGTAATAAAATATATGAGAAATTTTATTTTGAAAAAAAAAAAAAAAAAAAAAAAACAAATATTACACGCGGTGCCTAAAAATTGAAAGCATGTAAATTTTTTCACTTATTGAAATCAAATTCCGCGTGTATTATTTAATATAAAAAATATTTTTGATGATCACTTTCATCTTTGAAAAATCGGCCTCTTGAAATACTCGTTTGTAACTCGCTAACTTTTTTTTTTTTAACTAAAGGCCTTACGAGTTTTCTTGACGAAAAAAAATTTGAATATCGAAGCCAAAGTGTTTGAATTATAACTGTTTTTTTTTTTCAGTGTTAAATGTAAATGAAACGATGGATTGAGTGTGTTATTGTATAAAACTAGACAGTACGTAAACAAATAATTGAAATTCTAAAGCTGAGCAAAATTAACAATAATAATAACATGGTAGATTTTATTTTGGATACTAAAGCACAAGTTTATTCTCGATAATATCTTTCGTACTAGGAGGCCATATTAACTAGAATGAGTCATTATTGTTGAACTTTCTAGCCAGAGTATATATATACATATATACATATATATTTTATGGATAGAGTGTCTCTTGGTCTTGGTCTTTTACTAAAAGCTTTCTAATTCATATTAAAACCTAGTCCTATGTAATATTTAATAGATCGGTGGCCTATTTTGACAGGGTGTTTCGAAATACACGTTCGATTATTATATTTTTTGTCACTTTCATGATCAACTAACTTAAATAAAAATAATCAAATAAAATATATAAACAAATGATAAATATCTACATGTAGTAAATAATGTAAAGTGATTTTAAATTCAAACAACAAAAATTCCAATATGTCTTTAATTTTGTTAAAAAAAAGAAGTTGATGAATAAAATATATGATAATAGAGAATAAGAAAATTGCAGTGGTAATAAATCACATGCAAATAAGCTCAAAAACACTAAAAATGATAATCACGTTTTGAGATTTGTCTTTCTAATGAAAAAAAAAAAATTATTTTCACAATAATTTTTTTTTTCAGTATTTTTTTTGAAAACTATGTAATAAATTAACCCGAAACATTGTAATGAAATTGATATATATGAAAATTAACATTTCGAATACCTGTCTATGTAATATGTACCTGCTTTTTTAGACGTAAGATTTAAAATGATTGAAAAGTAAGTACGCACTTGACAGTTGACAGTTGGTCGTCTCGAATGAAAAAGTATTTAGATAAATAATTTAATAAAAATATAACTAATATTATAATTAGCATTAGTATGAATTTTATTATCCCTGTTATGATAAAAAAAAAAAAAAAAAAAAATTTAATCTGTTTTATTTTTTTTTTTTTGCAACAATAAAGTTGAAATATTCTTTCGAATAAAAAAAATTATTGCCCTATTTATTTGGCTTCTCATATTTCGCTGTTCATAAAAAGCAACGGACTTCCGTTTTTATTACTTTTATTATTATTTTTATTTTAAGGTTTTTTTTTATTGCAATACGCTTACGATGCTGCTACAATTGATAAAAAAATTTTAACTTCGTTTCTGAAAAAAAAAAAATAAGAAAAAATATAATTATTAAAATTATAACAATGAATTATTTTTAGTATTGATAAATAAAAATTTAATTTATGTAGATATTTTAAAAATAATTGTAGTAGATTATTAATTTAAATTATGCACTAATTACTCCTTCTAAAGACTGCTCACTGAATCGTTATAATTACACGTAAATAATAATGATTTTTGGCCGTTTGTCGTGATTTTATAATCACTTACCAAAAATCCGTATCAATTATTTTAAATTGATTACGCAAACTATAATTATTTAAATATGATTCAAGTAATAATATTTATAATTATAACTAACAACTAATAAATAATAATATTAATAATTATAATGAAATAAGTAATAATATTTATAATCAATAAACAATATAAACTAAGAATAATTATGTTAATAATAAATAATGACCTACCATTGTCTATAAAGTGAACAATGAAACAATCAACTGAACTCATAGTTCAAGAGTTTACATATGTCAATCGCCCATTATATAACAAGTAGACATTTAATAATAAAAAAAAAACAAAAACAAAAAACCATATTATTTAAATAGAAACCCTTTATTTAATAAATAGATAATTTAATTATAAGCCCAATATTTAACGACACAGAGAAAGAGGATTTCTTGACACGAGAAATATTTTTCACTATTAATTGGAAAAAATTTCTTGCTGCAAGAATTTTGTTTTCGCCTCAAAAAATTTTTAATGAAATAAATTTCCTGGGACAAGTAAAAAATTTTCTGCGCCAAGAAATCCTTCTTTTGTGTGTGAGATGACATTGTAATAATTTAAATTATTTGTCATTATATTTATTTTTTTATTGTAAATAATTTTTTTAATTTAATTTTTAATTGTATATTATTAATGGATAAATAATTATTATTGATGATGATAATAATAATGATAAGATTATTAATATTTTTACTGTAACTGGAAATATTATAAATATATTATTAAAATGATTAATTGTTTTCCAAGATATATATTTCTGATGAGGGTTTTCTGGGAAAACGATTAATTATTTTTTTATTTTAGAAATATATATATTATTGAATAAAGGGGTTCAGATACTACAAAAATATATATATATATATATATATACATGATAAAGTGGAAATAGAAAATGAATAAAAAAACAATTACAGTAGTTAGCTTGCAATTGTTGATATTTAAATCGATACATTGTATCAATATGATATATATATACATATTATTATTATTATATACATTATGAATTATGATGATATGAATTATGTGTATATTTTACTATAATGAATGACTATGAAAATAAATAAATATAAAAAGTCTTACTCATAATCCAAAGAATAAGAATGATTGAGAAGTATAATAAAGTAAATAAAAATTATCATAAAATGTTACTGTGAAATTAAATGTGGATGATAAAATGTATAGTTGGGTGGCGATGCAGAATAAATAAACAGCCAGATTTAAACCATATGACAACCTGAAATTCTGATATAAATGATTATATATGTATAAAAATTAAATAAAATGCCTCAATCGATATCCATTTTTATTTTTTATTACCTATAGTTCCCAAAAAAAAATCAAAATGTCTATAAAAAACAAAAAAAACTCAATGAGTTTGAATGTAGCAGACAATTAGCAGTTTTTTAAACTTTTGAATAAATAAATAAAATTTAATCAGAATAAAAATAAAAAAATGCATATTTAGATAATTGAAAAATCATTACGCGCTTTTTTTCAAATTTCATTAATTAAAATTTATAAATTGTCTCATATCTGTCACATTTGCACTAAGAAAAACTCCGATTCCAAATCACCACCATCTTTAAAATTCAACTCCTATAAATTATTTATATCCCGATTTAAATTTATGATCCTGAGTTAACAGAAAAAAATTTTCGGATTTTAATTTTCAAAAATCGATTACAAAAAAATAAAAAATAAAAATTTGCACATGTAGAAAATTTAAAATACTGTAGGTGCAATTTTTTAAAATATTTTTTTTTTTTTATAATTTATCGTTTAAAAAAAAAAAACCCAAAAATTATTAGATGTCAGCTAACTTCAGTATTTTGAATTTTCGCGGCAAAATTATTAGCGATCGGTTTAGAAGTTTTCTCCGTAAAATTACCAACTCAGAAGCAAACAGGGAATATTTAAAAAATAAAATAGTAAATAGTACTTTCATTGTTGTCAATTAACGGTACCGTATTAACAATTATCATTATCAACTCAGTCATGACGTTGCATGAACAGAGAACAACACTTGAAATAAAAAAAAGGTTTTTATTAGACAAAAGCTTACATTACATGTCGAATAATTCTGGTGTCTTGTGATACTGCCATCGTGCTGCTCTTTGGCATTGTCTTGTAGTGGTCTTCTGTGTGTTGGTTTATCTCCCTGAGCTTGTCAGCTGTTTATCAACACCAACAACACAACTCTCTTATAATAATTTCAATTTATCCATAAGCGTAACGCTCGCTTATTAAATTGTCAACACAATGTCAGTTAATAATCATCCTCGATAAAAATAATAAGTAAAAGAAACTCTTTCGAAATCGTGTCGTGAAAATACTATACTTATATATATACACATATATAAGTGTACACATACATTTAGGTTGTGTATATAAATTAAAATCAGGGAATCATGGTGGAAAAGTTAACTAGTCAGCTGTAGTCAGCAGTGTTTTGTGCTAACTACAGCGTACTCGCTAAATTAAACAGTACAAATAATAATTATTATTGTTGTTGGAAACAAATGATCACCATCCCAAGTATGTGACACCAGTTAATTTAATTAGTGACATCCAAGGTTTAATTTTTTTTATTTTTATTGTTTTGTTATGTTGGCTGGTGACAGTCACAAAGAAAAAATAAGTGGCCTTGAGTGGTGAACCCTGACCATGCCAAATTCGACGACATTTTTGGAGATACGCTGACCAATCACTTGTCATCAGCGCCCACTGCTCTTTATTGTCCCAAGTTGCCTCTAGGTATTGTCTATTGTCATCTAGAAAAAAAAAATACATAAATTTAAATCCTTTGTTCTGACAAAATGGGCAACTGTCTTAAGAGCAGTGGAGGTGCTCAAAATGACAACGCGACGTTATTGAATAATAGTCCGGATCCAGCAACTTCTGGGAGTTTGTCACAAGATCAACTCAATTCCCAAGCTATGCCTTACAATGTAATTTAAATATTAAGATCTTGAGTTTGAAGAAAAAGTAAACAGAATAATTAAATTTATTTTATCTTTCAGGAGCTGGTTGACTCGCGTTATCCAGTCGTTTCGACCCGTGAAAGACACGTGCGATCAACAGAATCCAGCATCGGTGGACTAGGTCAGGGTATTGGAATGACAACAGGCAGCATAAGAGGAACCGGACTGATAAATACGGCAGCGATGAATGAAGAGGAGCATCAGATGCGAATCGCGAAACGGATTGGACTGATCCAGCATCTGCCATCGCGAGAGTACGACGGTGCTAAAAAAGGGGAATGTGTAATCTGCATGATGGAACTGACTATTGGCGAAGCTGTTCGCTATCTTCCGTGCATGCACACTTATCATGCAATGTGCATCGACGATTGGCTTCTGCGTTCACTCACCTGTCCATCGTGCATGGAGCCCGTTGACGCGGCACTGATTAATTCTTATCATCCAACGACTTAGTTGATCTAAATTAATACTGTCCAAGTACATATATCGAACACATTTGCCTCCAAGGCTGGTAAAATTATTTAAATAAAGTCGATAGATCAAGAACAAATCGGGCAATAGTTATTCTGTTGTATTCAATCTCCAAAATCATTTAAATATTTAAATTATCTCTACTCGACTTACTTTTATATTCGATAAATAACTGCAGGCGGTTTTATTATTGACTTTTTATTAATTATTATTATTCTGTCTTAATGAAAATTTTTTTTTAACATTTAATTAAGAAAAAAAAACATGAAAAGAAAATCATGATAGGATATAATTAAATTTTAATTGATTTTGGAACGGAATTTGAAACTCGTACTGTTGTCTAGACAAATCCTTGAGTAATTAAAGCATCACATAATCGCGTTAAAGGCTTTGGCATTATAATATCGCTATGTTTTAACAGGCTTTATAGATAAGAATGAAGTGAAAGAAATGGAGCTGTGAAATAGTCGTTTGTTGACTGCAAATAAATATTTAAAATAACTACTTATAGATAAGTCAAAAAAAAATAAATATATAAGGTAAGAGACCCAGTACTCGATCAGGAAACTAGTACCCGGTCACTCATGTATTTGTATGTCGATATTTACTAGACTTTACTAAATATAGATATACAAATATATGGAGTGATCGAGTACCAGTTCCCTGGTCGGGTACTGGGTCTTTTACCTTACATAAATTATTAGAAAAAAAGAAAAGAAGAATTTAATACAACTATAATTAATTGTATCTGTTTATTTACTTGTATTTAATTATAAGAGTTGTACATATTCGTATGTATACATATTCGATTATTAAATATTATGTTTAAAATTTCTTGGGCGGATGTCTATTACACAGATCTCGATGATACAGATCCCAAATATCCAGATTCCTCCTGATAGACAAGCAAATGACAACCTGCTGCATAAGTTCACGCCAACTTGCTGAGAAGAAAGTTGGTAGCAAAAGTTGACAACAACTTATGTCAACAGTTACAAAGGCTCAAGTTAACGTCAACTTGATCGGAACTAATTGACACCAATTTTCTGACCAGGTCTTGCAATCAGGGCCCATTGTTACTCAGGTAATCAATCACCCAAATCTTGATGACACAGATTGACTTTCTTGCTTACCAACCGTAGATTTTAATAAAAGTTTTTAAATTCAAACAGACGGCGCCAAAATATTAATAAATATAAATTACCATTAAACCAAATCATTCGTTTCATACCACAAAGTTGGTATTGACTTGATCAATTAGTCCATCCTGTATTTAAAAAGAGTGTCAATGTAGCAGATATGAGACAAATTTTAATTTATAACCAATGCAAAAGATTAAAATAAATTCACGTACCAACTTTTAAATTTTTATTCGATCAACATTTTGTTGATTTATTCAAAAATTATGATTGCCAAATGTCTGCTGCATTCACAATCATCATTTGAATGACATTTTTATTGGTCAAGTTCACAAAAGCTGTCTTGATTTGACAGCTGAACAAATGGTAGTGGAAATGCTGAGCAAAGTTCGCAATATATATGTGCCTGTATAAAAAAAACACGCCCCCACACCAGGACCAGGTTGATGTTTTTTTATAATTGTTTTTCTGAAAATTATTTTACTAGTACAATAATTCTGTCTGTTCAAAAACTTATTCTACTTCATCATCAGTCCTGAAGAGTCCGTTGGTGTGTTTTGAAGTCATGCTGTCTTATATGTACTTGTACTCGATGGTAATTAGTCACACAAGAACACATTGTACGGTGGATCATCATAAGGATATGGTCATACGTCGTTGGTTGATGTAGTGATGAGGTGAGATAACAAGTGTATTGCTGGGTTATATATATTTATTAATATATTATGTGTTCTTGAATGTTCAGTCAGTTGAGTGTTTATCTAAGCTGGTACATATCTCCTCCATAGAGGGCAATACATAAAAAATAATAATTGTGTGGTGGTGTGTTGACCGGGCAACATATGAGAACAAGTCACTGTGCTTCCTTTTTCATAAATTAATATTCATATTGATATCCGTATAATTTATTGTGAAACCTTCAAACAAAATAACACAGGCTCTGTCCAGGAGGTTAATATTTTTATTTATTTATTTATTATATTTTATTTTATATTATTTTTATGTGCATGTGTGTCACGGTCCTTTAAATTAACGATCATTAATATAAATATCAATAAAATGCTGATTTAATTTTTTAGCTGCTCAGTTATCAAGATTTTGAAAACAAGGCGTGGAAATAATTTAATAAAAACGTGGATGGATTCCATCTGCTTGAATTTAGTGGGTTAACCTAATTTACGCGTCGAGTAAAAATAGTCGCCGAGTTTATTGCAGTATTTAGTTTTTTGTTTGTTTATTTATGCGATACGTAGTAGTCGAGTAGATTTTTTTTTTTATCAGCACCCACACTTTAAGAACGCACTTGCTCATTTTAGCTGTGCTAATTTTTCATTTATTTTTGTGTCCAGTTGTATTATGCGTTGGCTGTGTTTATAATGGAGGATTTTTATTGGGCGGGAAAATTCCAAAACATTGAAATTATCAAGTTAATTGATATTTTAAATAATCATAGATTATTGTTAATTATTATAATATGTGAGATGAATGTTAATGCATATGAGTAATTGTTATTATTGTTGTTATTATTATAATTATTGTTTTTGTTTCCAGATAACACGAGATTGAGAGCTATTAGTATTATCAAGTGTGGGTCATGCAGACCACTTGTAGAGTGATGTGATGAATAGCTGTGAGAACTCTAACGCCAGCACAAAGCTACAGGGATCCAAAAGCTCTGAGCTTTGGGAAGAGTCTACGAGCAACAGCAGCAGCATTAAAACCGTTGGAGATAATCCGGATAAGTTTGATAAGAAAAATTCAAAAACAACAAAGGGTGAGAGTGATACAACGAATGTTAACGATTCTGGTGTACCAAGAGGTACCTTGGTAATTTGTCCGCGAAATTCTGGTGGATTTTTAGGGGACCACTGTTTTTCACGTATCAAACAGCGTACTGGTTCGGGCAGCAATACTCGTAATGAATTTCGAATGGCACGAGGAAATAATAGCGGAGAACGTATACGACCTGGTCAGAGAGGTAGACCCTTTAAAAAAAATCAAAATGACAGAGATTCAAACACCGAAGGCGGAGGCGGAGGCTATCACTCGACGTCTAGACAAAAATTTCAAGAATCGTTGAAAAACCACGACAATTCTCAGAACAAATACTACGATGATAAGCGACTAAACGGTATAGATTTATTATTTATCAATAAATTTTATTTATTCAAATGGATTTTTTTTAATAAATGTAATTGCAGATGAATCAAGAGTTACTAAACTTTTACGACGACTGTGTCGGGAAAGTGACGACCATTTTTTACCACTCGCAAAACAAGTTTTGGAGAACTTTATGATACCTGAAAATCATAGATATATAAGGGGTAAATTGGAACCAATATGTGAATATCTCCTTGATGCGTTACGATTGAGTCCAGATACCGAATCACAGAGACAAATTATTAAATGTTTTGCTTACATTGGTTTTATTGCTGATCGTGAATTTAAAAGGTTCTTATTACTCCTCAAATTATTAATTATTTTTTTTCCATCTCTCCGTATCATAATCAAATAAAATTAAAAATGATAAATTTTCTAGATACTTGGAGTGGATATTCGGAAAGTGTACGAGCGAGCGTAAGGATGACATAAAATGTTTGCTGTTAAAATCATTGGGAGAAACTTTGAAAATGGATACCGGCATGGAGAAGTTGAATGACTTTGCTGTGGTAATTATTTATTTATAAAAATATTTAAACAATAATTTAATTAATAAATCATTTTTTTTCTTCAATTCTAGACAATAATATCTCGGCTGCAAGCGACTTTGGAAAACGTTGAAAAGCCAGACCTACTCATGGCAACAGTTGATGTCATTCTTATTGTCATTGAATCCTGTCCGGAAGTTTTCTCAAATTATTTTCGTGATACCGTTGATATATTAGTTGGGTGGCACATAGATTTTACTCAATCAAAGAAAGTAATTGCTTATGCAAGTCGAAGTTTAAGAAAGCTCGAGACATTTTGGATTTCTGATATGCAATTCACTTTGACGCTACTCAGTCAATTTCTCGAGGACATGGAGAGCTACGACGAAGAGCTGACATTACCCGGTTCCGGAAGAAGTTCACCAGGCGATGAACCTATTCCTGGACCTAAAGAATGTATCTTGAGAATAACTTCACTTATTTCAGTATTTAATACAGTTGTTAAAAGCGTTTCCGATAATCTTAATCCAAGTATTAATCCTGCTGTCCAATGGAGCTTTTTAACTGAGTGTCTATTAAAAATGTTGAGGACTGTAATGAAGGCTATCGAAGTTGATGAAAATAGAGATGACAATAATGATGTACAGGATGAAAATTCCAGCGACAATGTTGATAATCTCGTTGATTATGTAAAAGATTTAAAATTATCACAAAAAAATATCGACACGTTAATTAGAAATGTTAATCAAGATGGAGTTAATAATCAGCAAAATTTAATAAAAGTTATTAAATCATTGAATTACGGAAGAAGAAAAGATGATAGAAAAAATTCATTTGATTCAATTGTTAATTCTACGTTAGATAAAGACAAAGAACAGTTACTGATTAAATTAATAAAATCACTGGGGTTGAAAAAAGGAAATAATAAAAATGAAGATGCGTCGCGGGAAAAAGAAGAATTGATAATCGTCGCCAATGAGTGTGCTTACCATCTTTTGGGATTTCTTCAAACGCGTATTACTAAAAATCACGATTTACTCTACGAGTTCATAGATCTTCAATTAAGTAAAATAAATATTTTTCTAGACGACACAATTATTTCTACACTGCACATTATTGCTAAGGTTATCAGAGAAGTATCAGCAAATCTACCACTGGAAATTGTACACAAGCTTCTCGGCAGCGATTCTGTTTTACTTAAATTACGTTTGAGAAATTCAATTGCCATGCAAGACGCAAGTTTATCTGTTTATCACAGTCTTCTAGGATTAAAAAATATTCCTTTGCTACAAGAAGCATATCGTTACATACTCGGTGATCTAGAGATCGCTTATAAATTGATAATTAAAAATTTGAAAGGCTTTGTCACAAATAATCCTCTCAGTGAGATGAATTACAAAGCAAATGACGCTGAAATAATAATTATTTTTATTTTACGCGCACTTTCTGATTTAGCCAATGCCAGTAATTCAATAATAGGCATGTGGGCATTAAAACCAAGTATTTTAGAATTACTGGCTGTCAAAATGTGTCCTTATGATATGGATTTATCAAAAAATAATCCACTTCTTCAGTACAGTATTTTGTATCTACTGTACGCTCATTGTTCCCGATACAATCATTTTGTTCCCAGTTCAAGTCTTATATCTGGTTCGACTCATTGCCGTTCTATTGATATATTTCCCGGCGCAATTGATGTACCAACAGCTTCACCAACAAGCGGTCACTTGTCAACTATTTTAAATTTAATTGTTAAATGTTTTGAAATAAATACACCGGAAAAAACATTTTTGTTACTTTCTACGTGGATTCAAGAGATATTTATTCAAGCTGAGAAATATTTAAGTATTCTCAATCAAACGGACGAATGTAAAATGATTGTTTCAAGTTTATTATCATGTGGAGCAATGACTAATAATAAAATATCAATGTCAATTTGTGATAATCTTGAAATACTGATAAGTGACAAGAAAGTTATGTGGCCAGAGTCGATTTACATTAAAATTGTTGATCTTTCAATTCTACATCTTACGTCTTATGATAAAATATTACGAAGTAAATATGGTAATTTACTTATGCACGTTCCTATTAATATTGTAATACCAAGAATTAATCGTCAGTGTCTTCAATCAGAGACAAAAAAACAACGGGTTATTGATAATTATTCAATAGAATCTCTGATTATAGCCCAGAGACTCCACATGCGAGGTCATCACAATGAAACTCACAATAGTACAGCCAGTAATAGTCAAAATAATGGCTATGGAGAAATGCAATCTCAGCATTTTAAAACTTATATGGCATTTTTACTCCAAGATTACAACTTTGATGCATTGGGTTTGTCGGAAATATTTACTCTGTGCTGGCCAGTAATATCGCGAAATAAAATAACCGCTAAAATGTACGAATTCGGTATGACAAATCAATCATTTTTATTTTTTTGGAGCGGCATTGAAGCAGCCCAGCATTGTGTGCTAAATAAATTACGTACTGCATTGGGAAAACCTCAAGAAACATTCACTACAATTGAAGGAGCTCTTAAAACTCTTGCTCGTGATATTTCTTGCAAAACGGAAGTATCAAAAAATGATAAACATGGTCTTGATTATTCACTCCACGAGCATACCAGAGTAAGATTGTTTGTTGAATTTCTGGAGCATTTGGAAAGAATGATTCATAATGCAGCTGAAGGATGTGCTGTTTCGCTGTCACCTTTACCCAAACCTGTGAGAACATTTTTCCATACAAATAAATCAACTTGCCGGGAATGGTTGAATCGTATACGACTAGCTCTGTGTGTTGTGTCTCTCCACGCAGGGCTGGCTACGAATGCGCTGCGTAATGGCCAGCGTCTGCTGGAAGACTTGAGTGACACTGAAATGATACAGGGACCAGAGTTTGAAAGAGCGACATTGTGCACAGCCCAGGCTTTGGTGATGTTGGGCGAAGCTGAAGCTTTACAAGGATTATATATTTACACAAAAGAACGGGACAGAAAATTTTTGTGGTTGAAAGCAGCCATGGAAGAAGCTTCCGGACGCTATGAAAGTGCAGCTGAGAGTTACAAAATTATACTGAAAGAACATCCGTCAACTAAATTCGAAGATCTAGAGCTGGAAGTAAATACTGAGCCAGCTAAAGTAGAAGGGGATACTCAGGTCGCGGTGTTTGTGATGCAGCGATTGGCTAGATGTTACTCTGCGGTTGGAGATTGGGAGCAACTGGAGGCCTGGAAAATTCGTGAAGCTGAGATTCTTAAGCGAGAGAGCAATGATATTTTAAAAAGACAAATGCAGACTCATTCAAACTCAAAGCAGGCCACGTGCTTGAAAGATTTTGAAATGGGCAAAGTATCAACGCTCGAAGAACTTTCTGATTGGACGTTGCTCGATGAAAAAGCAACTACCAATTGGAGCTGCTCTAAAACAATCGCCGAATGTTCAAACACGTTAACTAATATCGCTCTGAGAGTCCATGCTGGTGATGATAGTGATGATTTTAAGAAGAATGTTGAATTTTGCAAGAAAGTTGCTGCTAAAATTATTGAAGAGGGTCTACGAAATATGCCCTCTGAGTATTTGACTGATTCGATTCTTTTGCAGTACTCAGCGTCCAGTCTTGCGAATCTTTTTGATCACAAAAAGGTCGACATGTTTGATCTTTCGCGTGTGAATAAAATTAAAAATCTTGGCTCCAATACGATGACCCAAATCCTCTGGTGGTCAGAATATTTGGCAAAAATACCAGACAATAATTTATCAGCTGCTGATCAGGTTGCGAGTTTGAGATTGGATTTGGCCAAAAGTGCGCGCAAAGAGGGTAATTTCAAATTAGCTAAACGTCAAATTGAAAAGTATTTTGTTAACGAACAACTTCTCGGAGACTTTGATTATAAATTTTGTGACATAACTGCTAATATTCTTGAGCAACCGATCAATATTAATTGGACTAAAAATAACATGCGTGCATTTAAAGAGATGTCAAAATTACTGTACACCATGGACTCAATTGAAGACGCGGTGAAGGTTTGCAGTGTCACGGCTCTCGGAATATCACGAGCAATTATAAATGATGGAGATGAAATAAATGAATTGAGAGAAACAGGAACTAAACTGATGCTTACTTTGGGTAAATGGATTCAACAACAAGAAATAAATGTTACAAATAATACTCAGCTAAACCAGCTTCTTCAATTCGAAGCTCTGCACAATGACGGACTGATGGATAAATTATTTGGACAGACAACAGAGCTGATTCCACACTCAGATATGGTAATTGGAAAGCTGATGCAATTAGGAGTTAATCAATGTCCAGAATTCCCAGCCGTCTGGGCGAATTTTGCCGGGTGGTGTTACAAATGGGGGCGTAAAATTGTTGATAATTCACAATCTGGACAGTTAACAGAAGTTGATGTAAGCAATATTCGTGCTCTTCTTCCAGCTGACATTACAGAGGCTGATTCAAATGCCATACTGTCAATATTGAGTCAGAATAAAAGTATTCCTGAAGATGAAGGTGATATTGAGACGAATGATGTTAAAACTTCCGATATGATTGAAAATCAATTACGTCAAGTGCCGGCGCTGGTGCAATCTCCTAATGAACATCTGGGTTTGCTTGTTGACATATGGCGTCAAGCGCAAAAACGAATTTATTCTTATTACGAGCTTGCAGCAAACGCTTACTTCAAATTCTTGGAATTGACGAATAATGAATCAAATGATTGTGCTACAATAACTGCTACTCTACGGCTGCTGAGACTTATCGTGAAACACGCTCTGGAGCTCCAAGATGTACTGGAGACTGGACTCTCTACTACACCCACTGGACCCTGGAAAGAAATAATTCCTCAATTATTTTCACGACTAAGTCACCCTGAATCTTACGTCCGTACAAGAGTTTCAGAACTACTGTGTCGTGTTGCTGAAAATAGTCCCCATCTGATCACGTTTCCTACAGTCGTAGGAGCAGTTACGGATCATCCAAAAGATTTCGAAGAGCTTCCAACAAGATACGAAAATTCACCGAATGATTTTGATTTTGATGAAGACGATGGCGAAGCGGCGATCGCTTTGTCGTCAGTAGCTACCAGCAGTGAAACTGCTGATTCTCATAATGATGAAAACAAAACTTTTATGGACGCATGCTTTGCTCAGTTGGCTGATTGTCTCTCCAACGAAAATCACGACTCTGTTAATCATGTCAAGATACTCGTAAAAGAATTGCGTAGAATAACTCTACTGTGGGACGAATTATGGCTGGCAACTTTCTGTCAACATCACACTGAATTTTCTAAAAAATTCGAACAGTTGGAACAGGAAGTACAAAAAGTACTGGACAATGTGTGGTTGTCTAGTGATGAAAAAGAAAAGCTTATTGCTGAAAAACACAGAATTATTGTCAAGCCAATCATATTCGTGCTGGAAAACCTTCTGGCCATCACCTCAGTTCCTGCAGAGACACCGCACGAGAAATTATTCCAAGAAAAGTTCTCGCCGTGTATTGAAGAAGTCGTGCGGAGATTGAAAAATCCTAAGAATCCAGCAAAACCGCAATTGTCATCAACGCCATTGAAGCAACTAGAAGCTAAATTGGCCCAAAAAGTTAATAAAAGAGGCAACCATACATTGAGTATGGCTGACATAAGTCCCATACTTGCAAATATGAAGGACACGTGTATTGCAATGCCCGGTGTATTTGCGACAGATCGTAATAATAAAATAGTGACAATAAGGTCTGTGGATAATATTGTACAAATTCTTCCAACAAAAACAAAACCGAAAAAATTGATGTTTCATGGATCGGACGGTCATGTATATACATATCTATTTAAAGGCTTAGAAGATCTCCATTTAGACGAGCGGATTATGCAGTTTCTCAGTATCTGTAACACAATGATGTCAAAAAATAATGACACGAGAAAAGTTTACCGAGCACGGCATTATTCAGTGATACCACTGGGACCAAGATCTGGATTAATTCAATGGGTTGATGGTGTTACGCCGCTCTTTGCTCTGTACAAAAGATGGCAACAACGAGAAAGTGCTATGGCGGGAAATCGTGGTACGGGTAATTCAACAGCTGTCATGAGACCATCTGAATTATTTTACAATAAATTAGCTCCGCTGTTAAAAGAACACGGTATTCCATTGGAAAATAGAAAAGAGTGGCCGCTTCCAGTTCTTAAACAAGTTTTGTCGGAATTGATGACAGAAACACCTAAAGATTTATTGGCCAAAGAGATATGGTGCAATAGTATCAATGCTGGTAACTGGTGGCAAGCAACTAAAAGTTATTCTTACTCGGTTGCAGTAATGTCGATAATTGGTTACATAATTGGTTTAGGTGACCGTCATTTAGATAATGTACTAGTTGATTTAAATACCGGCGAAGTTGTTCATATTGATTACAACGTTTGTTTTGAGAAGGGAAAAACTTTGCGTGTTCCTGAAAAAGTTCCTTTCAGAATGACTCCGAATATAAAGACCGCGCTTGGAGTAACTGGCGTTGAAGGAATATTCCGACTGGCTTGTGAACATACTTTGAGAGTCATGCGCCGCGGTCGAGAAACTCTGCTGACATTATTAGAAGCTTTTGTCTACGATCCGCTGGTAGATTGGCGTGCCGGTGCGGAGCACAGCATCGCAAGCTACGGAACCTGTCAAGCAAGAGCCCGATGTGCGGGAATCGGCAGAAAGGAACTAGAAAAAGAGCTTACTCGTGCAATGTTCGTTGTAAGAATTGCTGAAATGCGGATAGAATGGCAAATCAACCGTGATCTGATGATCCGGGCGCTTCCAATGCTCTCGTGTCATCTGGCAGAGTGGCTAGAGACCAATGAGTCATTGCGTCAGTGTCAGGATTTACTGCAGGATCGCCATCAACAGTTGGGTTTAGTGAAAGAAGCCCAAGCTATCGGGCGCAATCATTCTTTGTACTCGGTTGTTAATAGATACAATTCCATAAAAAGAGCAAGAGATGCTTATGAAAAAGCTCAGCTAGGATTGAAAGACAAGATGGAGGAGTGCGAGAAGCAAATAAGCATGCACAATATTGCTTTGGCAACTGTCAGAGGACCACAATTGGCACGATGGCTCGCGGAATACGGAACCCCTTCAATAACTCGCGACGATCATATGGTTTTTGATCTAGTGAAAGAGTTCCTTCAAAATGCCGGACAAAATCAAATGATTTTGCAGTGCGAACAATCTGAAAATGAGCTGACACAATTGGCCTCACAAGAATCATTATTAATCCGTTCGTGTCTTGATTTGCTGAGTCAGTACTCTGCTATTTGCAGTCTGTATCCTCTGAGCACACTTGCCCAACATCGCACTGTCGCTTATCATTCATTTGCCGGGAAATTATTAACCACAAGATCAACAGAAATTTGTAATGAAGTAATGTCACAATTTGAAGCAGCTTATCAGCCGGCAGCAGTAAATGATTCACGAGTACAAAAAATAGTTGGATTTTCTTATCAAGTCCAAGTTATTATGAACGAAGTAAAAGAACGATATAGTAAATATTACGAGCGTATGGTTGCAAATGAAGGACTACCTGAGGCTCAAGTAAGAATTGACCAAATATATGCTGATACTATTGTGCAAATAAATTCATTTTTGAAGAGAGACAAGTCAGCCGACAAAGCTTTAGAGTTGGTAAATATCACCGCGCTATGTGCTTTAAATAAAAGGTACCTGATGATGGAGGGGGCTGCCAAGTGCGCTGGTGAGTGCTTGGTGGATTTAACATTAAGAGAAGGTGAATGGTTTTTGGATGAAATGCGTTTAATGTCTTCCTTAATTGTCGAGTTAACGAGTCTCATACCGATTGATTTACGATTGTCTGCGGGAACGGCGGCAGCAGCTAATCAGTCTGAAGATGAAATATTAATAGCGCGCACTCTCGAATGCCTTAAGAGTGCGGATGCTATTTACAAAGGACTTCAAGAACTTAATTATAATTTCCATATGATTATACTGCCAGAGGCATTGAAAACAATCATTACTGAAGAGCCAAGTGTTATGGTGATGATTAATGAGATAGAAGATATTATAGTGTCCAGTGGAAGACCACTGGCTGAATTATTATCACAATTAGAGATCCATTTACGTTGCACACTTATGGATATGGAAGGACCACAAACTGTTGTACAAAGTATTGTTTCAAATATGCGATTAAGATTCGAAGCTTTATTATCAAGATCTGTTGAAATTAATCAAGACTCCAGCTCTGAGTCTCTAACACCGGGACAGATGTTGCTGATGGGATTTAATGGACTGTTTGAAAAATTACAGGTTGAAGGAAACGCGCTGATTGCTACTCTTGGTAGTCTTGATATCCCTACATGCTGGAAAAAAATAGATCAGATAAGAGAGGCTAAAGAAATAGCAGTACCGATATTTCATGAAGCTGCTCGTCGTGTTTTGGACGATATTTTTTTGATAAAAAGATTGCATACTATAAATGAATTTTTTTCAATGTGTCGTGAGATAGCGAATGCTTTCAAAGGCGCTGATGGAGTGATGAATATTTATGATGATGACAGATTAAATAAACCAGTTAAAATTTTCACTGCCGATTTTGTTTCACGTCAGCTTCTAGGAGTTGTTTCTCAAACTTTAGCTATCGCTATTTGTCTTTTGTTGCAGCGCATGGGTTTAAATGTAACTGGGGAAATTGAGCAGCGAGATATTGGCGCTGAAAGTAAAGTTTCTATTGAAGAATTGTGTCGGAAAATGGTGGACACGAGTATGAAAACTGGCGCTATATCTGGAACAGTTTACGGTCAAGCAGGGTCGTTGATAAGCACTTTGGAAAGTATTTGGAGACGTAAGCAGTGCTCGAGAGTAGCGCAGCAAGGTGTTGAAATAGTACGTGGTACACTTCAGAGATTGCAAATTCAATTTACGGCTCACCATTGGATCCACGAAGACAGTTTAATGCTTGCACGTACAAATCTAAGTACAATTAATCCTTTAAATCGTCCGACGTTTATGCTAGAGCTTAGGAAAACAGCAGCAGCTCTTTCGAGTTTGCAGTCACGAGTATGCGAAGCCCGGGATCAACAGCAAAATCTCGTAGCCAGCGTTGATCAACGTCTCAAGTGGGCTGCCGGAGCTAATCCAGCTCTAGCAGAAGTAATGGCTGCCTTCGATAACGCCGTGCTGTCATCAAATGAAAAACTAACTCGTCAACAAAATCTCGCTCTCATTATCACGACAACTTGCAATTCTATTTTACATTACGAAGCACTTAGAACAAAAACTTCTGAAAGTATTACGCACGACGCAAATTTTATAAAATTAATAAAACAGTGGGAAGAGAGTTGTATGCTACGCACTAATTTAGCCGTTAATATTTCAACGATCGAAGAAAATCTTGTGGAATTACTCCAACTGGAAAATAACATCGACGCCAATTGGCTGAGACGGGCGGAAAAAATAACGTCAGACGCTATTTTGGAGAACCAGCTGATACTTAAGAAGAAACAAGAATCGCATGCTATGGCGCATCTTCATTTAAGAGAAAGGACCGCGGATATTCAAGGACTCCTGTCTGAACACCATCGGCTGATGACTGACGTGCGAGGATTACTAAAAACTATGCTGAAGCAAGAGAATAAATCCGGACTCGGTGAATTCCTGTCTGAGTACCGAATTTTCATTGAAGGGATATCGGGTATGGTGAAAAATTTAGAAGCGGATAATCTTGAGCCTCTGAGAGTTATTGAGGCTGAGGGTCAACTGGGAACTCTTTTAAGTAAAGTATCGAGCGTCTACGACGAGCTATTGGAGTTTGCAAACGAATCTACGAGCGGAGCTAAGCCGAAATTTATTGATGAAAGTATTGGAATTAAAAAGAAAAGTAAACTGATGCGACAGGATACGAACATTTGTTTCAGTCCGCGGAAAGGAGTTCCGTTGACTAGAGATCCTACTACAGGCAAAGGTAATTTACTTTAGTTATTCATTGGATTTCTTTTAAAACTTTAGTTTAATTAAATAATTATTTTTTTCAGCTGTACAAGAGAGAAATGTGTACGCGTTAAATGTCTGGCGACGCGTGCGCATGAAACTGGAGGGCCGCGATCCAAATCCGTCACGTAAATACACGACAGCTGAACAAGTGGAGTACGTAATCCGTGAGGCGCAAAATTTCGACAATTTGGCCCTGCTCTATGAGGGTTGGACTCCGTGGGTGTGAACGCGCGGATGCCGACGCAACCGCGTCGTTGGGTTTGACTCTCAATTAATTAATGGTACTCACGTGTGTTGTACCTAATTAAAGATCGTCGTTCTACTACCTCGTAGCGGCATTAAATACCGATTACGATTGGCCAGATGTGCTCCTCAGCCTCCGCACATCATACCGATGAAAGCCAAACATACAATCAGCAAATAATAAAAAGCGCTCGAGTAACATCCACATCCGTATATTAAACAATGCGCGAATATTTAATATTGTTGGAAGCTTTTTTTTTAAAAATCCCACCCAATTAATCCGTACCCGTCAGTAATAATTACAACTCGGTCATATCTTCCTGGTCTTTGAACATTTATTCAAATAATATCATGGTAATAATAATCATCATAATAATAGTGATTAATTAAATGGAGTATTCGCGCAGTCTTAATATTGGCAGTTTTATATACGGATTGAAAACTCCTACTGGAGTTTTACCCAGGTATGGATATCTATTGTTCAACAATTTAAATTTTATCGATATCGCGCCTATTATTTAAATTTCATTTAACTTTTATTTTAAATACAAACTATTAAAAATTAACAGTTTCAATTAATCGATATCGAAAGTTGGTTAATAATTAAATTATTTATAACAATAAATACATAAATTGTATGAAAAAAATTAACACTTGTTTTTTCTTTCTCATGTTTTGGATGTTAATGTTTCCAAATTTAATAATTAATGCTGACCGCGTCGCTATGTTATTAGAGGTAATGAAAATTTAAAAAAAAGTAATAGCTACGTTTTAAAAAATGGACATACTGTTGTAGTAAATAAGATAAAAATGATTATTGGTTTTTCATCAGATTGTTTTTTATTTTTGGTACTTAATGAGCGAAAAAAAAAAAAGCCTTACCAAAATAGTAAAGTATATTCAAATTTAAATTGTGAAACTCTGGTGATTTAATAATAAAAAATTTAATTAAATAAATTTTATTTATTATTTTTTTTAAATACTTTTATTTAATAGAAGTACCTGTCACAATAAAAATGTATATTTTAATTGATTAATTAATTCTATCTATGAAAAAAATTTTATATGGGCGCCATCGGAACAGGACAAATAAAATAACTTCAAATTTACATGACTTGATTATCGATTCCACCATATGTACAATCCTAAATTCTCTTTATCAATAATAATAACAATTAATTATTTATTTAGTTACTTATAATAAAATATTATAATTAAAGACTGATTATTAGTAATTAGATATAGATCTATTTACAAATATCACTTATATAAGACTGAAGTCAATGACCTCCCAATGTCTCAGCCAATATTTCCGTAATCTCAGTCTCCAAATCTGCTTACAAGCAAAATACTTCATTTTTAATTTATTAATTTAATTAAAAACAAAAAAACATCTATTTAAAATAATAACATTCATTTAAAATATAATTCATATTAAGGGCATTCTCAGACAGTCCCCCCACTTTTTAAAAATATTCAATGACTCAATCGTAATGACCGCATTTAAATTTTATTTATTAATTAGATTTTTTAAAAAATTACTTACAGTTGTCATCAATTAGAAGTTGAACGAAATTTTGTAAATAAATTTTAGCCTACAAAATTTGAAAATTCGAATTATAAAATTGACATGAAGATTTTACCGAAATTCACTTTCCAAATTTCGATTAACTCCTAATTAATTTTTTTTTTCAAATCAATACCTCGGCAAAATTGTAACTGCGTTTTCTTTTTTCCAATTAATGCTTCAACTTTTTTTAATTAATTCCTAAAATTTAAATTCAGTCTTTCCAATTAAAAATCATCGAATATTTTTAAAAAGTAGGGGATATAGTCAAAGAATGTCCTTAAATATTTAAAAACCCTCTGAATACTTGCAGCCGACCTGCGACGGCATATTGCACTTTTCAAACACACGAAATTTTAGGCGGAATGTTTGTTTTTTTTTTTTTTTTAATTCAAATCAGACCTAAGTATCTTTTCTCAGCAGCTGATCGATCTGACTTTTATACATTTCCTTAACATCTTCAAGATCTAATTGAAGCTCTTGCGTTTCTTCGACTTTTTCTCCGTACATTTGAAGTAATGCGTCATATCTTGTTTGTATTTCACTTAAATTAGCATTGAGTGCCTCGACTTGAATTAATTTACCGGTCAGTTCTTCGACTTTCATCGATAAATTTGATAATTCCATATTCAATGCATCGCGTTCTGTGTTTTTGCGTGACATTTCCCATTGCAGTGTTTGAATTTCACCTGTATAGATATTATAAATAAAACAATTTGTTTATGTAGCACAATCAATACTCGCTAAATAATAAATCACCTTAGCGGCATACATACCTTCGCGAGCTTTTAATTGTGCCTGCAAAGTTTCAATGGTCGATGTCGTATTTGTACTAGTTCTCAGCCCATCGTAAACATTTGGAAACCGTCCAGAACTCGTATCAAATATCGAATCATTGAACTAAAACAGATAAATTTATTAGATTAAATTCACTCAGTTATTTAATTAATTAAATGTCTAGTTATTTTATATTTGAACATTCAAGTTACCGCAAGCCAAACGCTATTTGTGCTACTGATAGAGTCTCTTCTGACACTAGAAGTTGGACTGAGACGTAACTCCTCACCAGTACTCTGCTGATGCTCCAATGCAGGATTATTTTTTCTTTTTTCAGCATCACTTGCTGCTTTTTCTGTCGATAATTTATCTTTCAGCGATTCTATCTCGCGTTTAAATTCTTTGACTTCCTCAGCGTGAGACTTTTCAAGACTTTTAATTGTCATTTTTAATTTATCTACTTCCGCAACGAGTTGTGTATTTTCAGATTTAAATTGCGTTGACAATTCGTCTATTTTAAACCGCTCAGACTCTGTGCGCTTTATTTGTGACTCTAGCATGACTATTTTTGATTTTAAATTTATATTTTCTTCGACGTGGGAGCGATCAGCAGCGAGCATGTTATCTAACTTTGTTTGGAGTTCGTCAATGGTATCCGACATTATCTTCTCTTGTTTCATAAAACTATTAGATTTGTGTGTCAGGTTCGCTTGAAGTTGTTCGAGCTGTCGAAGCAGTGGTTTCGTGGCAAGGGAAACCGATTCTGAAAGCTCTTCGCTTCTGGCTTCAGCAGCTTCGAGACGTTTCAACAGGTCGTTGTTTTCCTGTTTCAAAGCATCTATCTTCTTAACATGATTTTCTTCTTCTCTACGTAATTTAACTTTAAGATCTTCAACTTGAGCTGAAAGCCGACACGACTCTCCAGCGCTTTCCAGTACTTGCTTTAGTTCCTCCTCCGCGGCACTAAAATTTAATTTTGTTTCAGCCAATTCAACTTTTGCCGCATCAAGACTTGTTTTGTAAGCATTCATTTTATTCATCGTGTTGTCTAACTTTTCTTGCAATGAAAAAATTTCCTTCTCCTGTTTTTTAACTTTTGCCGTAAGAGTATGAACAGCTTCTATTTGACTTCTTTCCACTTCTTCTTTAGCATTCAACGAACGTTTCAATCGGTCTAGTTCCAAGTTCTGTTCTTCCAATTGTTCTTTCTGGCTCTTCATGGTTGCGTCCGACTCTTTTTCTTTGGCCCGCAATTTTTTAATAATATTACAGTGCTGCAGTTGTTGTTTACTCAGTTTCTCACCCTCCTCTCGCAGCTGTTTGATGATTTCATCTTTCTCAGCATTCAACGAGGACGACTGATCCGACAACTCTTTCTTCAAACTCTCCACTTGATCTTTAAGCAGATCACGCTCTCTGATTGTCTGCTGGAATTTTTTTTCCAACACAGACATACGCTGTGTATATTCGTCGGCTATAAGATTAACATCTTGATGCTGCTGCGCACGTTTTTCCCAACTGTCTATCTGGATTTTCAAATGATTATTTTGTTCATGCAAATCCATATTCATTCGACTCACGTCAATTAACTTTGACTCCCGTACTTCTAGTATTTCAACTAATTCTTGAATACGTTTTCGTAATTTATCTGTTTCATTAATACTGTCATCAGAACAAATACTAATTTCACTGAGCTCCCGGCTGTGACCTCTCGTCTTCAAAGTTTTTGTCAAAAGATCTCCAGCTTTACATGAATGGAGATTCGCTGGACTTTGCCGCGATTGCGTTGAACTTGAATCACCATTTGGGCTAAAATAAATTCCAGTATAAGTAATTTAATGATAATAATAATAACAATTAATTAAAATTGTCTATCATTAATTACCTGTACCTGGAAATAATTTCAATGTCGCTAGATGTCGTAGTTTCTAACTCATCGCCACTCGTGTGTCCGCTGGCTTGATCTGATCCTATTTTCACTAGATCTGATCGGCTGGAAAAAATAAAATTTTATTATCACAAATAATAATAATTAATTTTTATAAAATATTGTAGTTATACCTCTCTGATGAAATGGGCGAATGTTCTCGATGTGAAATATCGTGTCGTTCTAAATCAACCAGCATTTCATTTTTTTCTACCATTGCATCAGCTAGCATATTTTTTACGTATGAACTGGACGTGAGTGATCCTTCTTCTTCAGAGTTTGTCTCTTTACTTGTTTTTATCGCTGAATTTTCCTCAGAACTAGTGTCGACTAACGTTCCTTCGCAACTAGAATCTGTAAGTATCGCAAGTTGATCGGGAGGACTTAAATCCTGTTGATTTTTTGCTCTTTCAACTTCAAAAGTCGACTCTGAGTTCAAAGGCTCAATCGTAGCACTTTTCACCAGGTCTGGATCAAAAGATTCCATTTTTTCAGCCAAACTCTCAACTTTACGAATCGGCTGAGTTGTGATTGGCTCGATGGGCAGATGGAGACTTTGTTTTACATCTTTGAGAGAATCTAAACTTGATTCCAGTTGACTGCTGGGCACTGGAGTAGGACAAACAGATTTTGAAGTGTCGGAACAACTCTCGTGCATGCGTTTCTGATCCAGTTGCTGATGAAAAGTCTCCATTATTGTCATCATTGTGCTTTCTGAAGCTGAAGTGTAGGAATCTTCAGCCTGACTTATCTCATCTGACTCGTCGACAGTCTGACAGCTTTCCAAAGCAACTGAACTAGATGATTTTTCAACCAATGACGTAATTGGAAAAGACACTAATTGACTAGGAGTTAATTCTTCGGTATCCTCACCAAGTCTTAGACTCTTAGACCCCTCCATTGGTGATGCATAAGGCGATATATCCGATGAGGAATCATGTGGAGACTCTGATTCAGGCTCAAAAGATGTTGTTGGAGCATCTGGAGATTTGTGATATTCTTCAGATGGTGATAAAAATGGACTTTCTGTTTTAGAACGGTCTTCAAGTATTTCAACAGAACTAGGAGACGTTACTAGACTGTCCGGTAAAATTTCAACAGACTCGGAATTTTTTTTTAAATCCAAAGTCGATGCACTGAGCGAGTCGCTCGCCGATACTATTTCCGACTCTGGTGTCGTGGTGCAATCAGTACTCGTATCAGATCTCGAACCAAGAATTTCTACACTCTCAGAACTCTTTTTGTCGCTTTCGGAGGACAGTAACGAAACTCTGTTGCCCAAATGACTACCAGTGTACGCAAATTTATCAGCATTACTTTTAGACGAGTCAATTTCCGAGTCAGTTTTAGAATCTGAATTGGAAAAGTCTTTACTACTTTTGTCTCGTGACCTAATAATTCGATCCGAGTCATCTTCTGTCGACTCAACGGACTGCGAGCTAGATGATATTTTATTTTGAATGTGTGCTAATTTATCAGGCAAAGATACCGAAGATGTTACGGAACAAGTGTCCAAACTTTGATCACTCGAGTCGCGTAGTGATCCAGAGCTCTGTGATGTTTTGCTCTTGGAATCACCAATTATTTTAGGAGGTTCAAAAAAGGAGCCAGTGAAACTACCCCATATGCTGGAGTCTTGTTTAAAATTACTCGTCGTCGGAGTCTGAGCGTTGCCGCTCTCACTTTTTATGCCCCAAGTTGCAAAAAAATTGCTATCATCAATCACCGGTGTCTCAGTTACTTTTAGCTGCTGCTGCTGCTGATGCTGCTCCTCTTCCTTAATATCCAGAGCTTTGTCTATAGTCTTCTGAGCTTCTTTGAGCGCAGACTTTGCCAGACTGGCAAATCCCGAGGCATCGAACCAACTCATTGTGTCTTGCATCTAAAAAAAAATACGCCCACCTCAGATTTATATAAATAATAAAATATTATATTTATTAAATGTTATGTAAGCCCAGCAGGTTGGTTTTATAACAGTATCCAGTATATAGACAACATAAGTAAATAAAAAAATAAATTACTTGAACATGTCAACAGGAATCATCAATAAACTCCGATGATTAGATAAACATATTTTAAATATTCAAAAGCACACATTACACGTCAACGTAAAATATGACAGTTGAATACGTCAAAGTTCAATAAATCTATAGCGATAAAAAAATTAAAAAACATTTATTGCGTAGATACTCAACATTTTCGACAATTATTATGAAAACATTCGCATTGGTAGTTGACGTACGAGACCACCACCAAGACCAAGACTACTAGGAATTTTTTTTACTCACATTTAATTCCTAGAACTGAACATGATCATCAGCTGTTGCTCTTATCGACCGAGTGTCGATGGTAAGTCGGGAGTTTGAAAAATTCCTTCGTTGTCGGCAGATTTTAAATATTTTATGAAAAATAAAAATAATTGCAATTAATTTTAATGTAATTTGGGTTGGCGAGATGACTATTTGCGAGTGAATAATAACGATATAATTGTTGTTTTGATGGCCGAGTGGTCCTGCTGGTTATTATATAAAACTTTGACAGCTTTCTCTCAACTGCTCCAGTGGCGCAATTGGTTAGCGCACGGTACTTATAAGACAGTGAAACGTGAGCAATGCCGGGGTTGTGAGTTCGAGCCTCACCTGGAGCATATTTTTGTCGTTATTTTTTAAAAAGCTTTCAAAATTATCTAGTTATTGTATTTGTTGTCATTATGGATTTTTCCATACAATTCTGCCGTAAAATGTCGTAATTTGTCAAGAAAATTTCAAATTCAAACTACCAGAAGTTCAAAAATTGATGTCAGTGTAAATGGATTCTATGAAAAATGTAAACATGTTTTTAATATGATACTGAAGTTAGCCGTCATCTAATAAGTTTTGGAATTTTCCAAAATTATAAAGAAAAAAATATTTTTAAAAATTGCACTTGTAGTTTTTCAAATTTTCTACAAGTGCATATTTTTAGTTTTTTAATTTTAGTAATTAACTAGTTGAAAATAAAATAGCAAAATTTTTAATTGTCTTAATTTCAGGATCATGTTTTTATTTCTATTTTGATTAATTAATTTTTACAAATTATATTAGGGTTCAAACTTTTTTAAATTTTTTTAATAAATCTACTTTTCATTCTGGGGCTCAGATAGCGTTTGATAAATTACAAATTCAGGCTTATAAATAATTCATATATTTTTTTTAGTAGAACCCGCGTTTCAGGGAAAAACGACTTGGAAGATCTTTAATTCAAACTAATCTAAAAGCAAATAGGAAAACAACCCCGTCCCAGTTCCCTTAAAAACTTTCCCTCTAAAAAATCCTTTTTGCATAAAATATATATGTATCATATATTTATGCAGCGAAAATGTTTAAAATTTTTTTCAAAGTCCAGAATAAATAACTTTGCCTTCATACTTATGATTATTAATAAAATGAATTTGAAGCAGAAATCCATTTCATCAGTGAATAAATTCAGGGATTAGCAATTGGATACTTTATTCTACTTAAGATATAATTACCGGTTTTGGACACATCATTTGTCAAGAAAAAAAGTTATTGTTAGTGTAATAAGTATAATTAAAGTATCTCCTAATCAAATACTATAGAAACATTTGATACTATTGCCTACTAATATATATATATATATATAGAAGGCTTATCAAAATTCTGTGAGTGTCCAAACCCGGTACTTGTATCCCATAATGTCAACTTAGTACTACAATAAAAATATAACAGACTAAAAATTTCAATAATGTTTTGTTTTATTTATTTTAGATTGATTTTCCTTGGAAAGAATCTATTGTACAAGTGCAGTGATGATTTATCTATTAAATAATAATAATAATATAATCTAACGGTAATATGTAGAGGTGTGCGAATAGTTCAAATTTTTCGTATGGTACGTTTTCGAATTATTCGTAAACTTTCTTGTGAACGACCTGAAATTGTAATATTTTTTCCAATAATTCAAATTGCTGTCAGAAATAAATAGAGCTAAGACACAAACCTACGAAAAAATAATTTTTGAATACTTTAAAAACTAAGATCTCGAAGATAAAAATTAAAAATTTGAAAACTGATCAGAATTTTCTTGATTCAAATCGAGCAATTTGAAAAGTTAAAAATAATTCAAAAACTCAGATAACTCGATTTGATTCAAACACCATTAGCACACCCCTAGTAATATGTTAAAAACCATAACTCAAGGTGCTGAAAAATTCTATATTATTTTCATTCGTTACGTTATCAGTTATTATTATTTATTTTCTCTAGGTTTTCATTTTTCTGATCGCTAAAATAAAGTTTATATATAAGTATATTTCTATTTGAATATATTTAATGTTTCAGATAATGGCAGTCGTATTTTTTCAGCTCTTGTATTATAATTAACTGTAATCGTTGAAGTTGTGGCTTGCACAGCGCAATATGAATAAATAAATAATTAAATAAATAAATAAATAATAAGTAAACATTAATCGTTGTAACTAATTTAAACAGAGTACATAAACCTAATGTTGATTTTGAATTATATATATAGTCACTATGTTTATTTTTATATTTATCATTTGACCCCGTTTTATTACGTACACATTTATTATTTATTATTTTTTATTCCTGAACATTTAATACTTTTCATTGTTATTTGATCTCGTTACTTTTCTTTCTTTGGCTTGTTTTTGCTTTTGTTTACGCTACGCTAATCTTATTTTTATTTATTTATTTTATTTTTTGTTATCATTAAAGTGTTATCTACACATCGTTTTGCTTAAATATTTTTATAATATCTTATATATATTTATCATTAATCATTAATATTATAATCTCTGACAATAATCTCATTATAATAATGGAAAAAAGATGAGCTCGATGTAATATAGTATATGAGTGAATAACTTTAATAGTCGCTCTGTATTTTTATTTAGATAAATTTCGAAAAAATTTAACGATTTATGAGTTTATTTTATAGTATTTTGATCCAACGATTTGTAATATGACTTTTTTTTTTTTAATAAAATTTCCATTCAATCGTTAACTTGAGCTTACATTTTTTTTTTTTTTTTTTTTTTTTTTTTTTTTATAATTATATTTTATTCATAATATATATTAATATTTTAATTACGACGCGAATGTGAAATTCTATTGCATTATAATAACATTACAATAATAATAATAATAATAATCTTGTAATTTTTTTTCTAAATATAAATGGTGCAATATAAGTAACTCTATAATATAAATAATTTATTATTTAAAACTAATTAAAGTTTTTATTTTAGTCGATTGAGGCGCAAAGTAGAGGGAGAAGAGTTACCGATAATTAAAACTCTAGCACACGCACAATTAAAAATAAATAACAACACACACAACACACGTTTTATCACAGCCAAAATCTAGTCACATACAATTACGCGTAGGCACACACGTACAATATGCATCAATATTACACTTTATTGTTATTTTTTTTATTACTCTCTTTTTTAATTAAGTTAATTCACTTTTTAACTGTAATGTGTATGTACGCATGTATTTATAGATGAATGAAATTTATTTAAAACGGCGAAAAGGCCGTCAAATTTTTTTTTTAATTAATCATAATCGTTACTCTCGTTAATGAATACCGTGCTCATCTATATGCAATATATATCGTACTCATTACATTAATTTACATCTGTATTAATGAATATATTTTAAGATAAGTAGAGTAATACCCAGATCACACTGTCATGTAATTAAAATATGTGGTACATGTGCGAGCTAGAGCTTAAAAAAAAATAAAATAAAAGTTACTCTTCTCCGAAATTCCATCATAATTACCAGTGTGTATTTGATTGTATAAATATATTACGTGTTCACGTATTATTTGATCAATAATAATAAATCTGTATTCAATGGTCGACTTATCAAATCCTTTTGTTGTTATCAAGAAATATTAATTCTCTATTTTCCTAAATTTATCACTTTCGCACCTGCCACTCAATTATTTATTACCTTACTCTCTTTTCCCAAGTACTCTTAATTAATTACAATACTACTTAATCTTTGTAATCCTCAGCTGAAACTTTTAAAACTCTATATATATTTCATGTCCTTCTACTTATTTTCTTATTATAAGACACGCGTTTTAAAGACCAGCGCTACAGTTTAAAAAGTAACAAAACTGTGCAGGTAAGTAATTTGTGTGAGTTTTTAGTTTCTGTTATATATATCATTATATATCTCTACGATACTTTCCAACGTTTTGGAATTAATAACGGGCATTAAATATGATTTATATACCCCTAGCATACGTCAATCTTTATATATAATATAATATATTATATATAAACCACCTCGATGGTTTTTATGTTTCAATGTAATTTTTTATACTGAAAAGATGTGAGGGCACGTGTATAAACAGCGTATTAAACTGCGGGATTACTTTTTTATATTTCAATTGCAGTATTACGCTGAGATTTTTATCATTTTTTTTTTTTTTTGTTTAGTTAACTTTTTTTTTGTACCACGACAGTTAGTCTTTAAAGCTTTTCTTTGGTTACTGACAGTGAAAACGTTAAAATAATTTATCGTCCGCAATTTATTACTTGTTTTATGATTTTTTAAATGTATATATAATATATATATGACAATGACAGTAGTAATGAACTTAAAAAAATGTCCGAGGATGGATGATTTTTATAAGGCGAAAAAGATTGTGATCACAACATTATATATTGCATTATTTATATATCTATATATTTATGTATTATGTCGCGAGTTTAAAGTTTCGTGCAAATCCCTAATTATGATCCTCGTCGTTTATTATTATTTTTTTTTTTTTTCAAACTGTCATCGATTGAACAAATAATTGCAAATAAGAATTCGGCGAGTTAAATTAGTGGACGGCAAACCTGCACGAAACGATAAATCCAAAGCTATACTAAACCGTTGTCTCCCGGTCAACGTGAATATATTCCACGAAACCGGGAGACTGCTGTCAAGAACCCAGTAGAGACTCTTCAGTAGGCGCTCTCCGTGGGACACCCCCAGATCTTTTTACTTCGTCATCGTAACATAGCTTCTTAGCACGATTTTTTGATCTAAAAATACACCAATTAATTATTGTTATTATTTTTATTATTATTGATATTTATGAAATATAAAATGTAGTAAAGAGTACTTTTAAATTTATTGGCTTACTTGCACACGAGTATTGTAAGAAGACACGCAAAGGCAGTAACTATTCCGGAAATAACAGCAACAACTAGCCACATGCCAGGCGGAAGTAGACCTAATAGCCGTGCGCCACTTCCACAATTAGCCTCGTCGTGTCCTGAAGGGCAGTGAATATGTCCGTCACACCATAAACTAGAAGCAATACATGCACCTAGTTCTGGACAAGTGTGAAGACAATCAGCAGTACTTGTATCGTTATCAGTTGTCCGTCCTGGAAGACGTAGTTGTCTGTGCAATGCCGATCGGCTTTTAGATATTTCTAGCCACGAAGCCGCAGCTTGTCCGGGCTCTCGTGCCACGAATTCAACTAGAAGAGACGCGGGACGTGCTGGCGACAGCCAGTGTTCGTCAGAGTTCCCAGCAGCTAACAGCCACTCCTCGGAAAATATATGAACAGTCCGGTCTCGAGCTCCAGGCTCCACTGGACACACAACTTTCAGGAGTTTCATCGGCCATCCGGAGTAAAGAAGAAGTCGATTGGATGTGGGGCATTTTACAAATGGTTCTGGAGATTCTTGAGGAGATTGTTGGTGATGCGAAGATCCGGCAGCTCCAGATGACGCAGCCGATACCGAGGATACCGTCGATGGTTCGAGGGGTAAAAACCAACCCCACGTCAGTACAAATAATGATCGAGTTTCTCTCGCCTCGACGAGCCACGGCATCCCCTCACAGTAAATATCCGGTCGGGAAAGTGGTGGGGATACAAATCTCAGCTCTCCACCTGCGCCGAATAAATTAATGCTCGATAAGTATTAATAATTAATCACTTGTTTGACTGATTATGCAATATAATTTAAGTGGCTATGCCATACCACTTAAGCTACATTAATATTAGACATATTTATTATTACTATGAGCAGAGAACGTACCCTAAAACTATACTCGAGTTACCCTACATAGATATACTACATAGATATAGATATTACACCGAGATTTTAAGCATAAGTGGTTTATCAGTAAGTAAGTACCTTGTTCACCGCATAGAATATCGACAGTTTTCCTAGTAATCTATCTGCTTACTATACGTGCCGGGTATTATTTTAAATTTATAAAGTTTACCGACACTCAAACAAATAGCTATCAGTAATCGCAGCAACAATAACAGTAAATAAGCTTATAAATATATTTATTGAGTAGTGTCTCACCTTCTCCACGGAGCCGCTGTTTTCTGGGGCATTCAGGCACACGAATCAGCTCAAAACTCGCGTAGAAGAAAAGAGTTTCAAAGTCTTCGTAAGGCGCTTGTTCATCCACCAAAAACGTCAACTCCAGCGCTTTTCCAACCGATATGTAAGTGAGAGGTAAGTGAGAAGTGTTGTCACACAGACATGCCCGGGGTAACTTAACATCGCGCCATGGCGCTTCATATAACGTCAGTTTAGCGTCACGGGTATCGATGTCAGGAAGGCATTTCGGTCGACTTGAGTGAATATCCAATTCACTGAGACAATTTGTCGCGTCACCTAGACTTACATTGTGAATAGTAAGTCTTATACGTTCACCTACGCCAGCCTCTATCCGATAAGAGCATTCCAATTTCGATTGTCCTCCTCGACCATACAAACGTACGTCCTTAGGTGATGTTACTTCCCCGCTTTTGACTTTACGCCAGACGCGGCTACAGGGTCCTTCACCCCAGAGCTCACCGCCTTGGAGAGTAGAAATGAATTCATAACGAGCCTGAAAATAATTTCATTATTCAGTTAATTAAATTGTCCATAAAGTTTTAATTTAACATAAGAAAATAATTTGATTTAAATAAACAGATGTAAAGTAGTTTATTTACTTGGAAATTAACAGTACGAAGAGCTGTTCCATAAAGAGCTTCCATGCGTAAAGTAAGCGTTGGTGTAATGGTAAAATAGCTTTCTTGTTTTGTGCAGGGTCGGGTACTTCTAGTGGAGTTTCTCAAAGCGGCATGGGCGCATAATCGCGGTGTGTCGTCACAAAGAGAAACGATAGATACACCTGTAGTGGGTGGACCATCCCAGAGGGTCATTTTAATGGCACACTGGGGTTTATTATTCTTATTATTACTATTATGAACATTATTTTCACTTTGTCTGAAAGTACTTGCATTATTATCAGAACCACCAGTTAGATCTCTCTGGGTAAATGAAGAGAAGTAAAACCAAATTCTATCGCCCACTGATCCTTTTATGTTCCAGGTGCATACGGAACCAAGTGGAAGTGTGTGCTGAGGTGCACGAAGTATACCACTACGTTTAGTCGTGTCGTTGATGAAAAAATGACAGCCCTGTTCGCCTCGGGCGTAATCAAGTCCGTCAGAGTCAACGTAAACAACGGGGACTTGAAGCTCAACACGTAGAGGAGATGATCCCAATGGGATTGCCAGAGGTGAGCTGCGGAATTCTATAAGCATCGCCGGGCCACGGGCTGTTATTCTAGGTAAGGGTCCGCCGCAATAAACAAGAAGGATTGCGTCCTCGAGACGTGATCCATCACGAAAGACCAAACGATCCTTTTCCGGTGGACAGTCTTGCCAGACGCTGAGCTTACTTGTGTTATTGTGAGCTAATGAATGATTGTTACTGTGGTGAAAATCGATATACGACGAGGAAGATTTATTATTGTTGTTATTATTATGGTTGGTATTATTAAAAGACGATAAGGATGAGCTTGCTAAACCCTGATGAAGAATAGATGCTCCGTTATTGATAGTGTTTCCTCCGCTGGTTGCTTTTATAGAAATCATTGCGTGCTTACACGTTGGCACGAATTTCTGCCTCAGTGTAATAAGACAACTGGCGTTTCTCGGATACTCTCCAGGGTAGTTTGGACTCTGTACACGGCATTGCTTTTTATGGCACTCGTAAAAGTTGCGTGAGCAGTAAGTACCTGGCACTGGGGATCCGCGTTCGATGGTCAGTCCCGGTTCGCCGAGACGTGCGACTGCTTCATTACGTGAAATGAACCGATAACGCAGTCGGAATTCGAATGGTACTGCCGAGGGTGCATGGAACAGTCTGATAGATGCAGTGACCGTACTAGTCTCGCTGTAATAAGAAGCCCTTCCTTCACCGGGACCACACCACGATCCGCCGGTGAAAGGTTTCCCGAGTTCAGCCAACTGAAGAGAGCCCTCCGGGCAACTTGAATAGAATGGTTCGTTAGAATCTCCGTTAACTGTTTCTAGACGACCGATGCTAAAAGCGTCCCAGAGCAATTGCACCAGTTCTCCGTGACCTGGTCCACTGGCTGTGAAGGTCAAGTGGCAAAGAAACGGCAGCCGAGCTTCTGTCGGTCGAGGAAGATCCAGCTCGTAAGTGCGGCCTTCTCGCCCATTATAAGTTCGATTACAGGGCGTGCAAAGTGCTGGCTCGTCACTTCCATCCCCACAGTCATCGCGCCCATTGCAGTAGGCGTCCAGCGGCACACACCTACCGTCGCGGCAGGTTAATTCCGCTAAATCGCAATGCCCCATTGCTACTGACATCCTCGATGCTGTCAATCCCAGAAATAGTATTGCGCAACTCCATCTTACTGCCAGCCTGTAATTGTCCTCTGGTATTCTGCCGTGTTTTCTTCTCGACGTCAATTTAAATAACAACGTTTTTTCATCGTTCCCCGTCATTTCCCGTGAGGCATAAAACGCCGAGCTCCGTCAACAACAGGGTAATAAAACCTTGGTAGTATCGGATGACGTTTAAAATCCAAGGCTGTAAGAATCTACCGGCTAATCTTGTCACATTATCACGCTTCATGTGCTTATTTATGTAACGTTTAATATTACCTGAGTTTGCTTTGCTTCCCGTAGTCATCTACTTCCGAATAATTATTATTTTAATGTACGTTTATTACATTTACATCTACATATACATGTACATATTTTTTATATAATCTCTATACAAAAATAAAACAGTTTAAAAGTAATTAATTAAGCGGTAATGATTAAAATATTTAATTTATCGACATATACACACGTGTAAAAAACACCACACACACACGACACGTGCGATCGCTAGGATATCTAAACCGCAATTGTGTCAAGTTTTTGAATAAAAAATAAACGCATGAGCAGTACAACGACAACTCTCGTTGAAACAATAAATGAAACAGAGGCTCTGATGAACAGCAACTGAACACCAAAGATAAAATGATAATAACAATAATAACAATAATAATAAAAGTTAAAACAACAGTAGCAAGGCACACAATATCGGGTATTGACCAAGCCCCTTGTCATCACTCCTCGACTCATTCGACATCGTGCACTCCTTCTTGGCGTGTAATGTTATGTGTTAGCACTGATTTATACCATAATTAAATGTGGGCGTGCTTCCCATCACAGACAGCAGCGGTGATATTTTACCGAGCAAAGGTCTCCAGTACAGCACCAGTCCAAGTCTTTATTACTGTGCGCCGTTGTCGAGTACATCGTCATAGTCATCAACATCATCTCGGAGACTCGCGAACTATGAGGACTTGTGCACATTGGACGCAGCATCCGTAACTTTACCCGGGGCGAGACTAACGCCGTCGCCTCCTTTGCTTCTGCTCCTCGACTCTGCTCCCCTCTCAGTTCTCGCAGAAGCTTATTCTCTTACTCGCTCTAGCTCTCGTGCTGTCTTACTTTTCCACCCTCTGCGCCAACGCGAACGAACGAACCGACTGGCTGTGCCGCCTGTACTGAGTACTGAACCAGCTTGACCGCCACCTGAATGAGAACCACCCCCGCTGCCCGCTTGTGCACTCGCGTTCCCGCGAGGCCACCTACCCTTCATGCAGATTTGTGCAAATTTGTTTGCGCCCCTCGACCAACAACTTTGCCCTCGACGAGTGTGGGTGTACATGTGAATACGTCCCGAAGCAACGCCGGATATGCGGTTCTATATTCCCTTTTTTTGGTTTACTGGAAGCTATTTTTGCTTTTAAGCTTTTACTATGCATGTAAATTCCCCAACTATATACATGTAGGGCAGACAAATATGAGAACACACGGTACCACATATTGTTCTCCCTAGTGCATTAGAATTGATGATCGTCTGCTGGACAAATTGTTACTATTATTTTTTTTTTTCACATGCGACACATCGCTGTGTAATAACGAGGACGCAGATAGTTGCGCCAAATTCCAACCACGAGGCATCAAGCTGCTGCTAGTTACGATAGAATCGATCGCTCGTCTACCTCCTCCACACATACATCATCACATATGTACATACATCCGACATACATCCACCCGTTCCTTCCATTCCTTACATTTGATGATAAAATTTCACATACGTCCTCTTTGTCTTGACTTGTGCTGTGCCGTCTCTCTTTAAATCAAGATACCGTGTAGCTTTTTGAGAACTTAAATTTTCCAGCCGTTCCTTGTGTCGCTTTATCTTTCATGCGTTTTGTTTGCTCAGAGGAATGAGGTCAAGGAACTTGGAATGTACAATTATAAGAGATATTTTTTTAAAGTTAAAAAATAATAAAAACGTCGGGTAAATATTTTTTTTGTTTTTATTCACTCGTTACAAGTCATCATCATAATAAATATTTGAAAGCTATGAAAATTATTTTATACAAGTTACATACTATCCTAAATTAATTGCCGAGTAAATGAATCGAGTGAAGATAAAATAACTATGAAATTAAGTGATTTAATTTAGATATATATATTTACAAAAAATAAAATACGACGAGTCATATTTTCTTAGGTACATTTTAAAATGTTGGTCTTTTAATTTAGTATCTACCTTTCAGGTAGATAATTTAATTTACGTAGAGTACAAATGAAAAACGTTAAATAAACGTGAATTGCCAGATGAAAATAATCATAATAATTTTTAAAAAATTAAAATGCGTAACGTGTACGAATGTCTTCCAACTTTTTCGATACTTCAGACGCAGTTCTCTCTAAATCACCGGCAATACTTTTTTGCTTTGTAGACTCTATTGAATTAAATTGCTCGCAGAGGTCACCGTCGATGACATTTTTAACCGGATAATAATAAGATCTAAAGGACAAGTGGTCACGACCGCAAAGCGGCGGGTGTTCTGATCTCATATGCATTTCAAGATGTTGGAAAAAGTCATGGTCTTCGTGGCTGGTGAATGGCACGAGCACACCGACGGTACCACTCAGAGTCGTGTAAACTAAACTCTCGGATCCTCCAGGAATTAGTGTAGCTTTTTGTAGTGACATGACCGTTTCGCCGACGTGGAAAGAGGCGACAGTGTCGGCCTTTTGACTCGCTCCGTTTAGTAAACCTCTGTCCCACAGAGCTTTGTTTCCAGTTGGATCTTCATCAACGTCGTCATTGATGCCACTGGCAAGCCTTACAACCGCGATGTTCCCAAATTTATCAGCTGTCGCAACAGTGTCATAGTCCAATACGCATGTTGTAGTAATCCACCGTGGATGTGTGTCATCAGCAAACACGATTAACTGGTTCTCTTGACGTTTATATCTCACAGCATAAACTGACTCCTGTACATCGCTTACATAAATACGTTGTCCTACGGCATTAATCGATACTATCGCATTTGGAATGTGTTTGTTTTCACATTTTCTCAGTAATTTTTTCTTTCCCATGTCATACAGTCTTAGCATTTTACCAACACCAACCAGAACACGTCCCTGGTATGAACATATTGCCAGTGGAATTTCATCTACTGATGACTTATGAAGCAATTCAATATTTGTACCATCAGCATTTACTCTAAAAATAGAAAAAAAAAATTTAGTTATTACACGAAGTATTATATTTAATTCGTAAGTATTTAAAGGTAAACTCAGAACTGCAGGGCTATCATCAAAATCAGTTAGTGTGATTTTGTCATCATTGTAAAAATAATAAATAAAATATGTAATAAATATAAAAGTAGTATAATTACTTGTAAGTGTATAAGAATCCCCCGCTGCTGACTCGCGGATTAAGCTGGTAGTCTTTGGCGACACCGACGATGAGGAAAAGCTGATCTCCCTGATTTGAAAATTTAACGAGCGCCAAACAGAGAGCAGCGTAATTCTGTTCGAGTCGGTGAGTTATGAAAACCTGACCTGTCGTCGGTACCATTATTTTAATGAGAGAAGCCCAGAGCCCCGGGCCAGCTCTCGGAGCACCGAAGACAGCTTCATTAGGCTCCTCAGACAAGAATGCTTCAGCAAGTTCACGTGCCACTGTTGCTTCTTCAGCGCCAGCAGCTTCCTGCATCTCCTCAGCCATTTGTAGCCTTCTCTGTTGCTTAGTTACTTCAGTATACGCATTATGTTCAGTCTCAATAATTATAAGATTCGCCGAGTCTGTATGTATCGCGAATTTTCTTGGTGTGTATTCAAGTGGAAAGCTTACTTGATTAAATACGGCGCCTAATTTCTCAAGCGCTAAAATTCTCAAGGTGTTTGTTGATATGGCAACAATACCCTCAGGACATTGTTCGGAACTAAAACCTGATGCAAATTCCAAGCTTTCGTAAGATAGTGGAGTTAAATGGAAACGATTTTGGTAGTAGTAACTCAACCATGATCTGCTGCTCATTGCAAGAACAGCCTGACTTCCTTGCATACGAATTCTGAAGAGTTTAACTGGTCGAGATCCCAAGTATCTGGTACGGGTGTCCGCAAGATCACCGGATATTGGATCTAGAACTGTTCTAAGTAGTACTCCATTTTGTAAGCCAATATTGAGGTACAAACTGGTCTGATGCTGAATGGCATTGTCATCTGAATTGTCAACGTCCTTTGAAACGCCCATTTCCACAATACAAAGACTTTCGGCTGCTGCAGGAAGAGCTTGCATACTCCTTGGCGCTAAACAATCAGATGGATCCAAGGAAATTATCCTCACGGTATTGTCCTGTAAACCAACAGCTAGAAACCAGGATCTTTGTTCACCAGCTGCGACATTTCCGAGAGCCATGCACATCACTTCTGATGGCATTTTTTTTCTCTCCGTGTACTCGTTCAATTGTCCCGTCTGTAATCATCGATGAACAATAATGTTATAAATAAATAAATAAATAAATATTGATTTTTTATAAAAAATTTGTTCACTTAAAAATGACAACCAGAAACAATAATTATTTCTGGCTTAAAATATAATAGTTGAGTGAAATGCTTTTCGCAGTTTCGACTTCTCGGGGTCTATCGTAATAAAAGAACCCTAAGAGAACAATTATGCGGTATTTCTTTTTTATTACAATAATAGAGGCTATTTTTACCGGATCCATTTCAAAGTAGACCAATTCCCCTCCAGTAAGTGCGATGACGACTTGCCGTTGGTTTACTGCGCATTTAACAATAGTCTTTTTACCCGGAGCTTTCCACTCATTGACACGTTTATCGGCACGTATGTGACGAATTCCATCGGGATATACCTGAAACATTGGACAGTTTATAAATAAAAAATAATTTGACAGAAGATAAATCAAGTTAAATTAACGTTGATGTTGTAGACGCGTGTACGGCTCGAGTTACCAGGAGTATAGCAATTTAAATAATAGCAATCCTCCAACGATGCGATAATCCGTGATATAATTTAGCACCTAAAAGCGACCGTCACGTGGTTAACCAGGTGCCGGAGATACCGCAGTGCATTAATTGTACTTGGTAATTAATGTGTCACTCACCTGTACAAGTGCATCCTCCCCTAGCGCAGAACAACTGAGGGTTGGAGTTGTACCGAGGAAACCCGAATCAGTAACTTCTTCAACAGTCTCTCCAATACTAAGGACAAGAGTTGCATTGACGAATGACACAATGATGTACGCATCATATTCTTCTGTAACCGAAATTATATTTACCGTATAGATTATTAGTATAAAATTATAATTTATTAAAAAGCTTAATTGAATAATTGCATAGTCCGTGGAATTTAATTATCACAACTTGGCGACTTAATGCGCAGCTGTTGTGTAATCTCTCTTTCATTATCATGTATCCCCCTCTCTCTTTTTTGTTCTCGCGACGGCAAACCAAACCGTGATCCTTCGATCGAGCTGATAAAACATGTTCTTACCTCTTGGACACTCATGGATCGGGCTGGTCAACCTTTAGCATCCAGGCAGCCTGAAAGAGATAACTGGTGTTTGATAAGAGTGTATCAATCCACCAGATTTATTACTATCTTCTTTTATTTAACTTGGTTCGCATTAAATTACTAATGAATTTATAAATATTCGTATAGACTTTTTTTTTTTCTTTATGTATATAAATATGAAATTGAAACGACAAAGAAGATGAGCAAAAATTAATCTACTGAAACTCTGCAGTAAAGATCTGAGTAACTTACCGTCAATTCTTCTTTTTACTGTCCAGACTGCATTCGGATTACCCGGAAGCTCACTGACAGCCATTTCCGAAACCTCGAGACCGTGACGCAGTACTCTTAGAGTCGATCTTGGACCTCTGCCGCAGGCGATGTACAGTTGCGGCGTGTCCTCGTTTGCCAAATCCGCGACCTTTTAAACAAAAAATAAATTCTTATAAATAATGTATAAAGTTTAAAGTAGAAAAAAAATGTTAATTTTCGAGTTCACTTCGATTTGCAAGCAAAAAAACAAATCAAAGGCGACGAAGACTGATTTACTCTGGCATCAATTCACAGAGAATTGATCATTAAAAAATATCAACTCTCTACTTGTTGATGCTGATTATTTTTAACGGAATTATTAATACCTGGCAGGCCATGATTGGTGACAGACTGTCCATCTCATCGACCAGGACTAAGTTCCGTAGCGGCCGGGGTGCAAAGAAGAACGTGTCTCCTTCTTCGAGGGGCATGGCAGAGCTGAACTCTGGCTCGTCATCGTCATCACCAAGATGTGCGATTTGGTATAAATAGTGATTACCAAACTCCGAAGCGACGAATAAAAATCCAGTCTTTAGTACACACATACTCGTCGCAACAGGAACGGTATCGAAATATTTAAGTTTTATTTCGGTGACCATGTCCTCATCAGTCTCAAGTGTTATTTTGAATATATCTCCTTGTTCTGTTTGCGCCAGGAAGAAGAACATGTTCTTGGTTTTATGAGTGGCTGAACAGACGAATATCATTCCCCGCTCAGGATCATCCAAGTCGTTTCGCCGTCTCGGGATCGGGCAACGAATGTCAGGCTGATCGCCAAGATTTTTGTACGTCAAATAATTCTCCGAGCAAATGAGAACTCCACTGGGACCGTCATTTCCTCCAGGCACAGATATAAGGAAGTTCGCGTGCTCTTCTAGAGGCTCACTGTACTTCCGTACGACGTGATTTAGACCAAGATCGAGCTCATATAGCGTCAGAGTTTGTTGCGTTTTAACCGCGGCTTCACCACTGGGATCACTGTCTGCTTCCTCGTAATCAATCTCGAGACATGCGAACATGGGGTTTTCAAACCCGACGTCCACACCGACAGTGTGATAAACTAAAGTATTACTTTTGTGAGCTTCCAGGGGTGATGATATCGTCAGACGGGCTTCTGGATCTCTGTTTAAAATGTACACAAGCTTCTGCTTTTCAATTGCACCTGGAAAATAATTTATTTCTGTTAAAAATTGCCAGATAAAGTTTTAAAAAATAATTTTATCATAAAATATTAGTCAGAATCTGAGGTTTATAATCAAAATGATTCAGGTGAAACACGGACAGATAGAAACATCATTCGTAATTTAAAATACTTTAAAAAATATGTTCGATTGAAAATGTAACTCACCAATCATAACAGCACGACCTTTAGGGTCAATAGCCAAATATTGACCAGGTACAATTCTTCTGCATCCACTTTTACCAAAAGTCTCTTGGTGAACCTTCTCAAATACATTTTTAGCCGGCAAATACTCCAGAATAACAATTCTCCCAGAGTCTGAGCCAACGACAATGTAGTCTTTGGTGCCTCCGGTGAGCCTGAAGGCCATAAGAGATCTTATTATACCAAAAACTTCAACAGCCAGGAGCGTGTGGACTTTCCCGGTGTTTGGATCCGGCCTCAGAAGCTCCAGTGATTTCCCTCGCGAGACGAGTATCTCCTGGAGCTTGGTGCCGGAAAAATTTCCGTGGACCGCATGGGTGATGCCGGTGGCTCTCTGCAGAGTCAAGTTGTACAAATACATCTTGACTTATTTGTAGATCTTGAGAATGCGCTAACGGCCATGCACTTTTGCTCTCAAACCAACATGGCGGCTTTCTGTTAAATATTTACAATAATTAGGTTACTAAAATAAACTCTCATTTCAATTTATTTTAAAATTACTGATAAAATTTTTGGATAACTAAAAAAATAAATAAATAAATATTTAAAAAAAAATTTTTTTTTCATTATGCATTGAAATATATGAAAGTACAATTAACCGACAATAACTATTCGATAATTAATATACGTTTAATATAATTAAATATTATTTTACCATTAAAGTGACGATTGATGTAAAACAATCAGCGATGCCGCTGGATTACTCGTCTAGAAAATAAACTCGTTGGGTTACAATAATTAAAGTGTCTTGAACCGGCAACGATTATTCACAAAATGAACGAAATTTTAGAGCGAAATAGCTGCTTCCTATACGTTTGTCTTCGCGTCTCGGAAGTGCGTGTCCATTTTGAATGATACTTTGACTTGTGTAGTTTTTTCAAAATGGCGGCAAGTTCAAATAAATTTTTACCACTAGAATTATTTTTTACGTATTACTGACAATTTTTTAAATTGTTCAACAAATTAATTGAATTTCCATTATTTCAATTTAATTTAATTTTAAAAAACTTGATAACCAGCAGTAATTTATTCAAAAATTTTTTTTTGTAGCGGGAGTTTAAAAAAAAAAATGTCAATAGAATAGAATCCTGTGTTACCAATTGAACAAAAGAGACTGGTATACTTTTTCCAACTATTTTTCTCTGTTGGATAAATAAAATTTTTACTTGATATATGATCACCGGTAGTAAGTAGTTTTTGTTATAAATAAAATAAAAGAAGGCAACGAAATGGAGGATGGAGATAATAAAATAATGTCTGAATTAAGCGATGATAAAAAGTCATTTGCTGGTATACCTGAAGCAGACTTTGTGGTAATTATTTATTTATTTATTTACAATTCATCAATAAAAGTCAGTGCTAACCCCACTCTGCTTTCTAAACATGATCACTCACGATTGTCCTTATAAGGATATCGTTAAATTAAACTTAATTTTTGAATTAATTAAATATTTTAATTAAACAAACAGGAAGATGTTGATGCTTTCATGGCATTACCCGAGAACAATGCCCAGGTGGACAAAGTACTTAAAAGGCTGGATGAAAATCACAGCAAGTACAAATTCATGGAGTTCAATTTAGCCAGCAAGAGGCGGAGACTTAGGTCGCAGATTCCCGAGCTGGAGAGAGCGCTGGAGATGATTAAAAAATTACAGGCTGAAAAAAACAGCAGCCATGATCTTGAGACTCAGTTTTTGTTGTCTGAACAAGTGTTTGCTAAAGCAATAGTTCCACCAACTGACAAAGTCTGCCTGTGGCTCGGTGCTAATGTCATGTTGGAGTACACTCTCGATGACGCCCAAGAATTGATGGTTAAAAATATTGAAACCGCTAAAACGAAGTTAATTCAAGTCGAGCATGACTTGGACTTTATTCGCGATCAGTTTACGACAACTGAAGTTAACATGGCGCGAGTTTACAACTGGGATGTCAAGAAGAGACAAGCAGCAAAATCTTCGTCTAAATAATTATACATTGTATTATTATTATTAAAGTCATAATTAATTTCACCTTAATTATATTAAAAAAAAACTCCACGCTTTTAAAAAACAAATTATTTTAAGCAATAATAAATTTATTTGAATTTTTAATTGCGTTAATAATATTTTCATTTATTAATACTTTGCCTTACAACTATATAAGTCAGTTCTTATATAAATTTAAATTATATGAGTGTCAAATAAATTTAACACTTAGTCACAGCTCAATAGTTGGATTAATTAATCACAGTAAAAATACTGGTAATTTAAATATACTTATTTTATATTCAAAGTTATATTTTTAAATAAATATTTAACTTGATATTAAATTTATCACCTTTAAGGCACTTGAATATTTTTTTTTGTATATATAGAGTATATAAATATGAAATATAGTATCAATAGAATGTAATAATTGTTATATTTTAGTACGTCAACAGTCTATTCTTCAGAGCCCAAGTCCAGCTTGGCCAGTTTAGCTCTCAGCTCACGATTTTCAGCTTCTGCGTCCCGCAATTTTTTTTCCAGAGACTCTGAGTCTCCAACAGACGTGGCACCTTCCTCACTGATCTCAGCCATTCCTCCGATGTTTTTTCTGATGTACCTGTAAATTAAAATAATTATTTTATCAACTCTATTTTCATAATTAATTAAAGCATGGGTGTAAATGTAGCAGACATGAGAATTTTTTAATTTCTTATAAAAAAAACTAAATAATAAAATTAAAAAAAATGCATCTACTCATTTTTAAATTGTCTACACGTGTATTTTTTTATTTTTATTATATAAAAATTTTGTTTTCTTATTTCAGTTTTTAAAATTGTCAAATGTCCGCTAACTTTACTGTCATAATTAAAATACGTACTCTATTGGATCAGTTGGTTTGTCAGGCTCTTCATAGAGAGCAATTAATACTTTGGTGAGGGCATCAAGGACCCCAGAACGTTCCAAATATCTTCTGAACTCGTCTCTTTTTGAATCGTTTGGCTGCAATTAATTTATAACGCAAAATTAATTAAAAATTAATCGTCGTCAAGGCAACTATCTAATCAGCAAATTCAAATATCAACAAATATAAATTAAATATGAATAAAAAAAAACTAAATTACCTTGTAGCTGGCCATGTTTGAGGATTTAAAGTTCTAGTTGATATGAAGGCGATGAGTTTTATTTTCTTTTTATAGGAATTTATGCAATTCCGATTGATTTTAACGGGATTTCATTAGTGGTCAGTCTTCAATGATAAATAAATGCTGACAACAGGTGAAGTTTGCTACAAAAAGTCAACTGTGTCGCAGTCTGGTGAATAAATCGACCACCATCTATTTGTACGATCACCATTCATTTGTTTTTTTTTTTTTTTTTTTTTTTAATTCAAGACTGAGTTTCCCGCGTAAACATTTAACCTGCACGGCAATTCCTACCTTTTCCTCCTCTTCTTGGTTAGTGTGAGCTTTGTAAACACTCGCCCATGTGTGTAATAATAAAATAAATTAGTTTTTTTTGTAAATCAGTAATTTTTCGTAATTGACAAAGCGATAAAATAACAGCAGACGTCGTCTGTGCAAATCTGTGATCAGTTAATGATTATTTATTTATGATTATTAAATTTAGCTGACAAGTACACCATGAAATAAAAATAAACTTGGCAGTTTTATTGTTCATTTATCGAAGATTTTTAAAGTGATTTAAATATTTTAAGTTTAATTATTAATTATGGGAATAACGGGATTGCTGCCGTTCCTGGACAAGTCCTCGAAGAGAGGAAACATCAGTCAATTTTCAGGAGGAACTGCGGCTGTTGATACTTATTGTTGGCTTCATAAAGGAGTTTTCACTTGTGCTGATAAATTGGCCTTGGGTGAACCAACCGATGGGTAAAATAAATAATAATTTTAATTAATTATTTATATTGACAGTTTTTAAAATTATTTTATTATATTTTCCTAGATATGTTCTCTATTGTATGAAATTTGTTCAAATGTTGCTGGCAAATAGGATAAAGCCAATCCTGGTGTTTGACGGCTGTTACTTGCCTGCCAAAGCTGAGACAGAATTAAAACGACGAGAGTAATTATTTTATTTTTTTTAAATAATTAAAGTTGGGAATAATTTTTTACTATTTTTTATTTAATGTCAGATCGAGAGAAACAAATAAACGACGAGCTGCTGAGCTGATGAAAATGGGTCGTAATGCTGAAGCCAAAGCTATTCTACGTAGATCTGTTGATGTAACTCATGAAATGGCTCTGCAAGTTATTAAAAAATGTCATGAATTAAATGTTGACTGTATCGTTGCGCCATATGAAGCAGATGCTCAATTAGCTTATTTAAATACATCCGGAATAGCTGACGTTGTCATCACTGAGGACAGTGATTTGACGCTGTTTGGATGTAAAAAGGTTAAACTCTATTCAAATAAATTAATTACTTGACAAGTAGCCGCAGTAAATTTTAAATGAAATAATTTTTTCTGTAGATATTTTTCAAAATGGATATTAGCGGCAATGGAGTTCTGGTAGAGCAGGATCGTCTTCATCTGGCTATGAACTTAAGCCCCAATCAATTTGACATTGACAGATTTCGTCATATGTGTATTTTGTCTGGGTGTGATTATTTACCGTCATTACCAGGAATTGGACTCAGCAAAGCCTGTAAATTTGTGCTAAAAAATTCAGATCCAGATATTCATAAGGCACTTGGACGGTTGAGCTCATACTTGAATATGAAATCACTGTCTGTTACTCCAGAGTATCGTGATTCATTTATACGAGCGCTTATTACTTTTAAACATCAGTTAGCATTCTGTCCAATGCAGAGGAAGCAAGTGAGACTGACAACTCCACCACCGGAGGTAACACCCGAACAATTGCATCATGCTGGAGATGAAAAACCGTCTGACTTGGCGTATCAACTGGCTCTTGGTAACTATGATCCGACTACGCTGAAAAAAATGCATGATTATGATCCAGATGAAGCGCTAAAGAGGTCAAGAAATTCTTGGCACAGTGGTTCGAAAATTACACACCCAAGTATTTGGTCTAGAGATTTTAAAATTTCGAGTCCTAAGAAAACTCCAGTAAAAAAGAGCGACAAGACCAAGTGGCCTAATACTGCTGGTAAAGTTATGGTTGCTAATACAGATGCTCTTAAATTTAAATCAAGTCCTTTAAAACGATCTTTCGAAGACATGGAAACTGATCTTACTGAAAGTGATATTATTAAAATGTATGGAAGTAATAAAATTCAAAAAAATGAAGAGCCAGTTGATGTTAAAGTTGAAGAAGAAGAAAAAGAGGTTGAAGATCAGAAAACACCGCCAGCAGCTTCTCCACAATGTAAAACAAATCCATTTTTAAAAAAATCAACCGAGACATCTCCTTGTTTATTACGAGGATCGCGAAGAAGAAAACTTCGTACTTTTATCGCTGTCGAGCCTACTGTAGTTGACGAAAGTGCTCCAGTTGTGAGCAAATATTTTAACGATAATTTAAATCAGACTGAAGGAACATCATCATCATCAGCAGCAGCAGTAAAGGATCTGATTGATCGGGGAATTCATTTCATTCCAGAAACACAAGACGAAGACTTGCCGCTGTCACAGCCAGACTCATACAAAGAAAACAAGATTAATGTTAATGATAAAAAGTCTGAAGAAAAACAAGTACTCAGTAGGTTAGATTCAGGAATAGATATGAAAGATAACAGCAATGATTATATAAGTAATGATATAAAAATTTCCAGCGACCAAGACAGTCAAGTTTCTTCTCCGGCCAAGCAACAGTCGCGTCATCAGGACGAGGATACTTTACATAATCATAAGCACAATCTTAGTGATAATAATGTGGATAATTTAGCAACGGATTCAGTTCCTGACGATGACATAGAGTGTTCAACAATTACCTCACATGTAACCAGTTTAAGAAGCAGTTTCTTCAAGTGGTCAAACACCAGAGGAAGTTCAAGTAAATTAAATACCGTCGACAGTAGTCCTATAGCCGTAAAAAACAGCAGAAAATTACAAACCCACAGTAAATCTTCACGGACACTGACAACTAAAAAAACTCCGCCTTCTACTCAGCACAATCTTCTAAATTCCTACGGCTTTGAGAAAAAAAAAATATTAAAATAATTATTTTTACTTTATTTATTATTATTTTTTTCTATTCATCCGTGATGCGGATTTCAGTATTTTGAATTATTTAATTAGATTACTGTTGATATTTATTATCGTGTTGAGAAATTGTTGACTCAAGAATAATTATTCAGGTATTTGTCATTTTTTCTTTGTCATTCATTTTATGATTTTTTTTTTTCCATGATAATTTTGATATTCTTGTTAGTGTTGCTATTAATGTCCTCATTATTACCATAAGACTATTTGATAATTATTATAATAATAAATTTCATAATACAATTAATAATTTTTTGAATAAAATAAAATTATTTTTCTATCACAATAAAGACCAGTAATTTTTTTTGGATTTTCCACATGTATCTATATTCGAACTTTTTTCTACTATGCCACAGTTGTATAATACATCGAATTAAATACATATTTACAGAAATATCATAATCATAGCACAATTATTATACTTTTTAATTCAATTTCTCTTCAACATGCCCAACAGAGATTGACTTCATTTAGACTACTTGTAAATTACAATTAAATATATTTATTTTATATATATATAATATATGTTACGTCTGATACTCGCACGAATATTAATTATTAATTAACACGGTCAACAGATAATTTAGCACATGAAATAACCACAAAAAAATAATAATTCAAGACAATTAAAATTCATTAAAGTTTTTGTTAAAGATACAATACATTTAAGTATTAATTAACAATCCCAATAAATTAATTTATTGCATTCAGAGTAAAACTAATGTGCGTTCATAAAATCATTAATTAATCAATTTTTTTTCTTTCGGTATTTAAAAAAAAAAAAAAATTAAAGGAAAAAGAAATGATAAAATAAACGCTGGTACTTGAGAACGTGATTTCTAAAACAGTAAATATTTTTTTAATTTATATTTATATATATAACACAAGTAATACTGGCGTTTAGCCAAAAAAATAAATTTATACTATTTAGATTAGTATATTTATTAACAACAATAATCACCCACAAAATAAACAGTAGGCCATTATATTATTTAGAACGCACATTAAATAATTAAATTATATTATTTATATATTTTTATTTTAAATTTATTTATATTTAATCGCCTCGACTGGCTATTTTCGCAGACAATTTGTTCGGCATACAGTTTTCAATCCCGTTGAAAGTGTGCATTTTAGATATTTTTAACAATTGCGAATAAGGGAATGTTTTTTTTTTTTCTTAACTTTTCTTTTGTTATTTATTATTAATTTTTTTTTTTTTTTTTAAAGATATGATTTAGAATTAAAAATTTAATCAGTGAACTTGCGGTTTGGATTGCGCCCGAACAAGGCTGACCGTATTTCTGGCACCAACTGCTGGGCAATCAATTCTAACCGTGACTCCAGAGTATTGCAAATCTTAATACGGCCTGTAAAATTATTATTTTATGAAAATTCAATTTACAATTATTCATTTACCCAAATTACCTCTGGCTGCGATCAAATCAACTCCGCCGCAGCTCTCGGCAGGCAAGAAATTGTCTTGGTCTACTTTGATGATGACTTCTTTTTTAGAGACGCCTTTATAAATTTCTTGGACCTCATTTAAAAATGATTCGACGAGCTGGACGTCCATTTGACGGACGCGCAGCATGACATTGTGCTCCATCAGCTGATAAAATTTTAATCATTACTATTTCTTTGATCTTTAATTGAATAAATTCAATTGTATTCCTGATACTAAACCTGGTAAAGAGCTTGAATGATCAGGAGTTTCAAGACTTCCGTGTACTTTTGTCGATCTTGACCAACCTGGGCCAGTCTTTTTCTGGCCTCGTCAAGGCAGTTTCGTACATGATCTTCGCGGACTTTCAAAACTTTAAGTCTCGCTTGATTGAGCATGTTAGACGATTGACTGAAACAACAAACATTTATCAATATCTCTAATCAATAACAATATAATAAAATAAAATAATCACATCTTCTTCTGCAGCTCAACTTGTTTCTCCTTCTTCTCATAATACTCCATAATCTTGAGTCGTTGCTGCTGGACAAGACGGCCCTTTTCAATGTTAAATTCTTCTTCAGCTTTAGCGTCAATTTCTTCAGCTTTCTCGTTGGCCTCTTGTTCGATAAAAGCCATCATATGCTTAATCTGCAATAATATATATGACATTATATACAATTATCCGATAGATTCAATGAACGTCAGCAGAACTTGCTCCCAAGACCAAGTAATTAATTGATTTTTTGAAGAATAAATAATTTAATTGCGCGTAATTTTGATTGGAAAATATTAATAGACCAATAATTGTTAGAAAAATAAAAATAAAGACGTCGTTAGGAGGATTTTTTGTGACGGCAAATATCAATAGCTACTCAAGGACCCTCAAAAATAATAAAATATATAAATTAGTGATAAATCTCACCTGTTTTTGTACATCAGCATCGCTGAGAGCCATGATTGACGCTGTTTATTTATTGGTAACTTTGTCTTAATTAAAATCGGCTGGTGCCTTTAATTAATTATTTAAAATAATTAAGTAAAAGTTAAATTTGTGGGTCTAATGATAGAAGAAGTCAACGCCTATAAAACACGACTGTCTTGAGCACTGCCCAATGATGATCATATGACCACATATAATATGACTTATGCGCGCGCAAACACTAGTCAAATTAATGCCTTAATTTTTTACTTAAATTAAAATTCATCAGCTGCTTGCTCTCCATTAATCAGCAAACAAATCATTTAATTTATTTTATTATTTTCCGTCACTTCCCAGCACCTGCAGCCGCTCGACATTTATTTCCTGTAAGTAAAAAATAAAATATAAAATAAAGTAAATAAAAAAAAGTAAATTACTTTTTGTAGATTTCCTTAGCACCAGCTGTCAATAAAATGGCGGAGGACTTTATCAACAAGCAGCAGCAAGTAGTTATCGAATAACGCAATTAACAAAAGACCCCAATAGTCTGCATAATATATTTTGTTAACGATATATATTTTTATATTATTACTGAAATAACTGTTTATAATTTATTTAATACAGATTATTTATAAATATCAATAATCAGTTTAACAACAAAGTGAGATATATATGTTAACTTAAAAATATATAAAGAAATAATTAAAAAAAAAAAAATATATATATATACATCAATTGGTTGCTGATTTGGACGCATTTGTGAAAATTGCTAATATGGCAGAAAATTGTCAACTCTGATATTATATTGTTTAAGTTTATGTCATTTATTATTTATCATAATTATTAACAGTATTATAATTGTTAAGTGGTGAATTAAAATGTATAAATAATAAAAAATTATTTCATGATTGTGTACAGGGACTAAAGTGGTGATTATTTAGTTGCGCGGTGAACAGTACCCGCGTAAAATTTATTCTTGTGTCGACACGTTTATTCCTTTTGCTATTATTATATATACATACACACATAAATATACATATACAATAAATATATACATCGTTAAATCAACATACAGAAACTTTACAGTGATTATATATATATATATTTTTTTTTAATTAAAGTAATTAGTCTATGGGTTTAGTTATAATGAGTATGGTTAAATTTTCGACACTATAGATTGATAACTGGAACTTAATTAATAGGTAAAGATGCTTTTATTTAGTAATTTATAATCCAGTGGGTTGTTTTGTTTATTGTTATTGTTTTTATCATTATCATTATTATTATCATAGTTTGACTGCTGCTACTTCTGCTGGTACTGAAAGTCCAAAAAAATAATTTAAAAATAAAAACAATGAGTACTTATAACCTTTGTTCGTTGTGTGCTGTGTGATTGTCAGCGGTTCGTAAACGGGACGTCAGATTATTGTTTTTTCTTAAATTAAAAAAACCCCCAAGCGTTAATTACTCATCAACGTGGCATTTAATATATTTTTATCTTATTTAATGCGTATGAGCTGTTTTTATTTTTTGAAATACTCACGACTAAAAGGTTCTTGTTTAATTATATATTTTTTTTATTTCATACTTTGATATGTAATCTTCGGGTGTCCAAACAAAGGTTGTAGGTTGGAATGTCAAGTTGGTAGAATGAAAGCTGAGATTAATAATATTTATATTTATATTTATATTTTTATTTGGATTCATTAATTTTATAATTACATTAATTTCCGTGAGTTTGTTTGCATGTAATCTTATCGTGGTGTTATATTATAGTTAATTGTGACAAATGTAAACATGGGTATTTATTAGTTTGTTAGTTGTGATTTTTTTTTACATATAAACTAGACACTTGAATATGCTTAAGGACAATTATTTTATCGTAATGACGTTATGCTGATTATTCAGCTGTCTTTAGTCTGATTAACGTTAGCAAATCTGTTCAGTCACTTCTGTCAACAAAAATATTTGTCGATATAAACTTATGTATGAAACATATATATATATTTTTATTAATTTTATAATTATTATAAATGATTTCATTTAGAAGTTGAGGATAGAAATATCATAACTAAACTAACGTAAGCCAATTTTATTAAATTATTTATTTTATTTTATTTTATTCTATAGATTTTAATTTAAATATAATGTAGACGCTCTTCTTGTATGTGTGTAATTAGTAAATTGGTTGTGATAGCGAAAGATGTGGAGCAGGCTTCGTAGCAGAGGTGATACTGATGATGATGATGATAATGATGATGATGATGATGATGATGATGATGATGATGATGATGATGATGATGATAGATAGAGATATGTACCTTGCACTGAGTTTTAAATATAGAGTGTATTAATGTGTCCTCTTAGGTAATTTTAAGTGGAGATAACAGGCTATGGCCAACCTGAACTTTGAGCAGCCACCACGAAGTATAGCAACAGCGAGCCTTTCGTCACGTGGGGCTGGTGGTGGAGGCTTGAGCTCTTCCACCCTCGTGGGTCATGTCACACCTACCTCGGGCATGTTCTCAGGCTCGTCGGCGAGTACCTCAAGCACGGCGAACTCAGCGATCGTCGGAGCCAGCATTTATCCTGGTGCCTCGGCCGCAGCCTCCCAATCTGTTGGACACCAGCCTCAGCAGCAACAGCTCTCACCGATGGGTACCAGGGGACTCTTCGGACAGAGAGCGTTTACGGATAGACGTAACATGCCAACTCTTGGGTCAGTTTATGGCCAACTCCTGGTCCTACGATAAATAATTTACTTCACACACTCATTACTGGCTTCATTTTCAACTCCAGGCTCTATTTACACCAATTTTATCCTTAATTATTTTTAAAATACCTCCACTCACATGACATTTACAAAATACTCACATACTATTTAACTTTTTTGTTTAATTGACTAATTATTTTATTTTTTTTTTTTTTAATAGAATGATATTTTGGCAGCACGCATTAATTTTATTTACCATTTTACAGAAACTCTAATCCAATGGGTAGTATGGGAAGTTTTGGAATACCTCAGAGTCGGAGTTACGGATCTCAAGGTGCGATCAACAATTTTCATTCTGTATTTGGAAGCGGCGGAGGCGGAGACACCGGCACTCCTCCACTGTTAGACCTCTCGGAGTTTCCCTCGCTGACGAATCGAGGCCAGGGTGATTCGATGCCCCAACCTAGCCCAATGCCGGGCAAACAAGCTTATGGTTTGTCTCATTTGTTATTTAATTCATCACTGACATTGGCTAAACCATAACGTAGATCCTTATCTCGTTGCAGTTGGTATGGTAAAACAACCAACGTCCGAAGCAAGTGAGTTCACGATGAGCTCGGAAGATTTTCCTGCGTTACCTGGTACACAAAGCAGGGAAGGTCCATCACCTGGCGGCAGCGTGACGGGAGATAAAAGCCTGTCTGTGGGTCTAGGTCCTGAAATTGGTCAGGATGTATTACAAAATAATAGAGCACCTGGTTCTGAAAAGTCACAAGCGTCCAAAAGAGGCATCCAAACCTCACCTGATGGTATGTTTATCTTTTTTTCATACAATAAATTATTATTTAGTTTGATATTTATTTGTAAAATTTTTATTTTTATCAGGAAAAGTAACGAATATACCAGCAAGTATGGTGAAAGACCAATTTGGTATGGTAGGATTGTTAACGTTTATTAGAGCAGCAGAAACGGATCCTAATTTGGTATCACTGGCACTCGGACAAGACTTAACAGCATTAGGATTAAATCTAAATTCTCCTGAAAACCTTTACCAAAATTTTGGTGGACCCTGGGCGGACACGCCTTGTCGACCGCAGGATATTGACTTTCACGTGCCGCCCGAGTATCTTATTAATGCAGCGATAAGGTACTTGTA